>JAIUJO010000530.1:92500-95000 GCA_023846275.1 Vanilla planifolia
GAGGAAGAAGAAGAACTAAAAGAAGTAGTAGTAATAGAATAAGAAGAATAAGAAGAGGAAGAAGAAAAAGAAGATGAGGAAGTAGTAGTAGAAGAAGAAGAAGAGGAAGATTAAAAAGAAAAAGATGGAGAAGAAGAAAAGAATGAGATGAAGTAAAGGAAGAAGAAGAAGAAGAAGAAGAAGAAGAAGTAGAAGAAGAAGAAGAAGAAGAAGAAGATGATGATGATGATGATGAAGAAGGATTAAAGGAGAAGAAGAACATGAAGAAGCATTAGAGGAAGATGAAGAAGAAAAAAAGAGGAAGAAGAATAAGGAGAAGAAGAAGAAGAAGATGGTAAATGAAGAAGAAGAAGAGAAGCCGAAGAAGAAGAAGAAGAAGAAGAAAAAGTTGAAGAAGAAGAAGAAAAAGTAGAGGATAAAAAAGAAGAAAAAGAAGTAGAGGAAGAAGAAGCAGAGGAAGAAGTAGAAGTAGAAGAAGAAGAAGAATAAGAAGAAGGAGAAGATGAAAAAGATGACAAAGAAGAAAAGGAAGAAGAGGAAGAAGAAGAGGAAGAAGAAGAAGAAGAAGAAGAAGAGGAGGAGGAGGAGGAAGAAGAAGACGACGAAGAAGAAGCGGAAGAAGAGGAAGAAGAAGAGGAACAAAAAGAAGGTGAAGAAGAAGTAGAGGAAGAAGAAGAAGAAGAAGATGATGATTTTGATGATTAAGAAGAAGAAGAAAATGAAGTAGTAATAGTAGTGGTAACATAAGAAGAAGAAAGAGAAGGAGAAAAGGAGAAGATCAAGAATGTGAAGAAGAAGGCAAAGAAGATGAAGAAGGAGTTAAAGAAGAAGAAGAAGAAGGAGCTATAGAAGACGAAGGAGGAGTTGAAGAAGAAGAATTAGAGGAAGATGAAGAGGAAGAAGAAGATGAAGAACAAAGAGAAGAATAAGAAGGAGATGGAAATGAAGAATAAAAAGATAAAGATTAAGAAGTAGAAGAAGAAGAACAAAAAGAAGAGAAAGACGAAGAAGAGGAGGAAGAAGAAGAAGAAGAAGAAGAAAAAGGAGAAGAAGACAAGGAAGAGGAAGAAGAAGAAGAAGAAAAAGAGGTAAAACAAGAAGAAGAAGAAGATGATGATGATTAACAATAAGAAGAAGAAGAAGAGGAAGAACAAGAAGAATTGTAAGAAGAAGAAGATGATGATGATAATGATGATGAAGAAGATGAAGAAGTAAAAGCAGAAAAAGAAGAAAAAGTTGAACAAGAAAAAGAAGAAGTGGAAGAAGTGGAGGAAGAAGAAGAAGAAGAAGAAGAAGAAGAAGAAGAAAATGTTAAAAAAGTAGAAGAAGAGAGAGAAGAAAAAGAACAAGAAGAAGAAGAAGAAAAAGAAGAAGCAGAAGAAGAAGAAAATGAAGCAGAATAAGAATAAGAAGAAGAAGAAAAAAAAGATGAGGAAAAAGAAGAAGAAGAAGAAGAAAGAAAAGGAGAAGAAGAAGTAGAAGAAGAAGAGGAAGGAGAAGTGGTAGAAGAAGAAGAAGAAGATAGAGATGGAGGAGAAGAAGAAGAAGCAGAATATGAAAAAGAAAAAGGAGAAGGAGAAGAAGTAGAAGAAGAAGATGTAGAATAAGAAGAAGATGATGAAGCAGAAGAAGTGGGAGAAAGAGAAAAAGATGACAAAGAAGGACAAGAAGATGAAAAAGAAGAAGAAGAAATAGAAGAAGAAGAAGTAGAAAAAGAAAAAGAAAAACAACAACAAGAAGTAGAAGAAGAAGAAGTAGAGGAATATTTAGAAGAAGAAGAAGAAGAAGAAGGAGAAGAAGAGGGTGTAGAAAATAGGAAGAAGAAGCATTAGAAGAAGAAGAAGAAAAGGATGATGAAGAAAAAGAAGAAGAAGAAGAAGAACAACAAGAACAAGTATAGGAAGATGAAGATGAAGAAAAAGAAGAAGAAGAGCAAGAAGAAGAAGAACAAGAAGATAGAGAGGAAGAGGAAGAACAACTAGAATGACAAGTAGAAGTAGGACATGAAGTAGGCAAAGGAGAAGAAGAAGAAGAAGAAAAAGATTTAGAAGAAGCAAAAGTAATAGAATAATAAGAAGAAACGAAAAAGAGGAAGAAGAGGAGGAAGAAGAGTAGGAGGAAGAAGTAGTAGTAGAAAAAGAAGAAGATGATCATGATGATGATGATGATGTTGTTGATTATGATGATGAAGACAAAGAAGTAGAAGAAGAAGATGAAGAAGAAGAAGAAGAAAGAGAGGAGGAACAAGAAGAAGAGGAAGAATAAAAAGTGGAGAAAGAAGACGAACATGAAGAAAAAGAAAAAGAAGTAGAGGAAGAAAAATATAAGAACAAAAAGAAGAGAAAAAGAATAAGAAAAAGAAGCAGAGGAAGAAGTAGTAGAAGTAGTAGTAGTAGTAGAAGAAGAAGAAGAAGAAGAAAAAGAAGAATAAGAAGAAGAAGAAGAGGAAGAAGAAGAAAAAGAAGAAGAAGAAGAAGGAGAATGGAAAGGATAAGAACAA
>JAIUJO010000530.1:100000-102500 GCA_023846275.1 Vanilla planifolia
TATTAGCAGTAGAAGAAGCAGAAGAAGAAGAAGAAGAAGAAGAAGAAGATGATGATGAAGAAGAAGAAGAAAAAGAAGAAGAAGAAGAAGTAGAGGAAGAAGAAGAAAAAGAAGAAGAAGAAGGAGAATGGAAAAAAGAAGAACAAGAAGTAGTAGTAGTAGTAGAAGAAGAAGAGGAAGGCGAGGAAGATGAAGAAGCAGTAGAAGAAGAGGAAGAAGAAGAAGAAGAAGAAGGGGGAGGAGAAGAAGAAGAAGAAGATAAAAAGAAAGAAGAACAAGAAGAAGGGGATGGAGAAGAAGAAGAAGAAGAAGAAGAAGAAGTAGCAGAATATGAAGAAGAAAAAGCCAAAGAAAAAGGAGAAAGAGAAGAAGAAGCAGAAGAAGAAGGAGAAAGAGAAGAAGATGAAAAGGATGAGGAAGAAGAAGATGAAGAAGAAGAGAAAGAAGAAGTAGAAGAAGGAGGTGGAGGAGGAGGAGAAGAACAAGAAGAAGATGAAGAAGTAGAAGAAGAAGAAGAAGGAGTTGAAGAAGAAGATTATGAAGAAGAAGAAGAAGAAGATTAAGAAGAAGTAGAAGAAGAAGATAAAAAGGAAGAAGGTGAAGGAGGTGGAGAAGGAGGAGGAGGAGGAGGACAAGAATAAGAAGAAGAAGAAGAAGAAGAAGAAGAAAAAGAAGAAGAAGAAGAGAAGAAGAAGAAGAAGAAGAAGAAGAAAAAGAAAAATGAGAAGAACAAGAAGAAGTAGAAGACGAAGAAGAAAAATGAGAAGAAGAAAAAGAAGAGAGGAAGATTACGAAGAAGAAGAAGAGGAAGAAGAAGAAGAACTTGAAGAAGGAGGAGAAGAAGAAGAAGAGGAAGGAGTAGGAGAACTAGAAAAAGAAGAATTAGAATATGAAGAAGAAGAAGAAGAAGGAGAAGAAGAACTAGAAGGAGAATAAGGAGATGAAGAAGAAGAGGAGGAGGAGGCAGAAGAAGTGGAAGAAGAAGAAGAAGAAAACGGATGAGAAGAAGAAGAAGAAGACGAAGAAGAAGCAGAAGAAGTAGATGATGAAGAAGAAGAAGGAAAAGAAGTAGTAGAAGATGATGATAAAGAAAAAGAGAATGTAGAAGAAGTAGTAGTAGAAGAAAAAGAAGAAGAACATGAAGTGGAAAATTAAGAAAAAGAAGAAGTAGAAGAAGAAGAAGGAATAGAAGAAGAAGAAGAAGAAGAAGAAGAAGAAGAAGAAGATGATGATGAAGAAAAAGAACAAGGAGAAAGAGATGAAGAAGAAGAAAAAGTTGAAGAAGAAGAAAAAGTGACTGAATAATAACAAGAAAAGAAGACGCAGAAGAACAAGACTAGGAAGAAGTAGAAGAAGATGAAGAAGAAGAAGAAGAAGAAGATGATGATGATGAAGAAGAAGTAAAAGAAGAAGAAGAAGAAGAAGAAGAAGAAGGGGAAGAACAAGAAGAAGAGGAAGAAGAAAATGGTGAAGGAGAAGAAAAAGTGGAAGAACTAAAAGAAGAAAAAGAAGAAGAGGAAGAAGCAAAGGAAGAGGTAGTAGTTGTAGTAGTAGAAGTAGTAGTAGTAGTAGTAGTAGAAGAAGAAGAAGAAGAAGAAGGGGAGCAAGAAGAAGAAGATGAAAAGAAGAAGAAGAAGAAGTAGAAGAAGAAGAAGAAGAAGGAGAAGAAGGAGAAGAAGAAGAAGAAGAAGAAGAAGAAGAAGAAGCAGAAGAAGAAGAAGAAGAAGAAGGAGAAGAAGAAGATGAAGAAGAAAAAAGAGAAGAAGAAGGAGAAGGAGAGGAAGATGAAGAAGAAGCAGAGGGAGAAGAAGAAGAAGAAAGGGGCGGAGGAGGAGGAGAAGAAGAGGAGGAAGAAAAGGATGAAGAAGATGAAAAATGAGAAGGAGAAGATGATGAAAAACAAGAAGTTGAAGGAGAAAAAGAAGAAGAAGAAGAAGATCAAGAAAAAGTAGAGGTAGTTGTTGAAACAGAGGAAGTAAAAGAAAAGGAAGAAGATGAAGGAAGAGTAGAAGAAGAAGGAGAAAATGATGATGAAAATTAATAATAATAATAATAATAATAACAATAGAATAAATAAAAATAATAACAGTAATAATAATAATAACAATAATAATAATAGCAATGATAATAATAAGAAGAAGAAGAAAAAGAAGTAGGAGAAGAAAAAGAAGAAGAAGGAGAAGAACAAGAAGAAGAAAAAGAAAAAGAAAAAGAAGATGAAATGAAGAAGAGGAAGAAGTAGAGGAAGATGAAGAAGAAGAGGAAGAAGAAGAAGAAGAAGTCGGAGAAGAAGAAGATGAAGAGGGAGATGAAGAAGCAAAATAAGAAGAGGAAGAAGGAGGAGGGGAAGAAGAAGAAAAAGAGGAAGTAGAAAAATAATAGAGGAAGGAGAAGAACAAGAAAAAGAAGAAGAAGAGGAAGATGGAGAAGAAGAAGAAGAAGAAGAAGAAGAAGTTGAAGAAGGGGAAGAAGAAGAAGAAGAGGAAGAAGAATTATAAGA
>JAIUJO010000530.1:105000-110000 GCA_023846275.1 Vanilla planifolia
TAAGAAGAAGAAGAAGATGGCATAGAAGAAGAAGAAGGAGAAGAAGATAATGAAAAAAGAGAGGAATAATAATAATAATAATAAGAAGAAGAAGAAGAAGGAGAAGATGGTGTAGGAGAAGGTGTAAGAAGAGAAAAAAGTAGTAGAAGAAGAAGAAGAAGAAGAAGATGATGATGATGATGATGATGATGATGATGATGATGATGATTATGATGATAAAGACAAAGAAGCAGAAGAAGAAGAAGAAGAAGAAGAAGAAGGAGAAGAAGAAGGAGAGGAGGAACAAGAAGAAGAGGAAGAATAAGAAGTAAAGAAAGAAGACGAACATGAAGAAAAAGAAAAAGAAGCAGAAGAAGAAAAATATATGAACAAAAAGAAGAGAAAAAGAAGAAGAAAAAGAAGAAGACGAAGAAGTAGTAGTAGTAGTAGAAGAAGAAGAAGAAGAAGGAGAAGAAGAAGAAATAGAAGAAGAAGAACAACAAGAGGAAGAAGAAGAAAACGAAGAAGAAGAAGGAGAATGGAAAGGAAAAGAACAAGAAGAAGAAGTAGTAGTAGAAGAAGAAGAAGAAGGAGAGGAAGATGAAGAAGCAGTAGAAGAAGAGGAAGAAGAAGAAGAAGAAGAAGGGGGAGGAGAAGAAGAGGAAGAAGATAAAAAGAAAGAAGAAGAAGAAGAAGGGGATGGAGAAGAAGAAGAAGACGTAGCAGAATATGAGGAAGAAAAGCCAAAGAAGAAGGAGAAAGAGAAGAAGAAGCAGAAGAAGAATAAGAAGATGAAAAGGATGAGGAAGAAGAAGATGAAGAAGAAGAGAAAGAAGAAGTAGAAGAGGAAGGAGGTGAAGGAGGAGGAGAAGAACAAGAAGAAGAAAAAGAAGTAGTAGAAGAAGAAGAAGAAGAAGAAGGAGTTGAAGAAGAAGATGATGAAGAAGAAGAAGAAGAAGAAGATTAAGAAGAAGTAGAAGTAAAAGTTGAAAAGGAAGAAGGGGAAGGAGGAGGAGAAGGAGGAGGAGGAGGAGGAGAAGAAGAAGAAGAAGAAGAAGAAGAAGAAAAAGATGATGATGATGAAGAGGATGAGGAGCAGGAGGAAGAAGATGAAGAAGAAGAAGCAGAAGAAGAAGAGGAACAAAAGGAAGAAGAAGAAGAAGTAGAGGAAGAAGAAGAAGAAGAAGAAGAAGATGATGATGATGATAAAGGAAAAATTTATAATGTATATCTAACATCCTTAATTTTATCTTGATAAAGTTAGGAAAAAATCTTAAATTCAAACCAAGAAAATTGTAATCAAGTATGATTAAACTTAATCAAGTCATCTTTTTAAAATAAGTTGTTTATATAAAAAAAATAGTAAAATGATAAAAAAAAAATAAAATATCTTAGTCTTTGCTTGTCCATCTTTAACATATATTCATATTAGTTTATCATAATGTAAAACTTGTTTAAATTGATTTATTCTACTACAATACGAGAAATAATATTTAAAAAAACATTGGTTACAAGTGGAGATAAATGATCTAAGCAAGATAGATATAATTATGATTTTTTATTTATAGCTATTATTTTAAATTTCTATTAGACTTGCTTGGGGTATAATAGATAATTTTAGGTTAGTAGTATTTATTATTATGATTTATCCTTTAAAGTTATACAAGTCATAATGTTATGCCTCACTCGATTATGAACCAATAAAACCCATAACAATATGTCCAAATATTGAGTGAAAGGGTTAAAATAGAGCAAGTAGAAATTTGAAAGACATAAAACTTAAAAATGAGTAACAGTGATAAAAAGAATCACAAAACATAAATATCTGAGTCAAGATAACCAAATAATAAATAATGTATATAACTCTAAACTATTATATAATGTCAAAGTTAAAGTGATAATACTAATACAACAATTATCAAAACTATAATAAGTCTTCACATGTAGAATATCTCTTATAAAGTCATTAAAATATCATATAATCTTTCATATAAGATTCTAAACTATCATTTAAGAATTAGAGGAAGAAGGCAAAGAAGAAGAAGAAGAAGAAGAAGAAGAAGAAGAAGGAGTCAAAGAAGAAGAACACAAAGGAGTTAAAGAAGAAGAATTAGAGGAAGATGAAGAGGAAAAAGAAGAAGAAGAAAAACAAGGAGATTAAGAAGAAGAAGATGGAAATGAAGAAGAAAAAGAAGAAGAAGAAGAAGAAGAACAAAAAGAAGCAAAAGACGAAGAAGAGGAAGAGGAAGAAGACGAAGATGAAGAAGAAGAAGAAAAAGGAGAAGAAGACGAGGAGGAAGAAGAAGAAGAAGAAGAAAAAGACGTAAAAGAAGAAGAAGAAGAAGAAGAAGAAGACGATTAATAGGAAGAAGAAGAAGAAGAGGAAGATCAAGAAGAAGAATAAGAAGAAGAAGAAGAAGAAGAAGATGAGGATGATGATGATGAAGAAGAAGAAGTAAAAGGAGAAAAAGAAGAAAAAAGTTGAAGAAGAAAAAGAAGAAGAGCAAGAAGCAGAGGAAGAAGTAGTAGTAATAGTAAAAGAAGAAGAAGAAGAAAATGTTAAAAAAGAAGAAGAACAGAGAGAAGAAGAAGAAGAAGAAGAAGAAAAAGAAGAAGAAGAAGAAAATGAAGCAGAACAAGAATTGGAAGTAGAAGAAGAAAAACAAAAGGAAGAAGAAGAAGTAGAAGAAGAAGAAGAAAGAAAGAAAATGAGAAGAAGAGGAAGAAGAAGAAGAAGAAGAAAAGGAAGAAGATGAAGACGAAGAAGATGGAGATGGAGGGGAAGAAGAAGAAGAAGTAGAATATGAAGAAGAAAAAGGAGAAGAAGAAGGAGAAGGAGAAGGAGAAGAAGAAGCAGAAGTAGAATAAGAAGTTAAAGAAGAAGAGGAAGAAGAAGAAGAAGAAGATGAGAAAGAAGAAGAAGAAGGAGGAGGAGGAGGAGGAAGAGGAGAAGAAGAAGAAGAAGAAGAAGAAGAAGAAGAAGAAGGAGCTGAAGAAGAAGACGAAGAAGAAGAAGAAGAAGATCGAGAAGAAGTAGAAGTAGAAGATGAAAAAGGAGAAGAGAAGAAGAAGAAGAAGAAGAAGAAGAAGAGGAAGAAGGGAAGCTGAAGAAGAAGAAGAAAAAGAAGAGAAAGAAAAAGAAGAAAGAGAAGTAGAGGAAGAAGAAACAAAGGAAGAAGAAGTAAAAGAAGAAGAAGATAAAGAAGAAGAAGACGACGACGATGATGATAATGATGAAAAAAAGAAGAAGAAGACGAGCAAGAAGAAGAAGATTATGAATAAGAAGAAGAAAAAGAAGAAGAAGAAGAAGAAGAAGAAGAAAAGAAGAAGAAGAAGAAGAAACAAATGGAGAGGAACAAAAAGAAGTAGAATAAGAAGAAGAAGGAGAAGAAAAAGGAGGAGAAGAAGAAGGAGAGGAAGAAGAAGAAGAAGAAGAAGAAGGAGATGGAGAAAAAGAAGAAGAAGAATAAAAGGAAGAAGCAGAAGAAGAAGAAGGAGAAGGAGGAGGAGGAGAAGAAGAAGAATATGAAGAAGAAAATGGAGAAAAAGGAGAAGGAGAAGAAGTAGAAGAAGATGCAGATGTAGAGGAAGAAGAAGAAGAAGACAAAAAAGAAGAAGAAGAAGAAGAAGTTGGAGAAGGAAAAGAACAAGAAGAAAAAAAGAAATAGTAGTAGTAGAAGAAGAAGGAGAAGAATAAGAAGAAGAAGAAGAAGAAGAAGAAGAAGAAGACAAAGAAGAAGTAGAAGTAGAAGATGAAGAAGATGGAGAACAAAACGAAGAAGATAAAGGAGGAGGGGGAAGAGGAGAAGAAGTAGAACAAAAAGAAGAAGAAGAAGAAGATTGAAAAGAGGAAGAAGAAGATGAAGAGAAGAAGAAGAAGAAGAAGGAAAAAAAGAAGAAGAAGAAGAAGAAGATGGAGACTAAGATGTAGAAGAGGAAGAAGAAGAAAAAGAAGGAGGAGAAGAAGAAGTAGTAGAAAAAGAATTAATAAAGGAAGAAGAAGAAGAAGATGATGATGAAGAAGAACAAGAAGAAGAGGAAGAGGAGGAAGAAGAAGAAGGAGAAGAAGAAGAAGTAGTAGAAGAAGAAGAAGAAGAAGAAGAAGAAGAAGAAAAAGAAGAAGAAGAAGTAGATGAAGATGAAGAAGAATAAGAATAAGAAAAAGAAGATGAAAAAGATTAAGATGATGATGAAGGAGATGGAAAAGAAGAAGATGAGGAAGAAGAAGTGCAAGAAGAGGAAGAAGAAAAAGAAGAAGATGAATGCTAATAAAAAAAATAATAATAATAATAATAAAAACAATAACAACAACAACAATAACAATAATAATAATAATAATATAATAATAAGAAAAAGAAGAAGGAGAAGAAGTAGAAAAAGAAGAAGATGTAGAATAAGAAGAAGATGAAGAAGCAGAAGAAGTGATAGAAGGAGAAAAAGACAACAAAGAAGGACAAGAAGATGAAAAAGAATAATAAGAAGAAGAACAAAAAGAAAAAGAACAACAACAAGTAGTAGAAGTAGAAGAAGAAGAAGAAGAAGGAGAAGAAGAAGAGGGAGTAGAAAAAAAGAAGAAGCAGTAGAAGAAGAAGAAGAAGAAGAAGAAGAAGAAGAAGAAGAAGAACAAGAACCAGAACAGGAAGATGAAGATGAAGATGAAGAAAAAGAAAAAGAAGGGCAAGAAGAAGAAGAAGAATATGGAGAGGAAGAGGAAGAA
This sequence comes from Vanilla planifolia, assembly GCA_023846275.1. Classification (NCBI taxonomy): domain Eukaryota; kingdom Viridiplantae; phylum Streptophyta; class Magnoliopsida; order Asparagales; family Orchidaceae; genus Vanilla; species Vanilla planifolia. Next base: position 109,697 of record JAIUJO010000530.1, read on the forward strand.
CAAGTAGAATTAGAAGCAGAAGTTGAATGAGAAGTAGGCAAACGAGAAGAAGATGAAGAAGAAGAAGAAGAAAAACATGTGGAAGAAGCAAATGTAATAGAACAACAAGAAGAAACGAAATTGGGGAAGAAGAGGAGGAGGAAGAAGAGTAGGAGGAAGTAGAAGTAGAAGAAGAAGAAGAAGAAGAAGATGATGATGATGATGACGTTGATTATGATGATGAAGAAAAAGAAGAAGAAGAAGAAGAAGAAGAAGAAGAAGGAGAGGAGTAACAAGAAGAAGAGGAAGAATAAAAAGTAGAGAA
>JAIUJO010000530.1:132500-142500 GCA_023846275.1 Vanilla planifolia
AGAAGAAGTAGAAGAAGAAGAATAAAGTGAAGAAGAAGATGTAGAAAGAGAAGAAGAAAAAGAAGAAGAAGAAGAAGAAGAAGAAGGAGGAGGTGAAGAAGAGGAAGAGGAAAAAAAGAAGAAGAGTAAGAAGAAGAAGATGAAGAAGGAGAAGAGGAAGAAGGAGAAGACGAACAAGAACAAGAAAAAGAAGAAAAAGAGGACGAAATAGAAGAGTAGAAGAACAAGATGATGATGATGAAGAAGAAGAAGAAGAAGAAGAAGAAGAACCCAAAAAAAAGGAAGAAAAAGAAGAAGTAGAAGAAGAAGAAGATGATGATGATGATGATGAAGAATGAGAAAATGAGGTAGAAGAAGAAAAAGAAGAAGAAGAAGAAAAAGATGGAGGAGAAGAAGAAGAAGAAAAATAAGAAGAAGTGGAAGAAGATGATGATGTAGAAGAAGAAAAAGGAGAAGAAGAATAACAATTATAATAATAATAAGTCGTAGTAGTAGCAGATGTAGTAGGAGATGAAGAAGAAGAAGGAGAAGATAGAAGAAGTAGAAGTAGAAGATGAAGAAGAAGATGGAGAACAAAACGAAGAAGATAAAGGAGGAGGGGGAAGAGGAGAAGAAGTAGTAGAAGAAGAAGAAGAAGAAGAAGAATATTGAAAAGAGGAAGAAGAAGTTGAATAGAAGAAGAAGAAGAAGAAGAAGGAAAAAAAGAACAAGAAGAAGAAGAAGAAGATGGAGACTAAGATGTAGAAGAAGAAGAAGAAGAAAAAGAAGGAGGAGAAGAAGAAGAAGTGGTAGAAAAAGAATTAGTAAAGGAAGAAGAAAAAGAAGATGATGATGAAGAAGAACAAGAAGAAGAGGAAGAGGAGGAAGAAGAAGAAGAAGGAGAAGAAGAAGAAGTAGAAGAAGAAGAAGAAAAAGAAGAAAAAAAAGAAGAAGCAGATGAAGAGAAAGAAGAACAAGAAAAAGAAGATGAAAAAGATGAAGATGATGAAGAAGGAGATGGAAAGGAAGAAGATGAGGAAGAAGAAGGGCAAGAAAAGGAAGAAGAAAAAGAAGAAGAAGAATGCTAATAAAAAATAATAATAAGAATAATAATAATAATAATAATAACAATAACAACAACAATAATAATAATAATAATAATAATAATAATAATAATAATAATAATAAGAAAAAGAAGAAGTATAAGAAGTAGAAGAAGAAGAAGATGTAGAATAAGAAGAAGATGAAGAAGCAGAAGAAGTGGGAGAAGAAGAAAAAGACAACAAAGAAGGACAAGAAGATGAAAAAGAAGAAGAAGAAGAAGAAGAAAAAGAACAAAAAGAAAAAGAACAACAACAACAACAAGTAGTAGTAGAAGAAGAAGAAGAAGGAGAAGAAGAAGAGGGAGTAGAAAAAAAGAAGAAGAAGCAGTATAAGAAGAAGAAGAAGAAGAAAAGGATGAAGAAGAAAAAGAAGAAGAACAAGAACAAGAACAAGAACAGGAAGACGAAGATGAAGAAAAAGAAAAAGAAGAGCAAGAAGAAGAAGAAGAAGATGGAGAGGAAGAGGAAGAACAAGTAGAATTAGAAGCAGAAGTTGAAGAAGAAGTACGCAAAGGAGAAGAAGAAGAAGAAGAAAGACATGTAGAAGAAGCAAAAGTAACAGAACAACAAGAAGAAACGAAATAGAGGAAGAAGAGGAGGAAGAAGAGTAGGAGGAAGTAGAAGTAGAAGATGAAGAAGATGAAGAAATAGAAGGAGAGGAGGAACAAGAAGAAGAGGAAGAATAAAAAGTAGAGAAAGAAGAACATGATGAAGAAAAAGAAAAGAAGTAAAAGAAGAAAAATATAAGAATCAAAAGAAGAAAAAAAGAAGAGGAAGAAGAAGCAGAAGAAGAAGTAGTAGTAGTAGTAGAAGAAGAAGAAAATGAAGAAGAAGAAAAACAACAACAACAACAAGAAGAAGAAAAAGATGAAGAAGAAGAAGGAGAATCGAAAGGAGAAGAACAAGAAGAAGTAGTCGTAGAAGAAGAAGAAGATGGTGAGGAAGATGAAGAAGTTGAGGAAGAAGAGGAAGAAGAAGAACAAGAAGTAGAAGAAGGAGAAGAAGATAAAAAGAAAGAAGAAGAAGAAGGGGATAGAGAAGAAGAAGAAGAAGAAGTAGTAGATATGAAGAATAAAAATTCAAAGGAGAAGGAGGAGTAGAAGAAGTAGAAGAAGAATAAGAAGATGAAAAGGATGAGGAAGAAGAAGATGAAGAAAAATAGAAAGAAGAAGTAGAAGAAGAAGAAGAAGGAGGAGGAGGAGAAAAATAAGAAGTAGAAGTAGTAGTAGAAGAAGAAGGAGTTGAAGAAGAAGAAGATGAAGAAGAAGAAGAACAAGAAGAAGTAGAAGTAGAAGATGAAGAAAAAGGAGAGGAAAAGGAAGAAGAAGAAGAAGAAGAAGAGGAGCAAGAAAAAGAAGATGAAAAGAAGAAGAAGAAGAAGAAGAATAAGAAGAAGAAGGAGAAGAAGAAGAAAAGAGGGAAGAAGAAGAAGAAGAAGAAGAAGAAGAAAGAAAAGGAGAAGAACAAGAAGAAGAAGTAGAAGAAGATGAAGAGAAAAAGGAGAAGAAGAAGGAGAAGGAGAGAAAGATGAAGAAGAAGAAGAAGATGAAGAAGAAGAAGAAAGGGTTGGAGGAGTAGGAGGAAAAGAAGAGGAAGAAGAAAAGGAAGAAGAAGATGAAGAAGGAGAATAAGAAGAAGACGAAGAAGAAGCAGAAGAGAAGAAGAAGAAGATCAAGAAGAAGTAGAGGTAGTTGATGAAACAGAAGAAGTAGAAGAAAAGGAAGAAGTTGGAGGAAGAATAGAAGAAGAAGAAGAAAATCACTGTGAAAATTATAATAATAATAATAATAATAATAACAATAATAACAATTGTATTAATAATAATAATAATAACAATAATAAGAAGAAGAAGAAAATGAAGTAGGAGAAGAAGAAGAACAAGAAGAATAAGTAAAAGAAAAAGAAGATAAACAAAAACATGAAGAAGTAGAGGAAGATAAAGAAGAAGAAGAAGAAGAAGTAGGACAAGAAGAAGATGAAGAGGGAGATGAACAAGTAGAATAAGAAGAAGAAGAAGATGGAGAAGAAGAAGAAGAATAATAAGTAGAAGAAGAAGAAGAAGAAGAGGAACCAAAAGAAGAGGAAATAGAAAGTAGAGGAAGAAGAAGATGATGATGATGATGACGAAGAAAATGTAGTAGTAGTAGTGGTAATATAAGAAGAAGATGAAGAAGAAGAACAAGAAGGAGAAAAGGAGAAGAACAAGAAGGAGAAGAAGAAGGCGAAGAAGAAGGAGAAGAAGAAGAAGAAAGTGTTAAAGAAGAAGAAGGAGTTAAAGAAGAAAAATTAGAGAAAGATGAAGAGGAAAAAGAAGAAGAAGAAGAAGAAGAAGAAGAAGAAGAACAAGGAGAAGAAGAAGAAGACGATGGAAATGAAGAAGAAGGAGAAGAAGAAGAAGAAGAAGAAGAAGAAGAACAAAAGAAGCGATGGACGAAGAAGAGGAAGAGGAAGAAGAAGAAGAAGAAGAAGAAGAAGGAGAAGAAGACGAGAAAGAAGAAGAAGAAGAAGAAGAAGAAGAAAAGAAGTAAAAGAAGAAGAAGAAGAAAAAGAAGTAAAAGAAGAAGAAGAAGAAGAAGAAGAAGAAGATTATGATGATTAACAAGAAGAAGAGGAAGAAGAGGAAGAAGAAGAAGAAGAAGAAGAAGAAGAACAAGATGATGATGAGTAAGAGGAGGAAGAAGAAGAAGAAGTAAAAGGGGAAAAAGAAAAAAAAGTTGAAGAAGAACAAGAAGAAAAAGAAGAAAAAGAAGAAGAGGAAGAAGCGAAGGATGTAGTAGTAGTAGTAGAAGAAGAAGGAGAAGAAAATTTTAAAAAACAAGACGAAGAAGAGAGTGAAAAAGAAGAAGAAAATGAAGGAGAACAAGAATAGGAAGAAAAAGAAGAAAAACAAAAGGAGGAAGAAGAAGAAGAAGAAAGAAAAGGAGAAGAAGAAGAAGAAGAAGAAGAAGAAGCCGTAGAAGAAGAAGAAGAAGAAGACAGAGATGGAGGAAAAGAAGAAGTAGAATATGAAGAAGAAAAAGGAGAAGAAGGAGAAGGAGAAGAAGAAGCAGAAGTAGAATACGAAGTTGAAGAAGACGAGGAAGAAGAAGAAGAAGAAGAAGATGAGAAAGAAGATGAAGAAGGAGGAGGAGGTGGAAGAGGAGAATAAGAAGAAGAAGAAGAAGTAGAAGGAGATGAAGAAGAAGAACAAGAAGAAGAAGATCAAGAAGAAGTAGAAGTAGAAAAAGTTGAAGAAGAAGAAAAAGTAGAGGAAGAAAAAGAAGAAAAAGAAGTAGAGGAAGTAGAAGTCGAGGAAGAAGAAGAAGAAGAAGAAGAAGATGATGATGATGATGATGATGATGAAATAAAAGAAGAAGACGAGCAAGAAGAACAATATGATGAACAATTGAGGAAAAAGAAGAAGAAGAAGGGTAAGAAGAGGAAGAAGAAGAAGAAGAAGAAGATGAAGAAGAAGAAGAAAAGAAGAAGAAGAAGAAGAAGAAGAAGAAGAAATAAAAGAAGAGGAATAAGAAGAAGTAGAATAAGAAGAAGAAGAAGAAGAAGAAGAAGAAGAAAAAGGAGAAGAAGAAGAAGGAGAGGAAGAAGAAGAAGAAGAAGAAGGAGAAGAAGAAGGAGAAGGAGAAGGAGAAGAAGAAGAAGAATATGAAGAAGAAAATTGAGAAAAAGAAGGAGAAGGAGAAGAAGAAGAAGGAGAAGAATATGAAGAAGAAGAAGAAGAGGAACAAGAAGTAGAAAGTCAAGAAGAAGAAGGAGAAGATGAAGAAGAAGAAGAAGATGAAAAAGAAGACAATGAAGGAAAAAAGAAGAAGATGATGAAGAAGTAGAACATGAAGAAGAAGATTAAGAAGAGGAAGAAGAAGAAGGAGAAGAAAAGAAGAAGAAAAAGAAGAAAAAGAAGAAGGAGAAAAAGAAGAAGAAAAAGCAGAGGTAGAAGAAGAAGATGATGATGAAGAAGAAGAAGATTTTTATGACGAAAAAGAAGAAGAAGAAGAAGAGAAAGATTAAGAAGAACAAGAAGAAGATGAAGAAGAAGAGAAAGAGGTGGAAGAAGAAGAAGAAGAAGAAAAAGAAGAAGAAGAAGTAGAAGATGATGAAGAAGAAGAAGTAGAAGAAGAAGATAATGACAAAGAAGAACAAGATGTAGAAGAAGAGGAAGAAGAAGAAGAAGAAGAAGAATAAGAAGAAGAAAAGAAAGAAGAAGAAGAAGAAGGAGAAGAAGAAGATAAAGCAGAAAAAGAAGAAGAAGAATATGAAGAAGAAGAAGAAGAGAAGGAGAAAAGGAGAAGAAAGTGAAGAAGGAGAAAAAGAATAAGAAGAAGAAGAAGAAAAAAACAAAGGAGAAGACAAAGATGAAGAAGATTGAAGAAGAAGAAGAAGAAAAGAAGAAAAACAGGAAGAAGAAGTAGAAGAAGAAGAAGAAGAAAAAGAAGAAGAAATACAAGAAGAAGAAGAAGATGATCACGATGATGATGATGAGAAAGAAGAAGATGAAGAAGACGAAGAAGAAGTAGAAGACAAAGAAGAAAAAGAAGAAGAGAAAGAAGAAGAAGACAAAGAAGGAGAAGGAGAAGAAGTTGAAGAAAAAGAAGAAGAAGATGGAGAAGAAGAATAAGAAGATGAAGAAAAAAGAGAAGAAAAATAAGAAGAAGAAGAAGAAGAAGAAGAAGACGAAGAAAAAAAGAAGATAAAAAAGAAGATGAAGAAGAAAAAGAAGAGGAGGAAGAAGAAGCAGAAGTAGAACATGAAGAAGAAGAAGAAGTAGATAAAGAAGAAGAAGCCAAACAAGAAGAAGAAGCCAAACAAGAAGAAGAAGAAGAAGAAGAAGACCAAGAAGAAGAATAAGAAGATGAGTAAGAAGATGAAGACGACGAAGAAGAAGTAGAACAATAAGAAGAACTAGAAGAAGAAGAAGAAGACGAAGACGATGAAGAAGAAGAAAAAGACGAAGACGATGAAGCAGAAGAAGACAATAAAGAAGAAGAAGAAGAAGAAGAAGAAGAAGGACAAGATGTTGAAGAAGAAGAAGAAGAAGGAGACGAAGAAAAAGAAGACGACAAAAAAGAAGAAGAAGAGGAAGAAGAGGAGGAAGAAGAAGAAGAAAAAGAAGAAGAAGAAGAAGACAGAAGAAGAAGGGGAAGAAGAAGGGTAAGAAGAAGTAGAAGAAGAAGATGAAGAAGAAGAGGAATAAGGAAAAGAAGGAGAAGAAGAAGAAAAGAAGAAGAAGAAGAAGAAGAAGAAGAAGGAGAAGAAGAATATGAAGAAGAAGAGGAAAGGAAACCAAAAGAAGAGGAAAAAGAAGAAGAAGTTGATGTTGTAAAAGAAGAAGAAGAAGAAGAAGATGGAAATGAAGAAAAAGAAGATGATAATGAAGAAGAAGATGAAGAAGAAGAAGGAGAAGACAAAGAAGAAGAAGACAAAGAGGAAGAAGAAGAACAAGAAGGAAATGGAGAAGTAGACGAAGAAGAAGGAAAAGTAAAAGAATAACAAGAAGGAAAAGAAGATGAAGAAAAGTAGAAGAAGATGAAGAAGAAGAAAAAGTAGAAGTAGGAGGAAAAAAAGTAGGAGAAGAAGAAGAAAAAGATGAAGAAGAAGTAGAAAAAGTAGAGGAAGACGACGATGAAGAAGACAGAGACGAAGAAGAAGAAGAAGAAGAGGAAGGAGAAGTAGAAGACGAAGAAGAAGAAGAAGAAGAAGATAAGGAAGAAGATGGAGAAGAAGAAAAGGTTGAAGAAGTAGAATTAGAAAAAGAAGAAGAAAAAAGAAGACGAAGAAGAAGAATATGATAAACAAAAGGAGGAGAAGAAGAAAATGAAGAAGAAAAAGAAGAAGAAGAAGAAGAAGAAGCTGGGGAAGAAGAAGAAGGCGAAGAAGAAAAAGAAAAAAAGTAGGAAAAAATTACGCAGAAGACAAAGAAAAAGTAGTAGTAGTAATAGTAGTAGTAGAAGAAGAAGAAGAAGGAGAAGAAGACAAAGAACAAGAAGAAGAAGAAGAAGAAAAGGATGAAGGTGAGGAAGAAGAAGAAGAAGAAGACAAAGAAGAAGTCAAAGAGAAAGAAGAAGAAGAAGAAGAAGACGAAGAAGAAAAGGAACAAGTGGAAGAAGAAGAATAATAAGAAGAAAAATAGAAGAAGAACAACGAGAACAAGAAGAAAAAGCAGTAAACAAAAAAGAAGAAAATGAAGAAGAACAAGAATAATAAAGATATGAAATAGAACAAGAAGAAGGTAAAGTAGTAGGGAAGAGGAAGAAAAAGAAGAAGAAGATGAAGAAGAATAAAAAGAAGAAGTAGAAGATGATTAAGGAGATAATGAAAAAGAAGAAGAAGAAGAAGAAGAAGAAGAAGTAGAAGTAGAAGAAGAAAAAGAAGTAGAAGTGAAGAAACAGAAGATGAAGAAATAGAAGAAGTAGAAGAAGAGAAAGAAGTAGAAGGAGAAGAAGAAGAAGAGCAAGAAGAAGAAGAAGAAGAAGAAGATGGAAAAGAAGAAGAAGACGAAGAAGGGGAGAAGAAGAAGAAGAAGAGGAAGAAGATGAAGAAGACAAAGATGGAGAAGAAGAAGAATAAGAAAAGGACAAATATGAAGAAGATGGAGAGGAAGAAGAGGAATAAGATAAAGAAGTTGAAGAAGAAGAAGAAGAAGAATAGGAAGAAGGAGAAGAAGAAAAAGAAGAAGAAGAAGAAGTATAAGAAGAAGAAGGCAAAAAGGTGGAAGAAGAAGATGATGAAGAAGTAGAAGAAGTTGAAAAAGAAGAAGAAAAAGAAGAAGAAGAAGAAGAAGAAGAAGAAGAAGAAGAATAAGAATAAGAAGAAGAAGAAGATGATGATGATGATGAAGAAAAAGTAGGAGAAGAAAAAGAAGGAGAAGAAGATGATGATGATAAAGAATGAGAACAACAAGGAGATGAAGACAAAGAAGAAGAAGAAAAAAGAAGTAGAAGAAGAAGAAAAAAAAGAAGAAGAGGAAGAAGAAGAAGAAGAAGAAAAATAAGAAAAGGAAGTAGATGTTAAGAAGTAGGAGAAGAAAAAGAACTAGAAGATGAAAAGGTAAAAGAAGAATAAGAAGAAGAATAAGAAGGAGAAGTAGGATAAGAAGAAGAAGGAGAAGAAAAAGATGGAGAAGTGTAAGAAGAAGAAGAAGAAGAAGGTGATGATGATGACGATGATGATTTAGAAGAAGAAGAAGAAGAAGAAAAAAGAAGCAGTATATCGAGAAGTAGAAGAAGATGATAATGGAGAAGAAGAAGAAGACAAAGAATAAAAAGGCGAAGAAGAAGGCAAAGAATATGAACATGAAGAAGATGTCAAAGAAGTGGAAGAAGAAGAAGAGAAAGAAGAAGAAGAAGAAGATGAAGAAGAAGAAGAAGAAGAAGAAGAAGTAGATGAAGGAGGATAAAAAGAAGAAGTAGAAGAAGATGAAGATGATGATGACGATAAAGAAGAAGAAGAAGAGGACAGCAAAAAAAGTAGAAGAAGAAGTGGAAGAAGAAGAAGAAGGAGATTAAGGAGAAGAATTAGAAGGGGATGAAGAAGAAGGACAAGAAGGAGAAGGAGGAGAAGAAGGAGGAGAAGAAGAAGAAGAAGAAGTAGAAGAAGATTAAAAAGAAGAAGACAAAGGAAAAGAAGAAGAGGGTGAAGAAGAACTAGAAGTTGAAGTAGAAGAAGAAGAAGGAGAAGAAAATTAAGAAGAAGTAGAAGAAGAGGAGGAGGAAAAAGAAGAAGAAGAATAAGAAGAAAAGTAGAAAGAAAAGATGTAGAAGGAGAAGAAAAAGAAAGAGAAGAAGAAGAAGAAGAAGAGGAAAAAGAAGAAGATGAAGCCGAAGAACAAGAGGAAGAATATGATGATGAAGAAGAAGAAGATGAAGAAGAAGCAGAAGAAGAAGAGGAAAAAGAAAAAGATGAAGAAGAAGAAAAAAGAGTAGAAAAAGAAGAAGAAGAAGAAGAAGAGGAGAAAGAAGAAGTAGAAGAGGAGGAGGAGGAAGAAGAAGAAGAAGAACGAGAAGAACAAGAAGATGAAGAAGAAGAAGAAGAAGAAAAAGAAGACGAAGAAGATAATGACAATGAAGAAAACGAAGAAAAAAAAGTACAAGAACGAGAAGAAGATGATGAAGATGAAGAAGAAGAACAAGACAAAGGGGAAGAAGAAGGAGAACAAGAAGGATGTGAATATGAAGATGAGGACAAAAAGAAGAAGGTAAAGAAGAGGAAGATGAAGATTAGGAAGAAGAAGATGAGGAAGAAGAAAAAGAAGAAGAAGAAGAAGAACAAGAAGAAGATGAAGAAGAAGTAAAAGAAGAATAAGAAGAAGATGAAGAGGAGGAAGAAGATAACAACAAAGATGAAGAAGAAGAGGAAAAAGGAGAAGAAGAAGAAGAAGAAGAAGTGGAAGATGAAAAAAGAAGTTTAAGGAGAAGAAGAAGAAGTGGAAGGAGGATGAGAAGAAGAAGAAGTAGAAGATGACGAAGAAGAAGATGAAAAAGAAGAAGATGAAAAAGAAGAAGATGACGAAGGTGAAGAAGAAGAAGAAGATGATGATAAAGAAGCAGAGTAAGAAGAAGAAGTAGATGACGAAGAAAAAGCCAAAGAAGAAGAAGAAGTAGACAAAGAAAAAGAAGAAAAAGAAATAGAAGAGGATGAAGAAGAAGACATCGAAGAAGAATGAGAAGATGAAAAAGAAGAAGGGGAAGAAGAAGAAGAATAAAGAGAAGAAGAAGATGAAGAAAAAGAAGAAGAAGATCAAAAAGAAGTACTAGAAGAAGAAGAATAAGAAGAAAAATGACAAGAAAAAGAAGAAGAAGATAAAAATGAAGAAGAAGAAGAAGAAGAGGTGGAAGAAGAAAAAGATTAAAACTATCGAGAAGATGATGAAGAAGAAGAAGAAGAAAAAGAAGAAGAAGACGAAGAAGAAGAAGAAGAAGAAGAAA
>JAIUJO010000530.1:150000-155000 GCA_023846275.1 Vanilla planifolia
AGAAGTAGAAGACGAAGAAGAAGTAGAAGAAGGAGGAGGAGGAGGAGGAGGCAGAGAAGGAGAAGAAGAAGAAAATGAAAACAACAACAACAAGAAGAAGGAGCAATAGAAGGAGAAGAGGAAGGAGAAGAAGTTGGAGAAGAAGAAGAAGATGAAGAATAAGAAGTTTAAGAAGAAGAAGAAGAGTAAGAAGAAGAAGAAGAAGAAGAAGAAGAAGAAGAAGAAGAATAACTAGAAGAAGTAGGCAAAAAACATCAAAAAGATGAAGAACAAGAGGAAGAAGAAGGTGGAGAAGAAGGAGAAGAAGAAGGCAAAGAAGAAGAAAACAATGATGAAGAAGAAGAAGAAGACAAAATAGAAGGGGAAGAAGATGATGATGATGATGGTGATGATGAAGATGAAGAAGAAAAGGATAAGCAGGAAGAAGTGGAAGAAGAAGAAGAAGAAGAATTAGAAGAAGAAAAAAAAGAAGAAGAAGAACAAGAAGACGAAAAAGAAGGTGACGAATATAAAGGAGAAGAAGTAGAAGAAGAAGGAGGAGGAGGAGAAGGCGGAGAAAGAGAAGAAGGAGAAAAAGAAAACAAGAAGAAGTAGAAGAAGAAGTGGAGAAGAAGAAGAAGGTGGAGATGAAGAAGAAAAAGAAGTAGTAGATGAAGAATATTAAGAAGAAGAAAGAGAAGAAGAAGAAAAAGAAGAAGGTTAAGAAGAAGATGAAGATGAAGAAGTAGAAGAAGAAGAGAAGAAGAACAAGAAGAAGAAGAACAAGAAGGAGAAGAAAGAGGAGGAGAAGAAGATGGAGAAGAAGAAGAAGAAGAAGAAGATGTAGAAGAAGAAGAAAAAGAAGAAGAACATGAAGAAGTAGAAGAAGAAGAACAAGGAGAAGAAAAAGAAGAAGAAGAAGAAGAAGAAGAAGAAGAAAAAGAAGAAGAACGAGGGGGAGGAGAAGAAGAAGAAGAGGAGGAAGAAGAAAAGGAGAAAGAAGAATAAGAAGAAGAAGAAGAAGACAAAAAAGGAGGAGGAGGATAAGAAGAAGAAGAAGAACTAGAACAAGAAAAATAAGAAGAAAAAGGAGAAGGAGATGAAGAAGAAGAAGAATTAGAAGATTGTGTAGATTAGAAGAAGAAGATGAAGAAGAAGAAGAAGAAGAAGAAGAGGAAGAGGAAGATGAAGAAGTAGAAGAAGAAGAACAACAACAACAAGAAGAAGAAGAAGAAATAGAACAAGAAGGAATAGAAGAAGAAGAATATGAAGAAGAAGAACAAGAACAAGAACAAGAAGAAGACCGAGAAGAAGAAGAAGGAGAAGAAGAAGAAAAAAAAGAAGAACAAGAAGAAGAAGGCAATGAAAAAGAAGAAGAAGACGAAAAGGAAAAAGAAGAAGAAGAGGAAGAAATAGAAGAAGAAGAAGGCAAAGAAGAAGACGAAGAAGAAGACGAAGAAGAATAAAAAGAAGAAGAAGATTATGAAGAAGAAGATGATGAAGCAGAAGAAGAAGAAGAAGAAGAAGAAGAAGAAGAACAAGAAGAAGAAGAAGAAGGAGAAGAAGAAGATGGAGAAGGCGAAGAAGGAGTAGGAGTAGAAAATGAAGATGGGGAAGAAGAAGAAGAAGAAGGGGAAGAGGAAGAAGAAAAAAAGAAGGAGAAGAATCAGAAGAAAAAGAAGAAGAAGAAGATGATCAAGAAGAAGAAGAATAATAATAACAATAATAATAATAAGAAGAAGATGAAGAAAAAGAACTAGAAGAAAAAGAAGAAGAAGAAGAAGAAGAAGAAGAAGATAAAAAAAGCTGAAGAAGAAGATGAAGAGGAAGAAAAAGAAGAAAATGAAGAACTAGATGGAGAAGAAGAAGGTGAAGAAGGAAAAGAAGAGGAAGAAGAAGTAGTAGTAGCAGTTGCAGTAGAAGAAGAAGAAGAAGATGATGAAGAAAAATAAGAAGATGATGGAGAAGATAAATAAACAAAAGATGATGAAGAAGGAGAAGAAGAAGAAGAAAAAGAAGAAGAAGAAGAAGAGGAAGAAATGAAGAAGAATAAAGGGAAGAAGAAGAAGGAGAAGAAAAAGGAGATGAAGAAGAAGAGGAAGATGATGAAGAAGAAGAAGGCGAAGAAGAAGAAGACAAAGAAGAATACGAAAAAGAAGAAGAAGAAGAAGGAGAAGAAGAAGGAGAAGGAGAAGAACGAGAAGAAGGAGGAGAGGAAGAAGAAGAAGAGGAAGAGGAAGAATAAGTAGAAGAAGAAGGAGAAGGAGTAAAAGAAGAAGAAGAAAAAGATGAAGAAGAAGAAGAAGAATTAGAATAAGAAGGACAAGAAAAAGAATAATAAAATGATGATGATGATGATGATAAAGATGAAGAAGAAGAAGAAGAAGTGGAAGAAGAAGAAGAAGAAGATGTAGTAGAAGAAGAAGCAGGAGAAGAAGAAAAGGAAGAAGAAGAAAACGAAGAAGAACAAGGCAATGTCTAAGAAGAAGAAGAGGAAGAAGAAGAAGTAAAGGAAGAAGAAGAGGAAGAAGAAGAAAAAGTAGAAGAAGAAGAAGACGAAGAAGAACAAGAAAAAGAAGAAGGAGAAGTTGAAGTTTGGGAAGAAGATGAAAGTGAAGAAGAAGAAGAAAATTAAGAAGAAGACAAAGAAGAAATAGATGAAGAAGAAGATGAAGAAGAAGAGGAAGAATCAAAAGAAGAATAAGAATAAGTAGAAGAAGAAAAAGATGAAGAAGAAGAAGAAATAGAAGAATAATAAGAAGAAGAAGAATAAAAAGAAGAAGGAGAAGAAGGATAAGAAGAAGAAGAAGAAGAAGTAGTAGTAGTAGTAGAAGAAGAAGGAAAAAAAGAAGAAGAAGATGAAAAAGAAGATGATGATGAAGAAGAAGAAGACAAAGAAGAAGGAGAAAAAGAAGAACAACAAGAAGAAGAAGAAGACAAAGAACAAGAAGAAGAAGAAGACGATAAAGATTAAGAACAAGAAGAAAACGAAGAAGACGAATTACAATAGGAGGAAGAAGATAAAGAAGAAGAAGAAGAAGAAGAAATAGCAGAGGAAGGACAAGAAGGAGAAGAAGGAGATGGAGAAGAAGAATAAGAAGAAGAAAAAGAAGATAAAGAAATAGAGGAAGACGAAGAAGCAGATTAAAAAGAAGAAGATGAAGAAGAAGAAGAGGAAGATGATGATGATGATGATGATGATGAAAAGAAGAAGAAGAAGAAGAAGAAGAAGAAGAAGGGGAAGAAGAAGAAAAAGAAGAAGAAGAAAAAGGTCAAGAAGAAGAGGAAGAAGAGAAGAATAATAATGAGGAGAAGAAGAGGAAGGAGAAGATGAAGAAGGAGTAGTAGAAGAAGAAGAAAAAGAATCAGAATCAGAAGAAGAAGAAGAAGAAAATGAAGAATGAGAAGATAAAGAAGGAGAAGATAAACAAGAAGAAGAAGAAGAAGGAAAAGATAAAGAAGGAGAAGATAAAGAAGGAGAAGAAGAAGAAGAAGATGATGATGATGATTACAATGAAGTTGAAGAAGAAGAAGAAGAAGAAGGAGAAGAAGAGGAAGAAGTAGAAGAAGAAGAAGGAGAAGAAGAAAAAGAAGAAGAAGAAGAAGAAAATCATGAAGAAGAAGAAGAAGAAGGAGTAGAGGAAGAAGAAGGAAAAGAAGGAAGAGGAGGAGAAAAAGAAGAAATAGAAGAAGAAGATGAAGAAGATGGAGAAGAAGAAGAAGAAGATTAAGAAAGAGTGGAAGAAAAGAAAAAGGGCAAGGAAAAGGAGGAGGATGAGAAGAAGAAGAAGTTGCAGAAGAAGAAGAAAAAGGAGAATAGGAGAAAGCAGGTATGAAAGAAGATGAATAAAAAGAAGAAGACAGAGATGATGTAGAAGAAGAGGACGAAGAAGAAGAGGAGGAAGAAGAAGAAGAAGATGAAAAAGACTAAGAAGAAGAAGAAGTTGTTGATGAAGAAGTAATTAGAGAAGAAAAAGAAGAAGTAGGAGAAGAAGAAGAAGAAGAATAAGAAGAAGAAGAATACGAAGAAGAAGATGAACTAGAAGAAGAAGAAGACGAAGATGAAGAAGAAGAAGAAGATGAACAAGAAGAAGAGAAGAAGAAGAAGAAGAAGAAGAAGAAGAAGAAGAAGTTGATGATGATAATGATGATGAAGAAGAAGAAGAAGATGAACAAGATGATGAACATGATGAAAAAGAAGAAGAAGAAAAATAGGAAGAAGAGTAACAAGAAGAACAAGAGGAAGAAAAAGAAGAAGAAGAACTAGAATACGAAAAATAAGACGAAATAGATAAGGAAGAAGATGAAGAAGAGGAAGAAGAGGAAGCAAAAGAAGAATAAGAATAAGAAGAAGAAAAAAGAAGAAGAAGAGGAAGAAACAGAAGAACAAGAAGAAGAAGAATAATAATAAGAAGAAGGAAAAGAAGGATAAGAAGAAGAAGAAGAAGAAGAAGAAGGTAAAGAAGAAGAAGAAGAAGAAGAAGTAGGTGACAAAGAACAGAAAGAAGAAGAAGACGAAGAAGAAGAAAACAGAGAAGAAAATGAAGAAGACAAAGTACAATAAAAGGAAGAAGAAGAAGAAGAAGAAGAAGAGGAAGGACAAGAATGAGAAGAAGGAGAAGGGGAAGAAGAATATGATGAAGGAAAAGAAGGTGAAGAAATAGAAGAAGACGAAGAAGTAGATGAAGAAGAAGAAGAAGGTGAAGTAGAAGAAGAAGATGATGATGTAGAAGAAGAAGAAGACAAACAAGAAGAAGAAGAAGATAAAGAAGAAGAAGATAAAGAAGAAGAAGAAGTAAACAAAGAAAAAGAATAAGAATAAGAAGAAGTAGAAGAAGAAGAAGAAGAATAAGAATAAGAAGAAAAAGAAGTAGTGGATGAAGAAGAAGGAGAAGTAGGAGAAGAATAAGTAGAAGAAGATGAAGGAAAAGGAGAAGAAAAAGAATAAGAAGAAGAAGAAGATGAAGAAGAAGAATAAGAAGAAGAAGAAGAAGAGGAAGAAAAAGAAGGAGAAGAAGAAG
>JAIUJO010000530.1:157500-170000 GCA_023846275.1 Vanilla planifolia
AAGAAGAAGAAGAAGAAGACAAAGAAGAAAAAGTAGTAGTAGAATAAGAAGAGGAATAAAGAGAAGAAGAAGATGTAGGAGAAGAACAAGAAGAAAAAGAAGAAGAAGATTAAGAACAAGAACAATAACAAGAAGAAGAAGAAGAAGAAGAAGATGAAGAATAGGTAGTAGAAGAAGAATAAGTCACATAAGAAGAAGTAGAAGAAGAAGAAAAAG
Organism: Vanilla planifolia; assembly: GCA_023846275.1. NCBI lineage: Eukaryota > Viridiplantae > Streptophyta > Magnoliopsida > Asparagales > Orchidaceae > Vanilla > Vanilla planifolia. Next base: position 157,717 of record JAIUJO010000530.1, read on the forward strand.
AATAAGAAGAAGAAGAAGAATAATAAGAAGAAAAAGAAGAAGATGAAGGAGAAGAAGAGGAAGAAGAAGAAGATGGAGAAGAAGAATTAGAAGTTGTAGAAGAAGAAGATGATGATGATAACGATGAAGAAGAAGAAGAAGAAGAAGAACAAGTAGAAGAACACGAAGGAGAAGAAGAAGAAAAAGAAGATGATGAAGATGATAATGATAAAGAGGAAGATGAAGAAGATGAAGTAGAAGAAGAGGAAGAACAAGAAGAAATAGAAGAATAACGGGAAGAAGAAGAAGTAGAAGTAGAAGAAGAAGAAGAAGAAGAAGAAGAAGAACAAGATGAACAAGAACAAGGTGAAGACTAAGAGGAAGAAGAAGAAGAAGGAGAAAAACAAGAAGAAGAAGAAGAAGAAGAAGAAGAAGAAGGTTTAGAATAAAAAAGAAGAAGGACAAGAACAAGAATATGAAGAAGAAGAAGAAGAAGAAGAAGAAAAAGAGGTAGAAGAAGAAGAAGAAAAAGAATAAGAAGAAGAAGAAGAAGAAGAAGTAAGTGTAGAAGATGGGGAAGAAGCAGAAAGAGAAGAACAAGAAGGAGAAGCAGTAGAAGTAGTAGTAGTAGAAGAAGAAGAAGAAGAAGAAGATAAAGAAGAGGGGAAAGAAGAAGAAGAAGAAGTAGAAGAAGAACAAGAAGAAGGAGAAAAAGAAGAAGAAGAAGTAGAAGATGATGAAGAAGAAGAAGGAGACAATAATAAAGAAGAAAAAGAAGGAGAAGCAGAAGAAGAAGAAGAGGAAAGCAAAGAAGAAGAAGAAGAACAAAAACAAGAACAAGAAAAAGAAGGGAAAGAAGAAGAAGAAGAAGAAGAAGTAGAAGAAGAAGAAGAAGAAGAAGAAGAAGAAGAAAAAGAAGAAGAAGAAGCAAAAGAATGAGAAGATAATGATGACGAAGAATAAAAAGAAGATGATGAAGAGGGCAATGATGAAGAAGAAGAAGATAAAGAAGAACAAGAAAAAGATAATGAAGAAGAATACAAAGAACAAGAATAAGATGAAGAAGAAGAAGAAGAACAACAACAACAACAAGAAGAAAAAGAAGAAGAAAAAAGAAGATGACAAAGAAGAAGAAGAAGTTCGAGAAGAAGAAGAAGAAGAAAAAGAAGAAGAAGAAGAAGAGGAATAAGTAGAAGTAGAAGAAGAAGATAAACAAGAAAGAGATGAAGAAGAAGAAGAAGAGGATGAAGTAGAAGAAGAAGAAGAAGTAGAAGAATAGTACGAAGAAGAAGAAGAAGAGTATGAAGAAGAGTAAGACAAAGAAGAAGAAATAAATAAGAAGAAATGAAGAAGAAGATGAAGAAAAAGATAAACAAGAAGAGAAAAAGAAGATGAAGAAGAAGAAGAAGAAGAAGAAGATGAAGAAGAAAAAGAAGAAAGAATAGAAGAAGAAGAATAATTAGAAGAAGAAAAAGAAAAGAAGAAGACGAAGAAGAAGAAGAAGAAGAAGAAGAAGAAAAAGAAGACGAAGAAGATGAAGAAGAAGAAGAAGGAGAAGATGAAGAAGAAGAAGGAGAAGAAGAAGAAGAAGAAGTTGAAGAAGAAGAAGAAGAAGAAAAGAAGAAGAAAAAGACAAATAAGAAGAAGAAGAAGGAGATGAAGAAGAAGATGGAGATGAAGAAGAAGAAGTTTAAGAAAAAGAAGAAGTAGAAGAAGAAGGAGAAGAAGAAGATGATTAATAAGGAGGAGAAGAAGAAGATGATGATGATGTTGAAAAACGTAAAGAAGAAGAATAAGAAGTTGAAGAAGAAGAAGAAGGAGAAGAACAAGAAGAAGTAGAGAAAGAAGAAGGAGGAGAAGAAGAAAAGGTAGAAGATGAAGAAGTAGAAGAAGAACAAGAACAAGAACAAGAAAAAGACGAGGAAGAAGAAGAAGATGATGATGATAAAGAAAAAGGAGTAGATTAAGAAGAAGAAGAAAAGAAGAAAAAGAAAGAAGGAAAAGAAGAAGAAGAAGAAGATTAAGACGAAGAATTATAAGATGAAGATGAAGAAGAAGAACATGAACAAGAAGTAGGGAAAGATCAAGAAAAAGAAGAAGAAAAGGAAGATGATGAACAAGAAGAAGAAGAAGATGTAGAAGAAGGAGAAGAAGAAGAAGAAGATGGAGAGGAAGACGAAGAAGAAGAAGAAGAAGAAGAAGAAGAATAAGACGAAGAAGAAGAGAAAGATGAAGAAGAAGAAGAAGAAGAAGAAGATAGAAAAAAAAGAGGAAGAAGAAGAAGACGAAGAAGAAGAAGAAGAACAATAAGAAGGAGAAAAAAAAGAAGAAGAAGTAATAGAAGAAGAAGGAGAGGAATGAAAAGAAGAAGAAGAAGAAGAAGAAGAAGAGGAAGAAGATAACAAAAAGAAGCAGAAGAAGAAGAAGACAAAGAAGAAGAAAAGGAAAGTAGAAGAAAAAGAAGAAGTTTAAGAAAAAGAAGAAGTAGAAGAAGAAGTAGAAGAAGAAGGAGAAGAAGAAAAAGTTGAAGAAGAATAAGGAGGAGAAGAAGAAGAAGAAGAAGAAGAAGAAGAAGATGATGATGAAGAAGATGAAGAAGGAGAAGAAGAAGAAGAAGATGAAGAAGAACGAGAAGAAGGAGAAGAAAAAGAGAAAGAAGAAGAAGAAGGATCACAAGAAGAAGAGGAAGAAGATGAAGAACAAGACGAAGAAGAAGAAAAAGAAGAAGAACAAGAACAAGAAAAAGAGGAAGAAGAAGAAGAAAAAGTTGAAGAAGAAAAGAAGAAAAAGAAGAAGGAGAAGAAGAAGAAGAAGAAGAAGAAGAAGTAGAAGAAGAAGTAGAAGTAGATGAAGAAGAAGAAGAAAAAGAAGAAAAAGAAGAAGAAAAAAAGAAAAAAAAGAAGAAAAAGAAGAAAAAGAAGAAGAAAAAGAAGAAAAAGAAGCAGATGATTAAGAAGAAGAAGATGATGATGAATGAAGAATAGGAAGAAGAGGAAGAGAAAGATAAAGAAGAGAAAGAAGAAGAAGAAGAAGAAGTTGATGATGAAGAAGAAGGAGAGGAAGAAAAAGAAGTAGAAGAAGAAGATGAAGAAGAAGATGAACAAGAAAAAGAAAAAGAAGAATAAGAAGAAGAAGAAGAAGAAGAAGAAGATGAAGAAGAAGAGAAAGAAAAGAATAAGAAAAAGAAGATGATGATTAAGAAGAAGAAGACTAAGAAAACAAAGAAGAAGAAGAAGAAGAAGAAGAAGAAGAAGGTGAAGGAGAAGGAGAAGAATAAGAAGAAGAAGAAGGAGGAGGAGAAGAGGAGGAAGAAGAAGAAGTAGAAGAGGAAGAAGATGAAGAAGAAATAGAGAAAGAAGACAAAGAAAACAAAGAAGAAGAAGAAGAGAAGAAGAAGAAGAAAATGAAAAAGATAAGAAGAAGAAGAAGAAGAAGAAGTGGAAGCAGAAGTAGAAGAAAAAGAAAAAGAAGAAGAAGAAGAAGAAGAGGAAGAAGAAAAAGAAATAGAAGAAGAAGAAAAGACAAGTGGAACAAGAAAGAAGAAGAAGATTAAAAGGAAGAAGAAGAACAAGAGGAAGAACAAGGACAACAAGAAGAAGAAAAAAGAAGAAAAAGCAAAAGAAGTAGAAGAAAAGGAAAGAAGAAGAAGAAGAAGAAGAAGTCAAAGAAGAAGAAGAAGAAGAAGGAGAAAAAGGAGAAAAAGAAGGAGAAGATGATGAAGAAAAAGTAGAAGATGAATAAGTTGAAGAAGAAGAAGATGACGATGAAGAAGGATGAAGAGAAGAAGAAGAAGAAGCAAAAGAAGAAGACAAAGGAGTAGAAGAAGGAGAAGAAGAAGAGGAAAAGGAAGAAGAAGAAGAAGATGAAGAACATGAGGGAAGAAATGAAGAAGAGGAGGAAGAAGAAGAAGAAGAAAAAGTAGTAGAAGATGAAGAATATAAAAAAAGGAGAAGAAGTGGAAGAAGAAAAAGAAGAAGATGATAATGATGATGACGTAGAAGAAGTAGTCGGAAAATAAGAAGAATAATAAAAAGAAGAAGAAGAAGAAGAAGAAGTCGAAGAAGGAGAAGATGAAGATTAAGAAGAAAATAACAAAGAATAGGAAGAAGAAAAAATCGAAGAAGAAGAAGAAGAACAAAGAAGGAGAAGAAGAATAAGATGAAGAAGAAGAAGAAGAAGAAGAATAAGACGAACAAGATGAGAAAGAAGATGAAAAAGAAGAAGAAGACGAAGATGAAGAAGAAGAAGAAGATGAAGAAAATGAAGAAGAAGAGGTAGAAGAAGAAGAAGAAGAAGAAGTCGTAGTAGAGGAAGAAAACAAAGTTGAAGGAGAAAGAGAAGAAGAAGAAAAAGAGAAGAAGAAGAAGAAGAAGAAGTACAAGAAGCAGAAGAAGGAGAAGAAGAACAAGAAGGAGAACAAGAAGAAAAAGGAGAAGAAGATGAAGAAGAAGAAGAAGAAGAAGAATATGAAGAAGAAGAAGAAAATGAAGAAGAAGAAGAAGAAGAAGTAGAAGAAGAAGAAGAAGAAGAAGAAAAAGAAGAAGAAGAAGAACAAGAACAAGAAGATGATGAAGTAGAAGAAGAAGAAGAAGAAGTCAATGAAGAACAGGACGAGGATGATGCAGAACAAGATGAAAAAGTTGAAGAAGAAGAAGAGTAAGATTAATAATAGTAACATTGATAATAATAATAATAATATTAAAAGCAAGTAGAAGAAGAAGATTAAGAAAAAGTAGAAAAAGAAGATGAAGAAAAGAAACAAGTAGTAGAAGAAGAAGAAGAATACAAAGAAGGAGAAGAAGAAGAAGAAGATGTAGAAAAAGTGGAAGAAGAAGAAGAAGAAAAAGAGAAAAGAAGAAGAAGAAGAAGAAGAAGAGGAAGGACTAAAGGAAGAAGAAAGTGGAAGAAGAAGAAGAAGAAGAAGAACGTTAAGAAGAAGATGAAAGAAGAAGAAAAAGAAGTAGAAGAAAAGGAAAAAGAAGAAGAAGAAGAAGATGATGATGATGATGAAGAAGAAGAAGAAGAAGAAGTAAGAGAATAAGGAGAAAAAGGAGGAGGAGAAGAAGAAGAAGAAGCAGAAGATGAAGAAGTTGAAGATGAAGAAAAGAAGAAAAAGATGAAGAAGAAGAAGAAGGAGAAGAAGAAGAGGAAGAAGAAGAAGAAGAAGAGGAAGAAGGATAGGGAGAAGAAATTGAGGAGAAGAAGAAAAGTAGTAGTAGAAGAAGAAGAAGAAAAAGGAGTAGAAGAAGACGAAGAACAAGAAGAAGAAGAAGATGAAAAAGATGAAGATGAAGAAGAAGAAGAAGAAGAAGAAGAAAAAAAAGTAGAAGAAAAAGAAGAAGAAGAAGAAGAAGAAGATGAAGAAGGAGAAGAGGAAGAAGAAGATGCGAAAGAAGAAGAAGAAGGAGAAGAAGAAAAAGAAGAATAATAAGAATAAGACCAAGAAGAAGAGAAACAAGAAGAAGAAGAAGAAGACAATGAACAAGAAAATGAAGAGGAAGAAGAGGAAGACAGAAAATGAAGAAGAGGAAGAAGAAGAAGAAGAAGAAGAAGAAGAAGAAGGAGAAGAAGAAGGATAAGAAGAAGAAGAAGAAGGGGATGAAGAAAAAGATGAAAAAGAAGAAGAAGTTGAAGAAGAAGATGAAGAATAAGGAGGAGAAGAAATAAAAGAAGAAGAAGAAGAAGAAGAAGAAGAAGAAGAGGAAGCAGAGGAAGAAGAAGAATATGAAGAAGATGAAGAAGAAGAAGAAGAAGAAGAAAAAAATAAACTAGAAGAAGAAGTAGAAGAAGATGAAGAAGAAGAAGAAAAAGAAGAAGAAAACAATGAAGAACAAGACAAGGATTAAGAGGAAGATGACGAAAAAGACGAAGAAGAAGATGAGGAAGAGGATTAATAACAATAAAAAGAAGGGGAAGAAATATATGAAAGAGATAAAGAAGAAGAAGTAGAAGAAGAAGTAGAAGAAGGCAAAAACGAAGAAAAGAAAGTAGAAGAAGAAGAAGAAGAAGAAGAAGAAGAAGAAGAAAATGGAGGAGAAGAAGAAGAATAAGAATTATGTGAAGGAGGAGGAGAAGCAGAAGAAGAAGGGGGAGAAGAAGTAAAAGTAGTAGAAAAAGAGATAGAAGAAGAAGAAGAAGAAGACAACGATGGCGATGAAGAAGATGAAGAAGAAGAAGAAGATGAAAAAGAAAACAACAAGAAGAAGACAAAGAAGAAGAAGAAGAAGAAGAAGAAGAAGTAGAAAAAGAAGAAGTAGGAGAAGTAGAAGAAAAAGAAGAAGAAGAAGAAAAAAGAAGAAGAAGATGATGATGAAAAAGAAGAAGACAAAGAAGAAGTGGAAGAAGAAGAAGTAGTGGAAGAAGAAGAAGATGAAGAAAAAGTAGAAAAAAAATAAGTAGAAGAAGAAGATGAGGACGAAGAAGAAGGAGGAGAAAAAGACGAAGAGGTGGAAGAAGCAGAAGAAGAAGAAGAGGAAGAAGAAGTAGAAGAAGAAAAAGAAGAAGTAGAAGTAGAAGAGGAAGAAGAAGGAAAAGAAGAAGAATAAGACAAAGAAGAAGAGAAAGTTTAAACAATAGAAGAAGAAGAAGTCGAAGTAATAAAAGAAGAAGAAAAAGAAGAAGAAGAAGATGAAGAAGAAGGCAAAGAGGAGGAAGAAGAAGAAGAAGAGGAAGAAGAAGAAGAAGAAGGCAAAGAAGAAGAAGAAGAAGACGAAAAAGAAGAAGAAGAAGAAAATGAAGAAGAAGAAGAGGAAGAAGACACCGATGAAGATGAAAAAGAAGAAGAAGAAGAAGAAGAAGGCAAAGAAGAAGAAGATGAAGGAGAAGCAGAAGAGGAAGATGTTGATGAACTAGAAGAAGAAGAAGAAGAAGAAGAAGAAGAAGAAGAAGGCAATGAAGAAGAAGATGATAAAAAAGAAGAATAAGATGAAGAAGAAGAGAAATAAGAAGTTGTAGAAAATGAAGAAGACAGATATGACGAAGAAATAGAAGACAAAGAGAAGAAGTAGAAGTAGAAGAAGAAAAGAAGTAAAAGAAGAAGGAGAATATAGTGAAGAAGGACAAGAAGAAAAGAAGAAGAAGAATAAGATGAAGAAGAAGAAGAAAAAGAAGAAGTAGAAGAAGAAAAAGGGGAAGAATAAGGAGAGGAAGAAGGAGGAGAAGAAGAAGACAAAAAAGTTGAAGATGATGAAGAAGAAGAAGCAGAAAAAGAAGAAGTAGAACAAGATGATGAAGAAGAAGAAGAAGAATAAGAAGAAGACAAAGTCAAAGAAGAAGAAGAAGAAGAAGACAAAGAAGAAGAAGAAAAAAAAACAACAAGAAGATGAAGACAAGTGGAAGAAGACGATAAAGAAGAAGAAGAAGAAGTAGACAAAGAAGAAGAAGAAGAAGAAGAAGATTATGATGATGATGATCAAAATAAAGAAGAAGAAGAAGAAGAAGAAGAAGAGAAGAAAAAGAATAAGAAGAACAAGAAGAGGATGAAAAAGAACAAGAAGGAGAAGAAGTAGAAGTAGAAGAAGAATAGGAATAAAAAGAAGATGAAGAAGAAGAAGAAGAAAGAAGGAGGACTATATGAAGAAGAAGAAGAACAATAAGAACAAGAAGAACAAGGAGAAGAAAAAGGGGAAGAAGAAGAAGAAGAAGAAGTAGAAGAAGATGAAGAAGAAAAAGTAGAAGAAGAAGTTGAAGAAGAAGAAGAAGAAGATGAAGAATTCGAAAAAGAAAAAGAAGAAGTGGAAGGAGAACATGAAAAAGCAAAAGAGCAAGGAGAAGAAGGAGAAGAAGAAGAAGAATAAGAAGGAGAAGAAGTAGAAGAAGACGAAGATGACGTTGATGATGAAGACGAAGAAGAAAAAGAAGAAGGAGATGATCACAAATAAGACGAAGAAGAAGATGAAGAATAAGTGGAAGAAGACAGAAAAATAAGAAAAAGAACAATAAAAAGAAGAAGAAGAAAAAGTACAAGAAGAAAAAGAAGAAGAAGAAAATGAATAAGAAGATGATCAAGAACAAGAAGATGAAGAAGAAGAAGAACAAGTAGTAGAAGAAGAAAAAGAAGAAGGAAAAAAAGAAGAAGACAAAGATGAAGAAGAAATGAAAGAAGAAGAAGGAGAAGAAGAAGAAAAACTAGTAGTACAAGAAAAAGAAGGTGAAGAACAAGAAGAAGAAGAAGAAGTACAAGGCCAAGAAGAAGAAGAAGAATAAGAAAATGAAAATGAAAAAATAGAAGAAGAAGAAGAAGAAGAAGAAAAAGAAGAAGACCAAGAAGTAGAGGAACAAGAAGAAGAGGAACTAGAAGAAGACGAAGAAGAAGAAAAAGAAGAATAAGAAGAAGAAGAAGAAAGAAGAAAAAAGAAGAAGAAAAAAATGAAGAAGAAGAAAAGGAAGAAGAAGAAGAAGTACAAGAAGGAGAATGAAGAAGAAAGAGAAGAAGTATGAGAAAATGAAGAAGAAGAAGAAGAAGAAGAAGAAGTAGAAGAAGAAGAAGAAGAAGAAGAAGGAGAAGAAGAAGAATAAGGAGAAGATATAGAAGAAGAAGGATAACGAAGGATAACAAAAAGAAGAAGAAGAAGAAGAAGATTATGAAGAAGAAGGAGAAGGAGAAGAACAAGGTGATGAAGATGTAGAAGGAGGAGGCGAAGAAGAAGTGGAGGAAGAAGAAGAAGAAGAAGAACGAGTAGAAGTGAAGTAAGAAGAAGAAGAAGAAGAAGAAGAAGAAAAGGAAGAAGAAGAAGAAAAAGAAGAAGAAGAAGAGGAAGAAGAAGAAGAAGAGGAAGGGGAAGAAGAAAAAGAAGTAGAAGAAAAAGAGGAAGAAAAAGAAGAAAAAGAAGAAGAAGAAGAAGAAGAAGAAGAAGATGGAGAAGAACAAGATGAAGATGTAAAAGAAAAAGGATTTGAATAGGAAGAAGAATAAGAGGGTGATGAAGAAGAAGTAGGAGAAGAAAAAGGAGAAGATGACGAAGAAGGAGAAGAAGTAGAAGAAGAAGAAGAAGAAGAAGAAGAAGTTGAAGAAGAAGAAGAAAGAGAAAAAGAATAAGAAGATGATGATGAAGAAGAAGAAGAAGGTGAAGGAGGTGAAGATGAAGAAGAAGGGGAAGAAGAAGAAGAATGTTATACCCGATAAAATATTATAGGTTTAATCTTCAATAATTCAATTGTGGCTTGGATGATTTCAGATCGACAGTAGGATGAGCCAGGAGCTCAATTGGAGGCTATTGGAATTTCTGAAATTTTCTGGGGATTTTTCGGAGCACCGAGATTTTTTTTAAAAACCGGAATTTGGATTTTTTTCTTTTACCGCGCGTGAACCGGACCGGAGCGATTCAGCGAAGGCGGGGCGGTTCACCGAGGTGCGTTTGGGCGTGCGTTTGGATAAGCCGCGGATAAGCGGATCGGACAGGCGAGATCAGCGGTGGAGATTAACCGGCTGATCGAGTGTTAAGCGGCGTTTTTGGAAGGTCAACCGGCGCTTAATGGGTCTTAACGGGTTATTACCGGTTTAAGCTGGGTATTTAACCTAAACTGTTCGGCTGTTAGGGTTTGGAACGGTGGCTAGAGGCGAAGTGTTCGCGGCGAACGGCGGTACTTTCCTGCAGCCTTCCAAGGGGCTTTTGGTAACCAGAGGTTCGCGGGACAGAGGCGAGCATTTTGGTACCGGTTTCGTTCGGCGAGGAGCTGCGGTTGATCGCATGCGAACTTCACCGTCGCCGGCGAGCAAAGATAGGAAATTCAGATTAAATTAGTTATTTAGCAAATTAAAAATATGGATTATTTTGCAAATAGCTGCTTGAGCATGCGGATATGGGTTTTTGAAATTGATTAATGCAATTTATTGATTTTAGCATTTTAGGGTTTCTTTTTTTTATGAAGAAGAATATATAAAATTTCTGCCGAATTGGAATTTCTGTGCATAGAAGCAAGCCTTAGGTTTTGATATTATCATATTGCCATTATTCAGGTTATCTGAATGCTAGAATGATTTTAATTTCATGAATTGGCATAGTTGGATCGGACAACACTTCGGCGAAAATTTTTGCATGGACATTTAGCTTCGCGACTTGATTATATGGAATTTTTAGGCTAGTACGAGTTTTAGGCTAGCGTTTCCTTGCGTTCGGTCACCGGAAATCGACGGGGAAAACGGAGACTTCCGGAAAGTCGACGGTTAGAATTTCGCGGGCGACGGGCGAAGGAAGAGGATGAATTAGGGCTAATTAGGGATTAGTCTGATTATTAAGTGAATAATTATTTTAATTATTAATATTTATATGTTAAGCGTCGGCCCGAATTCGGATTATTAACTTTGGCCGGCGGGGTTCTCGGCTCAGCGCGTAAGGGTTCCGAACCGGCGACGAGAACCGGTTCAGGGGAAGTGCGGCGCGGATGAGAGAGAAGCGGAAGAAAAAAAAAAATTTTAATTCGGAAATTAATCCGAATTTTCGGAAAAAGGATATGCGGATTTTAAATTCGGAAATTTATTCCGAATTTCGGAAAATGGATAAAGGGCAGAAATTTATTTTGGAAATTAAAATTTCCTGAAGTGAGGAAGAGGTGATTTTTGGAAATCACGTAGCCAAGATGAAATTGACTGTTGGAAATTACCCATAAATTCAGTGCAGCTGGATTAGTTGGAAGGAAGTGTGACACTTGGGTGCTACCAGAATAGTCAGAATTTTGGTACAGTTTGTGTTGCTTGGATGGCAATGACATGGATTGAGTCAGTTTACTCAGTGTTAGCATATTTCATGGATTGGCATATTGGACCGGACTACTATAGGCCCTATATGATGTTTTAGGGTAGTTGTGGTAGGTAACTGTGCGGTACAGACTTAGCTTTCACAGTATACATGTGGACTGGTATGCGCCTTGTTGTATCTGGACACATGTTGCCGAATCTTGGAGTTAGAGCTTGGCAATGACTGTAGGGGCGTGAGCTTCTATGGAAATTGTTGGGAGAGGACTTCTTGGGACGGTGGCTGAGTCGATCTCTTCTGGTCCATGAGTGTAGGCCTGCACGCCTGAGAGTGGCAGTGGCAGGGGTGACTCGCTGTGGCTAGTCAAGTGTGTAGGCCTGCGTGCCTGAGGGTGGCAGGGGTGTCTCACGTTGGCTAGAGATCTATGTGACTGGTTCTGTCTATAGTCTCCAGAAGATTGATTGACGAGAGACGCTGCGGTGTCGGGTGCTAGGCGTTGTGATGCGTGCACAGAGATGGGCGTGTCCCGCTGGCATGCTTTGCCTAGGCGCCATGCGTGCGCAGAGATGGGCGTGTCCCGCTGGCATGCTGCCTCGGAGCACAGAGGAGAGCTACTCTGGTGTGACTGGGGGTGACTGTGGTTGGTCAGAGTCTGGGACTGAGAGTGCCTTTCCACCCTACATTGTTATGCTGTATTTCTATACTCTTACTATTATCCTTCTCTTGCATGAGAGTTTTTTTTTACTAGCTATCTTTCCTACTGGGCGTAGCTCATTCCTTTATTATCTATATTTTTCCAGTGGCTCGGCAGACTTGACGCCACCTAGCTTTAGGTGGGATCGTGATCAGTAGGCTAGTGGAGGAGATCTGATCTGTGATTTTTTGAGACATTCTGGTTAGTTTGTTGTTGCTGTTGGATGTATTCAGTGAGACTGTTATTCTTATGTCTTGTATTATGTGAGGGTGATTCTGACTCATGTACTCGGATGGATGATGTGGTATTTGATGGACTGTGACTTTTCATATGAGTTACATTTTTATACACTATCTTATTTTCTATCTTGATGGTATGGTGTGTGGAGCGCCATTTCATGTCGGTGGCTGTTATATATATATATTTTTTTGTTGATGGTGAGGTCATTACATGACTATGGAACTTAACCTTGGGGGTTCAGACTTCTATTAGATCGGTTCTCCTATCGGTATGGGTTAGGAGTATTGGGTCTAGTAGGAGTAACATTGCGCGAGTTCATCAGTTAATTCAGGAGTCATGAACCTGATTTGACGGTGTGCCCGGGAGATGGGATCCACATAGTTAAGGAAAGTAGGTGTGTAATGATGTGTTATATCCTATATTTTTCGTAGGCTACTCAGGTTGGTATGGGACGATCTGAGCTGTCTATATGTAAAAAAAAAAAAAAAAAAAAAAAAAAACTCATGTGTAACAAAGAAGAAGAAGAAGAAGAAAATGAAGAAGAAGAAGACGAGGAAGAAAAAGAAGTAGAAGAAGAAGTAGAAAAAAAGAAGAAGAATTTGAAGAAAAAGAAGAAGAATATGAAGAAGAATAAGAAGAAGAAGAAGATGATGATGATGAACAAGAAGAAGAAGAGG
>JAIUJO010000530.1:175000-190000 GCA_023846275.1 Vanilla planifolia
AGAATAAGAGGAGGAAGAAGAAGTAGAGGAAGAAAAAGAAGAAGAAGAAGAAGAAGAAGAAGAAGATGATGATGCTGATGTAGAAGAATAAGAAGATGAGGAGGAAAAGAAGAAGGGTTGGACGAACAAGAAGAAGATGATGAAGAAGAAGAATAGGAAGAAAAAGATGAAGAAGAAAAAGAAGAAGAAGGAGAAGAAGACAAAGAAGAAGAAGAAGAAGAAGAAGGAGAAGGAAAAGTCGAAGAAGAAGAAGAAAAAAAAGATGAAGAAGAAGAGAAAGAAGTAGAAGAGGAAGAAGAAGAAGAAGAAGAAGAAGACGAGGAAGAAGATGAATAGTAGAAAGAAGAAGAAGTAAAATAAGAAGAAGAAGAAGTAAAATAAGAAGAAGATGAAGAAGAAGATGATGAAGAAGAAGACGAGGAAGAAAAAGTAGAAAAAGATGAAAGAGAAGAAGGAGAAGAAGAAGAAGAAGAAGATTTCGAAGAAGAAAAAGGAGAATAAGAAGATGCAAAAGAAGGAAAAGGGAAAGAAGAAGAATGAGATGAAGTAGAAGGAGAATAAGGAGAACAAGAGGAAGATGAAGAAGAAGACGAAAAAGAAGAAGACAAAGAAGAAGAAGAAGAACACGAAGAAGAAGAAGAACAAGATGACGAAGAAGATGAAGAAGAAGAATTAGAAGAAGATGAAGACGAAGAAGAAGTAGAAGAAGAACACAAAGAAGAAGAAGAAGAAGATGGAGAAAAAGAATAACAAGAAGAAGAAGACAAAGCGGAAGAAGAAGATAAAGAAGACGAAATAGATGAAGAAGAAGAGGAAGGAAAAGAAGAAGAGGAATTAAAAGAAGAAGAAGAAGATGAAGAAGAAGAAGTAGATGAAGAAGAATAGGAACAAGAAGAAGAAAAAGAAGAAGAAGAAGAAGATGATGAAGAAAAAGTGAAAGAAGAAGAAGAAGATGAAGGAGGCAAAAAAGGTTAAGAGGAAGAAGAAGAAGACGAGGGTGAAGAGGAAAAAGAAGAAGAAGAAGAGGAAGAAGATGAGAAGAAGTAGTAGAAGAGGAAGAAGATGGTGATGATGATGATGATGAAGAACTAGAAGAAGATGATGAAGAAGAAGATGAAGAAGAAGATGAAGACATATTGGAACAAGAAGAAGAACAAGACGAAGAAAAAGAAGAGGAAGATGATGAAGAAAAAGCGAAACAAGAAGAAGAAGATGAAGAAGAAGAAGGAAATGAAGCAGAAGAAGAAGTGGAAGTAGAAGAAGTAAAAAATGAAGAAGAAGAATAAGCAAAAGTAGAAGAAGAAGTAGAAGAAGAAGGCGAAGCTGAAGAAGAAAAACTAGAAAAAGAATAAAAACTAGAAAAAGAAGAAAAAAAGAAGGTAAAGAAGAAGAAGTAGAAGAAGAAGAAAGAAGAAGAAGAAGAAGAAGAAGAAGAAGAGGATGAAGAAGAAGAGAAAGAAGTAGTAGAAGAAGAAGAAGAAGACGAAGAAGAAGAAGAACAAATAGAAGATGACAAAGAAGACGAAGAACAAGAAGAAGAGAGAAGAAGAAGAAAAAGAAGAAGAAGAAGAAGAAGAAGAAGAAAAAGAGAAGGAGAAGGAGGAGAAAGTGAAGAAGGAGAAGAAGAATAAGAAGAAGAAGAAGAAGAAAAAGAAGGAGAAGACAAAGAAGAAGAAGAAGAAGAAGAAGATTAAGAAGAAGAAGAAGAAAAACAAGAAGAAGAAGACGAAGATGATGAAGAAGAAGAAGATGAAAACAAAGATGAAGTAGAAGAGATGATGAGGAAGGAAAATAAAAAGAAATAGAAGAAGAAGAAGAACATGAAGATGAAAAAGAAGAAGAAGAAGGAGAAGAAGAAGAAGTAGAAAATGGGGATGATGATGAAGCATAAGATGAAGAAGAAGTAGAAGATGATGAAGAAGAAGAAGAAAACAAAGAAGTGGAAGACAAAGAACAAGACGAAGAAGAAAACAAAGAGGAAGAACATGAATAAGAAGAATAAGAAGAAGAGTAAAAAGAAGGAAAAGAAGAAGGTGAAAAAGAAGACGACAAAGAAGAAGAAGAAGAAAAAAAATAAGAAGATCTTGAAAAAGAAGAAGAAGAAGAATAAGCAGAAGAAGAAGAAGAAGAAGAAGACAAAGAAGAAGTAGGAGAAGAACAAAAAGAGGACGAGGAAGAAGAAGAAGAAGAAGAAGGTGAAGATGAAGAACAAGATGAAAAAGAAGTAGTAGTAGAAGAAGAATAAGAAGAAGAAGAAAAAAAGTAGAAGAGTAAGACAAAGAAGAAGAGAAAGAAGAAGAAGATGAAGAAGGTGAAGAAGAAGCAAAAGAAAAAGAAGAAGACGAAGTAGGCAAGCAAGAAGACGGAGAAGGAGAAGAAGAAGAGGAATAGGATGAAGAATAAAAAGAAGAAGAAGAAGAAGAAGAAGAAGATGACGAAGATGAAGAACAAGAAGAAAAAGAAGAAGAAAAAAGTAGTAGTAGAGGAAGAACAAGAACAAGAACAAGAGGAAGAGTAAGAAAAAGATCAAGAGAAAGAAGAAGAAGATGAAGAAAGTGATGAAGAAGCAAAAGAAGAAGAAGAAGACGAAGTAAGAAAGGAAGAAGAAGAAGAAGCAGAAGAAGAAGATGAAGAGGAAGAAGAAGAAGATGAAGAAGAGTAAGAAGACAATGAATAAGAAGAAGAAGAAGTAGAAGAAGAAGAAGAAGAAGTTGATGATGATGATGATGATGAAGAAGAAGGTGAAAAAGATAATGAAGAAGAAGAATAAGATAATGAAGAAGAAGACGATGACGAAGGACAAGTGGAAGAAAAAGATGAAGAGGAAAAAGAAGAAGAAGGAGAAGAAGACAACGAAGAAGAAGATGAAGAAGGCAAAGACGAGGAGGAAGAAGAAGAAGAAGAAGAAGAAGAAGAAGAAAAAAGAAGAAGAACAAGAAGAATAAGATGACAAAGAAGAGAAAGAAGGGGTAGAAGAGGAAGAAGAAGAAGAGGAAGAAGAGGACGAGGAAGAAGATGAACAACAAAAAGAAGATGAAGAAGATGAAGAAGAAGAAGAAAAAGAAGAAGAAGAAGAAGAAGAAGAAGAAGAAGAAGAAAAAGATGGGTAAGAAGAAGATGATGAAGGAGAAGATGAACTAGAAGAATAGGAAGGCAAAGAAGAAGAAGAAGAAGCAGAAGAAGAGGTAGAAGAAGAAGTAGAAGAAGAAGAAGAAGAAGAAGAAGAAGAAGAAAAAGAAGAATAAGTCAAAGAATAGAGAAAGAAGAAGAAGAAGAGGAAGGTAAAGAAGATGCAAAAGAAGAAGAAGAAGACGAAGGAGGCAAAAAAGAATTAGTAGAAGAAGATGATGAAGAAGACGAAGAGGAGGAGGGAGAAGAAAAAGAGGAGGAAGATGATGAAGAAGAAGATGTAGAAGAAGAAGAAGAAGAAGATGATGATGAAGGACTAGAACAAAATGAAGAAGAAGAAGAAGAAGAAGAAGAAGATGAAGACGTATTGGAAGAAGAAGAAGAAGAAGATGAGGAAGAAGAAGGGGAAGATGATGAAGATGAAAAAGAAGAAGAAGAAGAAGAAGAAGAAGAAGAAGAAGAAGAAAATGAAGAAGAAGAAGTAGAAGTTGAAGAAGAAGTAAAAAATGAAGAAGAAGAAGAAGTAGAAGAAGAAGGCAAAGCTGAAGAAGAAAAAGAAGAAAAAAAAGGAGAATAAGAAGATAAAGAAGAAGTAGAAGAAGAAGAAAACAGAAGAAGATGAAGAAGTAGAAGAAGAATAAGACGAAGAAGAAGAGAAAGAAGTAGTGAAGAAGATGAAGACAAAGAAGAAGATGAAGAAGAAGAAGAAGAAGAAGAAGAAGAGAAGGAGAAAAAGGAGAAGAAAGTGAAGAAGGAGGAGGAGAAGAAGAAGAAGAAGAAGAAGAAGAGAAGAAAGAGGAGGAAGAAGAAGAAGAAGTCAAAGAAGTAGAAGAATAAGAAGAAGGCGATGAAGAAGAAGAAGAAGAAGAAGAAGAAGATGATGATGACGATGACAAAGAAGAACACGTTGAAGAAGTGTAAGAAGAAGAAGAGCTAGACGAAGAAGGAGAAGGAGAAGAAGAAATAGAAGAAGAAGAAGAAGAAGAAGAAGAAGAAGAAGAAATAGAAGAAGAAGAAGAACAAGAAGAAGAAGAAAAAGAAGAAGAAGAAGAAGAAGAAGAAGAAGAAGAAGATGATGATGATGATGAAGGTGAAGAAGAAAATGAAGAAAAAGAAGAAGAAGATGAAGATGGAAGAGAAGAAGGAGAAGGAGTAGGAGAAGAAGAAGAAAAAAATGAAGAAGAAGAAGAAGAAGAGGAAGAAGAAGAAGAAGTGCAAGAAGAAAAAAAAGAAGAAGAAGAAGAATATGAAGAAGAAGAAAAAGATGAAAAAGATGAAGAAAAAGAAGAGGATGATGAAGACAAAGAAGAAGAAGAAGATGAAGAAAAAGAAGAAGGATATGAAGAAGAAGATGATGATGATGAAGAAGAAGAAGAAAAAGAAGAAGAAGACAGAAAAATAAGAACGAGAAGAAAAATAAGAAGATTAAGAGTAAGAAGAAATAGATTGGCAAAAAGAAGAAGAAGAAGAAGAAGAAGAAGAAGAAGAAGAATAAGAAGAAGAAGAAGAAGAAGATATAGAAGAAAAAAAGAAAAGGAAGAAGTGGAAGAGGAAGAAGAAGAAGAAGAATAATAATAATATTAAGAAGAAGAAGAAGAAGAAGAGGACAAGGAAGAAGAAGGAGAAAGAGAAGAAGAAGAAGATGAACAAGAAGAAAAAGGAGGAGGAGAAGATGATAAAGAAGAAGAAGAAGAAGAAGAAAAAGAACGAGAAGAAAAAGAACAAGAAGTAGAAGGAGAAAAAGTAAAAGAAGTAGAAGAAGGCAAAGAAGAAGAAGAAGAAGATGATGATGACTTAGAAGAAAAAGAAGAAGAAGAAGAGTAAGAAAAAGAAGAAGAAGACGAAGAAGAACAAGGCAAAGAACAAAAAGAAGATAAAGAAAAAGCAGAAGATGAATAATAATAATAATAATAATAATAATAATAATAATAGTAAGAACAAAAAGAAGAAAAATAAAAAGAAGAAGACGAAGAAAAAGAAGAAGAAGAAGAAGAAGAGGACGAAGAAGTAGAAGTAGAAGGAGAAAAAGAAGAAGGGGAATATGAAGAAGAAAGAGCAGAAGTAGTAGAAGAATAAGAAGAACAAGACGAAAAGACGAAAAAGAAGATGAATAAGTAGAAGCAGAAGAAGACAAAGAAAGAGAAGAAGAATAAGAAGAGGAGGAAGAAAAGAAGAAGAAGAAGAAGAAGAAGAGGAAGACGAAGATGAAGAAGAAAAAGATGATTAAGAAGAAGAAGATGAAAAGAACAAGAAGAACAAGAAGAAGCAGAAGAAGAAGAATAAGATAATAAAGGAGGGTAAGAAGAAGAAGAAGATGAAGAATAAGAAGAAGATGTAGAAGAAGAAGAAGAAGAAGAAGAAGAAGATGTTGAAGATGAAGAAGAAGAAGAAAAGAAAAAGAAGAAGAAGAAGAACAAGATGAAATTGAAGAAGAAGAAGAATAAGACAAAGAAGAAGGGAAAGAATGAGAAGATGAAGAAGATGAAGAAGAAGTAGAAGAAGAAGATGAAGAAAAAGAAGGTGAAAAAGAAGAAGAAGAAGAAGAAGAAGAAGAAGAAGAAAAGAAGAAGACAATGAAGAACAAGACAAGGACAAAGAGGCAGAAGATGAAGAAGAGGAGGAGGAAGAAGAAGAGCAAAAAGAATAAGAAGAAGAAGATGAAGAAGAAGAAGAAGAAGAACTTGATGATTATGATGATGAAGAATTAGAAGTAGACAAAGAAAAAGAAGAAGAAGATGATGATGATGAAGGGGAAGAAGAAGAAGAAGAAGAAGAAGAAAAGAAGAAGGAGATGAAGAAGAAGGGGCAGAAGAAGAAGAAGAAAACTTGGAGAAGAAGTTGGAGAAGAAGAAGAAGAAGAACAAGAAAGAGAAGAAGAAGATGACAATGAAGAAGAAGAAGAAGAAGAAGAAGAAGAAGGAGAAGAAGAAGAAGAAGATGAAGAAGAAGAAGAAGAAGAACAAGAAGAAGAGGAAGTTGAATACGAAGGACAATAAGACGAGGAAGAAGAGAAAGTAGAAGAAGAAGAAGAAGAAGAAGAAGAAGAAGAAGAAGAAGGAGAAGAAAAAGAAGAAGAAGAAGAAGAAGCACAAGAACAAGAAGAAGAAGGAGAAGAAGAAGAATAAGAAGAAGAAGAAGAAGAAGAATATGAAGAAGAAAAGGAAGAAGAAGAAGAAGAGGAGGAAGGCGAAGATGAAGATGAAGAAGAAGAACAAGTCATAGAAGAAGAAGAAGAAGAACTAGAAGAAGAGCAAGAAGTAGAAGAAGATAATGAAGAAAAAGACAAGGACGGAGTAGAAGATGAGCAAGAAGAAAGAGAAATAGAAGATGAGGAAGAAGCATAAGAATAAGAAGAAGAAGAAGAAGGTGATTGATGAAGAAGAAGATCAAAAAGAAGAAGAAGAAGAAGAAGAAGATGATGATGATGAAGATGAAGAAGAAGAAGAAGAACAAGAAGGAGAAGAAGAAAAAGAAGCTGAAGAAGAAGACAAAAGAGGAAGGAGAAGAAGAAGAAGAAGATGAAGAACTAGAAGAAGAAGAAGAAGAAGAAGAAGAAGAAGAAGACAAAGTAGAAGAACAAGAAGAAGACGAAGAAAAAGAAAATGATGATGTAGAAGAAGAAGAAAAAGATGTAGAAGAAGAAGACAAAGTTGAAGCAAAGAAGACAATGAAGAAGAGCAAGAAATGAAGAAGTAAAGAATAAGAGGAAGAGGATGGTGAAGTTGATGAAGAAGAAGAAGAAGAAAAAGAAGAAGAAGAAGAGGAAAAAGAAGAAGAACAAAAAGAGGACGAAGAAGAAGAAGAAGAAGAGGAAAAAGAAGAACAAAAAGATTATGAAGAAGAAGAAGAAGAAGAAGAAGAAGGAGAAGAAGAGGAGGAAGAAGAAGAAAATGATGATGAAGAAGAAGAAGAAGAAAACGATGAAGAAGAAGACAAAGTTGAAGAAAAGAAGACAAAGAAGAAGAGCAAGAAGATGAAGAAGAAGAAAAGAATAAGAGGAAGAGGATGGTGAAGTTGATGAAGAAGAAGAAGAAGAAAGAAGAAGAAGAAGAAGAGGAAAAAGAACAAGATTAAAAAGAGGATGAAGAAGAAGAAGAAGAAGAGGAAAAAGAAGAAGAACAAAAAGAGGATGAAGAAGAAGAAGAAGAAGACAATAAAGAAGAAGAAGAAGAAGAAGACATAAAAGAAGAAAAATACAAAAAAGAAAAAGAAGAAGATGAAGAAGAAGAAGAAAAAGATGTCAAAGAAGAAGAGGAAGAAGAAGAAGAAGAAGAAGAAGAGGAAGAAGAAGTAGAAAAAGAAGATGAAGATGGAGAAGATGATGAAGAAAAAGTTGTAGAAGAAGAAGAAGACAAAGAATATGAAAAAAGAAGAAGAAGATGAAGTGGAAGATGACAAAAAAGAAGAAAAAGAAAACAAAGAAGAAGAAGAACAAGATGAAAAAGAAGAAGTCGAAAAAGAAGAAGGAGAAGAAGGAGAAGAAGAAAAAGTAGGAGATGAAGAAGAAGAAGAAGAAGAAGAAGAAAAGATGATGATGAAGAAGAAGAAAAAGAAGATGAAGAGAAAGAAGAAGAAGAAGAAGAACGAAGAAGTAGAAGAAGAACAAGAACCAGAAGAAGTAGAAGAATAAGAAGAAGAAGAAGATAAAGAAGAAGAAGAAAAGAAAGAACTAGAAGATGAAGAAGAAGAAGAAGGAGAAGAGGAGGAGGATGAACTAAAAGAAGAAGAAGAAGATGTCAAAAAAGACAAAGAAGAAGAAGAGGAAGAAGAACAATATTAATAAGAAGTGGAAGAAAAAGAAGTGGACGATAAAGAAGAAGTAGAGGAAGGCAAAGAAGAAGAAGAAGAAAAAGAAGAAGAAGAAGAAGAAGGAGAAGAATAATAATAAGAAGAAGAAAAAGAAGTATGAGGGGTAGAAGGAGAAGAACACGAAGAAGAAAGAGGAGGAGGAGAAGAAGAAGAAGAAGGGAGAGAAGAAGCAGAAGAAGTAGTAGGAAAAGAAGTAGTGGAGGAAGTAGACAATGATGGCGATGAAGAAAATGAAGAAGAAGAAGATGATGAAAAAGAAGAACAAGAAGACAAAGAAAAAGAAGACAAAGAACAACAAGAAGAAGAAGAAGAAAAAGAAAAAGAAAAAGATGAAAAAGAAGAAGACAAAGAAGAAGAAGAAGTAGTAGAAGAAAAAGATGATCAAGAAAAAGAAGAAGAAGAATAAGTAGTAGAAAAGGAAGAAGACAAAGAAGAAAGAGAAGAAGAAGAAGAAAAGGTGGAAGAAGAGGAAGAAGAAGAAGAAGAAGAAGAAGAAGAAGAAGAAGAAGTGGAAGATGATGAAGAAGAAGAAAAAGAAGAAGAAGAAGTAGAAGTAGAAGAGGAAGAAGAAGAAGAAGAAGAAGAAGAAGAATAAGACAAAGAAGAAGAGAAAGATGAATAAGAAACAAAAGAAGAAGAAGTCAAATTTGTAAAAGAAGAAGAAAAAGAAAAAGACGAAGAAAAAGAAGAAGATGAAGAGGAAGAAGAAGAAGAAGAAAATTAGGAAGAAGATGAAGAATAAGAAGAATATGATGATGAAGAAGAAGAAGAAGTATAAGAAGAAGAGGAAGAAGAAGAGGAAAGAAAAGATGAAGTAGAAGAAGAAGAAGAAGAAGAAGAAGAAGAAGTAGAAGAAGAAGAAGAAGAAGAAGAAGAAAAGAAAAAGATTAAGACGAAGAAGAAGAGAAAGATGAAGTAGTAGAAGAAGAAGAAGAAGACGGATAAGACGAAGAAGAAGAAGAAGAAGTAGAAGAAGAAAAAAAAGAAAAAGAAGAAGGAGAAGATAGAGAAAAAGGAGAAAAAGAATAAGAAGAAGAAGAATAAGATGAAGAAGAAGAAGAAAAAGATGGAGAAGTAGAAGAAGAAGATGGGGAAGAAGAAGAACGAGAAGAAATAAAAGATGACGAAGAAGAAGAAGGTGAAGAAGAAGAAGAAGAAGACAAAGTAGAAGTAGAACAAGGTGAAGAAGAAGATGAAGAGTAATTATAAGAAGAACACAAAGTCGAAGAAGAATAAGAAGAAGAAGAAGAATACCAATGAAGAAGAACAAGAAGAAGAAGAAGAAAAAGAAGAGGAAGAAGAAGATGTCGAAGCAGAAGAAGAGGACGATAAAGAAGAAGAAGAAGAGAAGAAGACAAAGATGAAGAAGAAGAAAAAGAAGATGATGATGATGAAAATAAAGAAGTAGAAGAAGAAAAAAATAAGAAGAGCAAGAACTGGATGACAAAGAAGAGAAAGGAGAGTAGAAGTAGTAGAAGAAGAATAATAATAAAAAGAAGTTGAAGAAAAGGAAGAAGAAGAAGAAGAAGAAGAAGAAGAAGAAGAAAGACTTGAAGAAGAAGTAGAAATAGAAGAAGAAGAAGAATGAGAAGAAGAAGAACAATAAGTAAAAGAAGAAGAAAGAGAAGAAAAGTTGAAGAAGAATAAGAAGAAGTAAGAGAAGATGAAGAAGAAAAAGAAGAAGAAGAAGATGAAGAAGAAGAATAAGAATAAGAATAAGAATAAGAAGAAGTCAAAAATAAAGAATAAAAAAGAAGGGGAAGGAGAAGAAGAATAAGGACAAGAATAAGAACAAGAATAAGAAGGAGAAGAAGAAGAATAATAAGAAGGAGAAAAAGTAGAAGAAGAAGAAGAAGAAGAATCTGACATCAATGATGATGACGAAGAAGAAAAAGAGGAAAAAGAAGATGGCAAAGGAGAAGAAGAAGAAGATGAAGAAGTAGAAAGAAGCCAAAGAAGAAGAAGACAAAGAACAAGAAAAGGAAGGAAAAAAAAGAAGAAGAAAAAGAAGAAGAAGATGATCAAGAAGAAGAAGATGAAGAAGAAAAAGAAGAAGAAAAAGAAGATGAAAAAAAGAAGAAGTCAAAGAAGAAGAAAAAGAGTAGAAGAAGAAGAAGAAGAGAAAATCGTGAAGAAGTAGTAAAAGAAGAAGACAAAGAAGAAGAACAAGAAGAATAAGTAGAAGTAAAAGAAGATGAAGAGGATGATGATGATGAAGAAGAAGATGAAGAGGGAGAATAAGAAGAGCAAGAAGAAGAAGAAGAAGAAGAAAAAGAAGAAGAAGATGATGATGAAGATGTAGAGGAAGAAGGATTTGAATAGGATGAAAAAAAAGAGGATGATGTAGAAGAAGTAGAAGAAGAAGGAGAAGAAGATGAAGAAGAAGAAGGAGAAGAAGTAAAAGAAGAAGAAAAAGAAGAAGAAGATGAAGAAGAAGAAAAAGAAGAGAAGAAGAAGAAGAAGAAGGAAGGAGAAGATGAAGAAGAAGAAGAAGAAAGAAGAAGAAGAAGTAGTAGTAGTAGTAGTAGAAGAAGAAGAAGAAGAACAAGAAGTAGTAGAAGAAGAAGAAGAAAAAGATGGAGAAGAAGAAGGAGAAGAAGAAGATGTAAAAAAAAGAAGAAAATAAATTGAAGAAGAAGAAGATGATGATGATGATGAAGAATAAGTAAAAGATGAAGAAGAGGAACAAGACAAAGAAGAATAAGAAGAAGAAGAAGATCTCATAAAAGAAGAGGAAGAAGAAGAAGAAGAAAAAGAAGTAGAAGATGAGGAAGAAGAAGAAGAAGAAGAAGAAAAGAAGAACTAGCAGAAGTAGAAAAAAACGATGAAGAAAACCGAAGATAAGAAGAAGAAGGAGAAGAAGAAGAATAAGAAGAAGAAAAAGATAAAGAAAAGATGAAGAATAAAAAGAAGAACAAGAGGAAGAAGTGCAAAAAGAAGAAGAAAAAGAAAAAAAAGAAGAAAAAGAAGAAGTACAGGAGGAAGAACAAAGAAGAAGAAGAAGAAGAAGGAGAAGATGCAAAACAAGAAGAAGTAGAAGAAGAAGAAGAAGGAGAATAAGAAGAAGAGATGAAGAAGAAGAAGACGTATAGCAAGAAGGAGAAGGGCAAGAAGAAGAAGAAAGAAGAAGAAAAAGATAAAGAAGTAGAAGAAAAAGAAGAACAAGAAGAAGAAGAAGAAGAAGATGATTGAGAGGAAGGAGAAAAATGGGAAGAAGAAGAAGAGTAGAAATAGAAGAGGAAGAAAACGAAGAAGTAGAAGAGAGATAAGAATGAGAAGAAGAAAAAGAAAAAGATGAAGTCGATGAAGAAGAAGAAGAAGAAGGAGAACGAAGAGGAAGAAGAAGAAAAAAGAAGAGAAGAAAAAGAAGAGGAAGAAGTGGAAACGAGAAGTAGAAAAAGTAGAAGAAGAAAAAGTAGAAGAAGTTGAAGAAGAAGAAAAGAAGAAGGAGAAGAAGAAAAAGGAGAGGGAGAAGAAGAAGAAAAAAAGAAGGAGAAGAAGAGGAAGAAGAAGAAAAAGAAGAAGAAGATGAAGGAGAAGAAGTAGAAGAAGAAGAAGAAGAAGAAGAAGACGAAAAAGAAGAAGAAGACGAAAAACAAGAAGATGAAGATGAAGAAGAAAAAGATGAAGAATTGGAAGAAGAAGAAGAAGAAGAAAGAGAAGGAGGTGGAGAAGAAGAATAAGATGAAGAAAAAGAAGAAGTAATAAAGGAATAAGAAGAAGAAGAAGAAGAAGAAGAAGAAGAATAAGAAGAAGTAGAAGAAGCCAAAAAAGAAGAAGAAGAAGAAGAGAATGACGAAGTAGAAGAGAAAGAAGATGATGAAGAAGAAGAAGACAAAGTAGCAGAAAAAGAAGAAGAAGAAGAAGAAGAAGAAGAAGAAGTAGATGATGACCTAGGTGAAGGAGAAAAAGGAGGAGAAGAAGAAGTAGAAGAGGAATAAGAAAGAGAAGAAGTCAAAGAAGAAGAAGAAGAAGAAGAAAAGAAGAGGGTGAAAAAGAAGAAGAAGAAGAAAAAGAATAGGAAGAAAAGGAACGAGAAGTAGAAAAAGAAGAAGAAGAAGAAGAAAAAGTAGTAGAAGAAGAAGAAGAACATGATGATGATGAAGAAGTAAAAGAAGAAGAAGATGATGATGATGATGTTGAAGAAGAAGAAAAAGAAAAAGAAGAAGAAGATGAAAAAGAAGAGGAAAAGGTGAAAAAAAAAGAAGATAAAGAAGAAGAAGAAAAACGAGAAAAATAAGAAGAAGAAGATGAAGAAAGAAAACCAGGTCGAGAAGAAAAGTAAGATGATGATGAAGAAGAAGTAGAGGAATAAAAAGAAGAAGAATAAGTTGAAGAAGAAGAAGAAGAAGTAGAATAAGACAAAGAAGAAGAAGAAGAAGAAGAAGAAAAAGACGACGAAGAAGAAAAAGAAGATGATAAAGAAAACAAGACGAATTAAAAGAAGAAGAAGAAGATGATGATGATGAAGAAAACAGAGAAGAAGAAGATGATGAAAAAAACAAAGTAGAAGAAGAAGAAGAAGAAGAAAGAGAAGGAGAAGATGAAAGAGAACAAGAGGAAAATGGAGAAGAAGAAGAAGAAGAAGAAGGAGAAGAACAAGAAGAAAAAGAAGAAGAAGAAGGAGACGAAGAAGAAGAAGAAAAATATGGAGAAGAAGAAGGCAAAGATGATGAAGAAGAAGAAGAAGAAGAAGAAAAAGAAGAAAATGAAGGAGAAATCAGAGAAGAAGAAGAAGATGAAGAACTGGAAGAAGAAGAAAAAGAAGAAGAAGATAATTAATAACAAGACAAGAATGAAGAGAAAGAAGACTAAGAAGACTAAGAGAAGGAGGGAGAAGAAATGGAAGTAGAATAAGAAGAAGGAGAAAAATAAGAAGAAGAAGATCAAGTAGAAAAAGAAGAAGAAGAAGTTGAACATCAAGAAGAAATTGAAGATGAAGAAGAAGAGGAAGAAGGAGATGAAGAAGGGGAAAAAGAAGGAGAGGAAGAAGAACGAGATGAAGAAGGAGAAGAAAAAGAAGAAGAAGACAAAGAAGAAGAAGACAAAGAGGAAGAGGGAGAAGACGAAGGGCCAAAAGAAGAAGAAGGAGAAGTAGTAAAGAAGAAGAAGAAGACCAAGAAGAAGAAGATGAAGAAGAAGTAGAAGAAAATGATGAAGAAGAGAAGAGCAAGATGAAGAAGAAGAAGAAAAAGAAGGAGAAGACAAAGATGAAGAAGAAGAAGAAGAAGAAGAAGAAGAAGATGAAGAAGAAGAAGAAAGAAGAAGAAGAAGAAGAAGATGATGATGATAATGATGATGAAGTAGAGGAAGATGAGGAGTAAGGAAAAGAAAAAGAAGAAGAAGAAGAAGATGATGAAGAAGAAAAAGAAGGAGAAGAAGAAGTAGAAGAAGGCGATAATGGCGATGAAGAAAATGAAGACGAAAAAGAAGAAGACGAAGAAGAATAAGAAGAGGACAAAGAAGTAGAAGACAAATAACAGGACGAAGAAGACAAAAAAGAAGAAGAAGATGAATAAGAAAAAGAAGAAGAAAAGAAGAAAAAGAAGAAAAGAAGAAAAAGAAGAAGGTGAAAAAGAAGAAGAAGAAGAAGAAGAAGAAGAAGAAGAATAAGACGAGGAAGAAGAAGAAGAGGAAGAAGAAGAAGAAGAAGAAGAAGAAGAAGAAGAACAAGTAGAAGAAGAACAAGTCGAAGAAGAAGAAGATGAAAAAGTAGAAGAAGAAGAGTAAGACAAGGAAGAAGAGAAAGAAGAAGAAGGTGAAGATGGTGTAGAAGAAGTAAAAGAAGAAGAAGAATACAAAATAGCAAGGAAAAAGAAGAAGAAGAAGGTAAAAAAGAGGATGAAGAGACAGAAGAAGAAGAAGAAGATGAGGAATAAGACAAAGAATAAGAAGAACATGAAGTAAAAGAAGTAGAAGGAGATGAAGTAGATAAAGATGAAGAATAAGAAAGAAAAGAAGAAGAAGAAATAGTAGTAGAAGAAGAACGAAAAGAAGTTGAAGAAGAAGAGGAAAAGTAAGACAAAGAAGAAGACAAAAAAGAAGCTGAAGAAGGTGAAGAAGAAGTAAAAGAAGAAGAAGAAGACGAAGTAGGCAAGGAAGAAGAAGAAGAAGGAGAAGAAGAAGAAGATGAAAAGGAAGAAAAAGAAGAAGAATAAGAAGAAGAAGTAGTAGAATACGAAGAATAAGAAGTAGTAGAAGAAGATGATGATGATGATGATGAAGTAGAAGAAGAAGAGGATGAAGAAGGAGAAGATGATGAAGAAGAAGAAGAGGAAGAAAAATGCGAAGAGGAAAAAGAAGAATAAGATGATAAAAAAGAGAAAGAAGAAGTAGAAGAGGAAGAAGAAGAAGAAGATGAGGAAGAAGATGAACAACAAGAAAAAGATGAAGAAGACGAAGTCGAAGAAGAAGAAGTAGATGAAGAAGAAGATGTAGAATAAGAAAAAAAGGAAGAAGTACAGGACGAGGAGAAACAAGAAGATGAAGAAGACGAAGATGAATAAGGAGAAGAAGTAAAAGAAGAAGCAGGTGAGGAAGAAGAAGAAGAAGGAGAATAAGTAGAAGGAAAAAGACAACAAGTAGAAGAAGGAGAGAAGAAGTGGAAAAAGCAGAACAAGAAGATGATGAAGAAGAGCAAGATGAAGATGAAGAAGAAGAAAAAGAAGGAGAAAACAAAGGCGAACAAGTAGAAGATTAAGATTAAGAGGAAGAAGAAGAAGAAGAAGACGTTAACGAAAATGAAGTAGAAGAAGATGTGGAGGAAGGAAAAGAAAAAGAAGAAGAAAAAGAAGGAGAAGAAGAGGAAGTAGAAGAAGGCGATGATGGCGAAGAAGAACAAGACGAGGAAGAAGAAGAAGAAGACAAAGAAGTAGAAGACAAAGAACAAGACAAAGAAGAAGAAAAAGATGAAGAAGATGAATAAGAAGAAGAAGAAAAAGAAAAAGAAGTAAAAGAAGAAGTTGAAAAAGAAGAGGATGAAGAAGAAGAAGTAGAAGAAGAAGAAGAAGAAGAAGAAGAAGAAGAAGAAGAAATAGAAGTACAAGAAGAAGAAGAAGATGA
>JAIUJO010000530.1:192500-195000 GCA_023846275.1 Vanilla planifolia
AGAAGAAGAAGAGGGAGAAGAAGAAGAAGTTGAAGAAGGCGATTGCGAAGAAGAAAAGGAAGAAGAAGAAATAGACAAAGATGAAGGAGAAGAAGAGGACAAAGTGGTAGAAGACAAAGAACAAGACAAAGAAAAAGACAAAGAAGTAGAAGATGAATAGTAATAAGAAGAAGAAGAAGAAGTAAGAAGAAAAAAAGAAGGTCAAAAAGAAGAAGACGAAGGAGAAGGAGAAGAAGAAGAAGAAGAAGAAAAATAAGATGAAGATGAATAGTCAGAAGAAGAAGAAGAAGAAGTCGAAGAAGAAGAAAAAGGCTAGGAAGAAGAAGAAGAAGTAGAAGACAAAGATGAAGAACAAGATGAAAAAGAAGTTGTAGTAGAAGAAGAATAATAATAATAAGAAGAAGAAGTAGAAGAAGTGTAAGACAAAGAAGAAGAGAAAGAAGAAGAAGATGAAGAAGGTGAAGAAGAAGAAAAAGAAATAGAAGAAGACGAAGTAGGCAAGGAAGAAGAAGAAGGAGAAGAAGAAGAAGAAGATAAAGAGGAAGAAGAAGAAGAAGAAAAGGAATAAGACGAAGAACAAAAAGAGCAGGAAGAAGTAGTAGAAGAAGAAGAAGATGATGAAGAAGAAGAAGTAGAAGAAGGAGAAGAAGAAGAAGGCCAAGATGAAGAGCAAGAAGAAAAAGAAGATAAAAAAGATGAAGAAGAAGAAGAGTAAGACAAAGAAAAGTGAAAGAAGAAGAAGATAAAGAAGGTGATGGAGATGCGAAAGAAGAAGATGAAGATGACGTAGGCAAGGAAGAAGAAGAAGGAGCAGAAGAAGTGGATGATGAGGAAGAAGAAGAAGGGCAAGAAGACGAAGAATAAGAAGAGGAATAAGAAGTAGAAGAAGAAGAGGAAGAAGAAGAAGAATTAGAAGATGTTGGTGATGAAGAAGATGAAGAAGAAGAGGAAGAAGAAGAAGATGGAGAGGAAGAAGTAGAAGAGGATGAAGAAGAAGAAGTAGAAGAAAAAGATGAAGTAAAAGAAGGAGATGGAGAAGAAGACAAAGAAGAAGAAGAAGGAGAAGAAGAAGGCAAAGAAGAGGAGGAAGAAGAAGATGAAATAGAAGAAGAAGAATAATAAGATGATAAAGATGACTAGAAAGAGGTAGAAGAGGAAGCTGAGCGACAAGAGGAAGAAGAAGATGAGGAAGAAGATGAAGAAAAAGAAAAGATGAAGAAGATAAAGAAGAAGAAGGAGAAGAAGTAGAAGAAGAAGGAGAAGAAGAAGTAGAAGAAGGAAAAGGGGAAGAAGAAGAAGGACATGAAATAGAAGAAGAAGAAGGAGGAGGAGAAGAAGAAGAAGAAGACAAAAAAGAAGAAGACGAAGAAGAAGAAGCGAAAGAAGATGAAGATGAAGAAGGAGAAGAAGAAGACATAGAAGGAGAAGAAGAAGGAGAAGAAGAAGAAGAAGATGATGATGAAGGGGAAGAAGAACAAGATAAAGGAGAAGATGAAGAAGAAGAAGAAGAGGAAGGGAAAGAAGAAGAAGAAGAAGAAGATGTAATAGATGAAGTAGAAGAAGAAGATGATGAAGAAGAAGAAGAAGAATAATAAGTAAAAGAATAAGAGAATGAAGAAGAAGAAGAAGAGGAAAGTGAAGAAGAAGCAAAAGAAGAAGAAGAAGATGAAGCAGGAAAAAACGAATTTAAAGAAGAAGATAATGAAGAAGATGAAGAAGAGGAAGAAGATGAAGATGTAGAAGAAGAAGAAGAGGAAGATGATGATGATGATGATGATGGACTAGAAAAAGACGAAGAAGAAGATGAAGAAGATGTAGTGGAAGAAGAAGAAGAATAATAAGAAGTAGAAGAAGAAAATGAAGAAGATCAAGAAGAAGAAGAAGCGAAAGAAAAAGAAGAAGTAGAAGAAGAAGAAGAAGAAGAAGAAGAAGAAGAAGAAAATGAAGAAGAAGAAGAAGTAGAAGTAGAAGAAGTAGAAGAAGAAGCTAAACATGAAGAAGAAGCAGAAGAAAAAGAAGAAGAAGAAGAAGAAGAAGAAGAATTAGAAGACAAAGTAGAAGTAGAAGAACAAGAAGAAAAGGTGGAAGGAGAAGAATAAGAATAGGACGAAGAAGAAGTGAAAGAAGTAGTTGAAGAAGAAGAAGAAGAATGCAAAGAAAAAGAAGAATAAATAGATGAAGACGAGGAAGAAGAAGAAGAAAAAAAAGAAGAAGAAGAAGAACAAGAAAAAGAAGAAAAAGAGATGAAGGAGAAGAAAGAGGGGAACGAGAAGAAAGAGGGGAAGGAGAAGAAGAAGAAGAAGATGAAGAAAAAGAAGTATATGAAGTAGAAGTTGAAGAAGGGGAAGAACAAGAAAGTGAGGAAGTAGAAGGAAGGGGAAGAAGTAGAAGAAGAAGATGAATAAGAAGAACAAGATGAAGAAAAAGAAGATAAATAAGAAGAAAAAGAATTAGACTCAGTCAAAGAAAAAGAAGAATAAGAAGACAAAGAAGAAGTAGA
>JAIUJO010000530.1:200000-202500 GCA_023846275.1 Vanilla planifolia
GAAAAAAAATAAGTAGTAGAAGAAGGACAAGAAGAAGTAGAAGAAAAAGAAGAAGAAGAGGAAGAGGAAGAAGAAGAAGAAGAATAAGAAGAAGATGAAGAAGAAGACGTACGAGACGAAGAAGAAGAATGAGAAAAAGGGGGAGAAGAAGAGGATAAGGAAGAAGATGACGAAGAAGAAGACGTGGAAGTCAAAGAAGAAGAAGAAGGACAAGAAGATGGAGAAGAGGAGGAAGAAGAAGAAGTAGAATAAGATAAAGAAGAAAAAGGAGAAAAACAAGAAGAACTAGAAGAAGTCGAAGAAGTTGAAGAAGAAGAAGAAGAAGAAGAAGGAGAGGAGGAAGAAGCTGAAGTTGAAGAAGATGGAGAAGAAGAAGAAGATGAAGAATAAGATGAAGAAAAAAAAGAAGAAGTAGAAGGAGAAGAAGAAGAAGAAGAAGAAGAAGAAGAAGAAGAAGGACAAGAAGAAGAAGAAAAAGAAGAAGGGGAAGAAGAAGAAGGAGATGAAGAAGAAGAAGAAGAAGTAGATGAAGATGATGAAGAACAAGAAGGTGAAGAAGAATAAGAAGAAGGCAAAGAAGAATTAGAAGAAGTCAAAGATGAAAAAGACAAAGAAGAAGAAGAAGAAGAAGAAGAAGAAAAGAAGAAAAAGACAAAGAAGAAGAAGAAGAAGAAGAAAAGAAGAAGACAAAGAAGGAGAAGAAGAAGAAGAAAAAGAAGTAGAAAGAAGAAAAAGGAGAAGAAGAAGAAGAAGAAGAAGAAGAAGAAGAAGAGGAAAAAGTGGAAGAAGAAAAATAAGAAGAAGAAGAAACAGAAGTAGTAGAAGTAGAATAAGAAGAAGAAGAAAAAGAATAATAAGAAGAAGGAAATGTAAACGAAGGAAAAGAAGAAGAAGAAGAAGAATAAGACGCCTAAAGAAGAAGAAGCAAAAAAGGAGAAGAAGAAGAAGTAGTAGTAGTAGAAGACTAAAAAGTAGAAGATGATGATGAAGAAATGGAAGTAGAAGATGAAGAAGAATATGATTAAGCAGAAGAGAAATAGGTAGAAGAAGGAGAAGAAGAAGAAGAAGAAGCCGAAGTAGACAAAGAAGAAGAAGAAGAAGAAGAAGAAGGGGATGAAGAAGTAGAAGAAAAGAACAAGAGGAAGAAGAAGAAGAAGAAGAAGACAAAGAAGAAGAAGAAGAAGAGGAAGAAGAAGATGAAAATGAAGAAGAAGAAGATGAAGAAAATGAAGAAGAAGAAGAAGAAGAGGAAGACGAAGACAAAAAAAAGAAGAAGAAGAAGTAGAAGAGGAGGAAGAAGAAGAAGAAGATGACAAAGAAGGAGAAGGAGAAGAAGAAGAAGAAGAACACGAAGAAGAAAAAGATAAAGAAGGAGAAGCAGGAGAAGAAAGTGTAGGAGTAGAAGAAGAAGAAGAAGAAGAAGAAGATAAAGAAGAATAAGAAGTGGAAGAAGAAGAAGTAGAACGAGAGGAAGTGGAAGAAGAAGAAGAAGAAGAAAAAGAAGAAGAAGAACAAGAAGAAAAAGATGAGGCAGATGAAGAAGAAGAAGACAAAAAAGAAGAAGGAGAAGTCGAAGAAGAAGAAGAAGAAGATCTCGTAGAAGAAGATGATGAAGGCAACGAAAAAGAAGACAAAAAACAGGAAGAAGAAGAAGAAGAAGGAGAGGATGAAGAAGATGGAGAAGAAGAGGAACAACAACAGGAAGAAGTAGTAGAAAATGTAGAAGAAGAAGAAGAACAAGAAGAAGAAGTTCAAGAAGGAGAAGAAGAAGAAGAAGAAGGAGAAGAACTAGAAGAAGAAGGAGAAGAAGAAGATGAAGAAGAAGAAGAAGAAGAAGAAGAAGAAAGGGAAGCAGAAGAAGAAGAAGAAGGAGAAGAAAAAGAAGTAGAGGAAAAAGAAGCAAAAGAAAAAGAAGAAGAAGAAAAATAAGAAGCGGAAGAAGAAGAAGAAGAAGACGAAAAATAAGCAACAAGAAGAACAGGAAGATGATGAAGAAGAAGAAAATAAGTTGTTGGAGAAAGAAAAGAAGACACACAAGAAGAAGATGGAGAAGAAGAAGAAGAAGAAGAAAAAGGAGAAGAAGAAGAAGAAGAAGAAGAAGAATAAGAAGAAGAAGATGATGATGATGATGAAGAAGAAGTCGTAGTAGACGAAGAAGAAGAAGGAGAAAAATTTGGAGATGAAGAGGATGAGGAAGAAGATGATAAAGAAGAAGAGGTAAAAGTCAAAGAAGAAGAAGAAGAAGAACAAGAAAAAGGAGAAGTGGAGGAGAAAGAGGAAGAAGTAGAAGAAGCTAAAGAAGAAAAATGAGAAGAAGGTGAAGAACTAGAAGAAGTCGAAGAAGATGAAGATGATGAAGAAGAAGAAGTAGAAGTAGAAGAAGAAGAAGAAGAAGAAGAAGAAGAAGGAGAGGAAGAAGAAGCAGAAGTTGAAGAAGTTGGATTAGAAGAAGAAGAGGAAGAAGAAGAAGAAGAGGAAGAAGAAGAAGAAAAAGAAGAAG
>JAIUJO010000530.1:207500-212500 GCA_023846275.1 Vanilla planifolia
GGAGAAGAAGAAGAAGACGAAGAAGAAGGAGACGTTGAAGAAGAAGATGAAGAAGAAGAAGAAGAAGAGGAAGAAGAAGAAGAAGAAGAAGATGATGATGATGATGATGAAGAGAAGATGAAGAAGAAGAAGAAGAAGAACCAGATGAAGAAGAAGAGGACGAAGAAAGAGAAGATGTTGGATAAGAAGAAGAAGAAAAAGAGGAAGAAGAAGAAGAAGAAGGAGAAGAAGATGAAGAGGAAGAAGAAGAAAAAGAAGAAGAGTAAGAAGAAGAAGAAGAAGAAGAAGAAGAAGTATAAGAAGAAAAAGAGGAAGAAGAAGAAGAAGAGGAAGTAGAAGGTGAAAGAGAAGAAAAAGAAGAAGAAGAAGAAGAAGAAGAAGAAGAAGAATAAGAATAAGAAGAAAAGTAGAAGAAGAAGAAGAAGAAGTAGAAGAAGAAGAAGAAGAGGAAAAGGAAAAAGAAGCAGAGGAGGAAGAAGAAGAGGAAGATGAAAAAGAAGAACAACAAGAAGAAAAAAATGAATAAGATGAAGAGGAAGAACTAGTAGTAGAATAAAATAAGAATAACAAGAAGAAGAAGAAGAGGTAGAAGAAGAAGAAGATAAAGAAGAAGAAGATGGAGGAGAAATAGAAGGAGGAGAAGAAGAAGAAGAAGAAGAAGAAGTAGATGAAGAAGAGGTAGAAGAAGAAGAAAAGAAAGAAGAAGAAGAAGAAGAAGAAGAAGAAGAAGAAGAAGATGAAGTAGAAGAGGAAGAAGAGTAAGAAGAAGTAGAAGAAGAAGGAAAAGTAGTAGAAGAAGAAGAAGAAGATGAAGTATAAGCAGAAGAAGATGATGAAAAAGAAGAAGAAGAAGAAGATGATAAAGATGAAAAGGAAGAGGGAGAAGAAGAAGAAAAAGAAAAAGTAGAAGATGATGATAATGAAGCAGAAGAAGAAGAAGAAGATGATGAATAAGAATAAGAACAAGAAGATGAAGAAGAAGAACAAGCGGAAGAAGGAGGAGACAAAAAAAAAGAAGAAGAAGAAGGTGGAGAATAAGAAGATGAGGAAGAAGAAGAAGAAGAAGAGGAAGAAGAAGAAGAAGAAATATAAGAAGAACAAGAAGAAGAAGAAGAAGAAAAAGAACAAGGAGATGGAGAGCAAGAAGAAAGAGGAGGAGGAGAAGAAGAAGATGAAGGAGAAGAAGAAGAAGAAGAAGAAGAAGAAGATGAAGAGGACGAAGAAGAAAAAGTAGAGAAAGGAGAAGAAGAAGAAAAAGTAGGAGAAGAAGAGGAAGAACAAGAAGAAAAAGGAGAAGAAGAAGGTGAAGAAGAAGGAGAAGAAGAAGAAGACAAAGAAGAGGAAGGAAACGTTGATGAAGAAGAAGAAGAAGAAGATGATGATGATGAAGAAGAAGATGATGAAGAAGAGGAAGAAGAACCAGAAGAAGAAGAAGGTGAAGAAGAAGGAGAAGAAGTTGGTGAAGAAGAAGAAGAAGAAGAAGAAGAAGCTAAAGTAGAGGAAGGAGAAGAAGAAGAGGAAGAGGAAGAAAAAAAGGAGGAGAAGAAGAAGAAGAGGAAGAAGAAGAAGAAGAAGAAGGAGAAGAAGAAGAAGAAGAATAAGAAGAAAAAGAGGAAGAACAAGAGGAAGAAGAGGAAGTAGAAGGAGAAAGA
This sequence comes from Vanilla planifolia, assembly GCA_023846275.1. Classification (NCBI taxonomy): domain Eukaryota; kingdom Viridiplantae; phylum Streptophyta; class Magnoliopsida; order Asparagales; family Orchidaceae; genus Vanilla; species Vanilla planifolia. The sequence goes on from JAIUJO010000530.1 coordinate 209,153, forward strand.
GAAGAAGAAGAAGAAGATGAAGAAGAAGACAAAGGAGGAGGAGAAGAAGAATCATAATAATAATAATAATAATAATAATAATAATAAGAAAATGAATAAGAAGAGGAGGGAGATGGAGAAGAAAAGAAGAAGAAGAAGAAGAAGAAGAAGAAGATGAATAAGAAGTAGAAGAAGAAGAAGAAGAAGAAGAAGAAGAAGTAGTAGAAGTAGAGGAAGAAGAAGATGAAGAAGAAGAAGGAGAAGAATAAGGAGAAGTAGAAGACAAATAAGACAAGAAGTAGAAGAAAAAGTAGAAGAAGAAGAAGAAGAAGAAGAAGAAGAAGAAGAAAAAGAAGAAGAAGAAGCACAAGAAGAAAAAAAAGAAGAAGATGAAGAAGAAGACAAAGAAGAAGAAACAAACGATGTTAATGAAGAAGAAGAACAACAATATAGAGTAAAAGAAGAAGACGAAGAAGAAGAAGAAGAAGAAGAAGTAGTATTTGAAGAAGAAGAAGAATAAGAAGATGTAGTAGTAGTAGTAGAAGAAGAAGAAGAAGAAGAATAAGAAGAAGAAGAATAAGTAAAAGAAGAAGATGATGATGATTAAAAGGAAGAATAAAGAAGAAGAAGATGAACAAGAAGAAGATGAAGTAGAAGACGAAGAAGAAGTAGGAGATGAAGAAGAGGATGAAGAAAAAGTAGAAGAAGAAGTAGAAGAAGGAAAAAAAAAGTAGAAGAAGAAGATGAAGATGACGAAGAAGCGGAAGACGAAGGAGGAAAAGGAGAAGAAAAAGAAGAAGAAGAAGAAGAGGATGAAGAAGAAGATGGGGTAGAAGAAGAAGAAGAAGAAGAAGAAGAAGATGATGATGAAGAAAAAGAAGAAGATGATGAAGAATGCAAAGAACAAGAAGAAGAAGAAGAAGAGGAAGAGGAAGAAGAAGAAGAAGAAGAAGAAGAAGAAGAAGAATAAGAAGAAGAAGAAGAAGGAGAAGAAGAAGAAGTAGAAGTAGAAGAAGAAGAAGAAGGACAAGAAGGAGGAGGAGAAGAAGAAGAAGAAGAAGAAGAAGAAGGAGAAGAAGATGAAGCAGAAGAAGAAGAAGAAGAAGAAGAAGAAGCAGAAGAAGTTGTAGAAGAAGAAGAAGTAGAAGAAGAGGGTGAAGAAAAAGAAGATGAAGAAGAAGAAGAAGAATAAGATGAAGAAGAATAGAAATAACTAGAATAAAAAGAATACCATGATGAAAAGTAAAAGGAGATTAAGAAGAAGAAGATAAAGAAGAAGAAGAAGAAGATGAAGAATAAGGAGAAGATGGAGATGTCGAATAAGAAGATAAAAAATTAGGAGAAGAATGATGAGAAGGAGAAGAAAAGAAGAAGACGAAGAAGAAGAGGAAGGAGAAGAAGAAGAAGAAGAAGTAGCATAAGAAGAAGAAGAAGAAGAAGAAGAGAAGATGAAGAAGATGACAAAGAAGAAGAAGAGGAAAACAAAGAAGAAGATGAAGATGATGATGATGATGAAGTAGAGGAAGAAGAAAAAGTAGAACAAGTAGTAGAAGAAGAAGAAGAAAAAGAAGAAGAAGAAGAACAAGTAGAAGTAGACAAAGAAAAAGAAGAAGAAGAAGATGAAGAAGAAGAAGAAGAAGAAGAGGAAGAAGTAGCGGAAGAAGTTGAAGAAGAAGAAGAAGATGAAGAAGGAGAAGAAGGAGGAGGAGAAGGACAAGGAGAAGAAGAAGAAGAGGAAGAAGGAGAACAGGGAGGAGATGAAGAAGGAGAAGGTGAAGAAGTAGAGAAAGAAGAAGAAGAAGAAGTAGAAGTGGAAGAAGAAAAAGAGGAAGAAGAGGAAGACGAAGAAGAAGAAGAAGAAGAATAAGAAGGATAAGAAGAAGAAACAGATGAAAGAGAGGGAAGAGAAGAAGAAGAAAAAGAAGATGATGAAGAAGAAAAAGAGGAGGAACAAGAAGAAGGAGGAGAAGAAGAAGAAGAAGAAGAAGAATGAGAAGAAGTAGAAAAAGAAGAAGAAGAAGAAGAAGAAGAAGAAGACAAAGCAGAATAAGAAGAAAAGACGAAGTAGATGAAGAAGACGAAGAAGAAGAAGAAGAAGAAGACAAAAAAAGAACATGACAAAGAAAATGAAGAAGAAGAAGAAGAAAAAGTAGATAAAAGAAGGAGAAGAAAAAGGAGAAGAAGAAGAAGGAAGATGAAAAAGAAGAAGACGACAAAGAGGAAGAAGAAGATGGAGAAGAAGAAGAAGAACAGAAAGAAGAAGAAGATGAAGAAATGAAAGAAGAAGAAAAAGAAGAAGATGAAGAAGAAGAAAAGGAAGTAGACAAAGAAGAAAAAGTAGAAGTTCAAGAAGAAGAAGAAGAAGAAGAAGATAAAAAACGAAGACAAAGAAGACGAAGAAGAAGAAGAAGAAGAAGAAGACGAACTAGATGAAGAAGAAGAAGAAGAAGAAGAAGAAGTAGAAGAAGAAGAAAAAGTATAAAAAGAAGATCCAAAAGAAGTAGAAGAAGTGGAATAAAACAAGAAGAAGAAGAGGAAGAAGAAGAATTAGAAGCAGAAGAATAAGAAAAAAAGTCAAAGAAGAAGAAGAAGAAGAAGAAGATGAAGAAGGGGAAGGAGAAGGGGAAGTAGAAGCAGAAGAATAAGAAGAAGAAGAAGAATGGGAAGAAGAAGAAGGAGATGAAGAAGAAGAACAACAAGAATTTGAAGAAGAAGACGACGAAGAACAAGAATTACAAGAAGATGAAGAAGAAGAAGAAGAAGGCAAATAAGAATAATTAGAAGACAAAGATGGAAAAGGCAAAGATAAAGAAGAAGAAGAAGAATAAAAAGAAGAAAGAAGTGAAAGAAGAACAAGAAGAAGAAGAAGAAGTAGAAGAAGAAGGAGAAGAAGAAGAATGGAAAAAAGAAGACGAAAAAGAAGAAGCGAAGAAGAGGAAGAAGAAGAAGAAGAATATGAAGAAGATGATGTTTAAGAAGATGAAGAAGAAGAAGAAGAAGAAGGAGATGGAGAAGTAGAAGAAACAAGAAGAAGAATAAGAAGAAAGAGAAGAAGAAGAAGAAGAAGAAGAAGAAGAGAAAAAAGTAGTAGAGGAAGAAGAAGAGGAAGAAGAAGAAGAAGAAGAGGAAGAAGAAGAAGAAGAAGAAGAAGAGGAAGAAGAAGAATTAGAAGTAGAAGGAGAAGGAGTAGAAGAAAAAGATAAAAATGAAGAAGATGAAGAAGAAGAAGAATAAGAAGAAGAAGAAGAAGAAGAATAAAAAGAAGAAGAGGAATGGGAAGAAGAAGAAGAAGGAGACGGAGAAGAAGAAGAAGAAGAAGAATTTGAAGAAGAAGAAGAAGAAGAAGATGGTGATGATGAACAAGATGAT
>JAIUJO010000530.1:220000-230000 GCA_023846275.1 Vanilla planifolia
TTGTAATATCATTAAACCTTAAAAAAATGCTTTTAATACTCTTATCGAGATTCATTCTAAAAAGTTCATAGTCATGGGTGAGGATGTTAATTTTTGTCTCTTTCACTTGTGAGGTGCCCTCATAAGTTACTTCGAGTTTTTTTCATACCTCAAATGCTGTATGCAAATTCATAATTTGTGTAAACTCACTAGAAGAAATTCTATAATGAAGATAGTTCAATGCACTAGAATTTAATTGAGCCAATCTTTTGTGCTCAATATTAAGTTCACTAAAAGGCTTGACTTCATTAGTAGAAGAATTTCTAGGAAGTTCACAAGGCGTAGTCATAACTTTCCATAATTCTAAATCAATAGATTGAATAAAAATTCTAAAACGATTCTTCCAATAGAAGAAGGAGAAGAAGAGGAAGAAGAAAAAGAATAAGAAGATATAGAAGAAGAAGAATGAAGAAGAACAAGAAGAAGAAAAAGGAGTAGAAGAAGAAGAAAGAAAAAGAAGATGTAGAAGAAGAAGTAGAAGAAGAAGAAGAAGAAGAGGAAGAAGAAGAAGAAGAAGGAGTAGAAGAAGGAGATGGAGAAAAAGAAGTAGAAGAAGAAGAAGAAGAAGAGGAAGAAGAAGAAGAAGAAGAAGGAGAAGAAGAAGGAGATGGAGAAGAAGAAGAAGAAGTAGAAGAAAAAGAAGAATAAAAAGAAGAAGAACAAGAAGGAAAAGAAGAAGCAAAAGTCAAAGAAGAAGAAGAAGGAGAAGAAGAAGAAGTGGAAGAAGAAAAAGAAAACGACATAGAAGAAGAAGATGAAGTCAAAGAAAAGAACACAAAGCACAGAAACAAGAAGAACAGGAAGAAGAAGAAAAAGAAGAAGCAATGGAAGAAGGAGAAGAAGAAGAAGAAGAACGAGAAGAAGAAGAAGAAAAAGAAGAAGAGGAAGTAGAAGAACAAGAAGAAGAGGAAGAAGAAGAACAATAAGATGAAGTAGAAGAGAAAGAAGAAGACGATGGAGAAGACAAAGAAGAAGGCAAAGAAGAAGAATAAGTGGAAGGAGAAGAAGAAGAAGAAGAAGAAGAAGAAAAAGAAGAAGGAGAAGAAGAAGAAAAGAGGAAAAAGAAGAAGAGGAAGAAAAAGAAGACAAAGAAGGAGGAAACGCAGAAGAATATGAAAAAAATGTTGAAGAAGACGAAGAAATAGAAGAAGAAGAAGAAGAAGAAGAAGAAGAAGAAGTAGAAGAAGAAGAAGCCAAAGTAGTAGTAGTAGTAGTAGAAGAAGCATGAGATGGTGAAGGAGAAGAAGAAGAAGAAGAAGTTGAAGAAGAAGAAGAAGAAGGAGAAGATCAAAGAGGAGGAGAAGTAGAGAAAGTAAAAGAAGAAGAAGAAGAAGATGAAGAAAGAAAAGAAAGAGAAGAAGAAGGAGTAGTAGAAGAAGAAGATGATGAAGAAGAAGAGGAGAAACAAGAAGAAGAAGAAGAAGAAAAAGAAGAAGAAGAAGGAGAAGGAGAAGAAAAAGAAGAAGAAGAAGAAGAAGATGATGATGATGATGATGAAGAAGAGGAAGAAGAAGAAGAAGGAGAACATGAAAAAAACATTGAGAAGAAGGAGAAGAAGTAAATGAAGGAGAAGAGGAAGAAGAAGATGCATAAGAAGAAGAAGAAGATGAAGCAGAAGAAGACGAAGAAGAATATGAATAAAAAGAGAGAGAAGAAAAAGAAGAAGATAAAAAAGAAGACGATGAAGAAGAAGAAAAAGGGGAAGAAGAAGAAGAAGAAGAAGAAGAAGATGATGATGATGATGAAGAAGAAGAAGAACAAAATGAAGAAGGAGAAGAAGAAGAAGAAGAAGAAGAAGAAGAAGAAGAAAAAAAGAAGTAGAAGAAGAAGAAGAAGTCGAAGAAGGAACAAGAAGAAGAAGAAGACAAAGAAGAAGAAGAAGAAGAAGACGAAGAAGAAGAAGAGGAAGGAAAAGATATAGACGAAGATGCAGAAGAAGAAGAAATAGAAGAAGGAGAAGAAGGTGAATGACAAGAAAGAGTAGAAGGAGAAGAAGAAGAAGAAAAAGAAGAAGAGGAGGAAGAAGAAGAAGAAAGAGAAGGAGAAGAAAAAGAAAGAGAAGAAGGGGGAGAAGAAGAAGAAAGACAAGAAGAAGAAGAAGAAGGATAAGAACAAGATGAAGAAGATGAAGATGATGAAGATGAAGAAGACAACTAAGAAGAAGAAGTGGAAGAAGAAGAATAAGAAGAAGAAGAGGAAGAAGATAATTATCATGATGAAGAAGTTGAAGAAGAAGAAGAAAAATAAGAAGAAGAAGGAGAAGAGGAAGAAGAAGAAGAAGAAGGAGAAGAAGAAAAAGGAGCAGAAGAAGAAGAAAGAAGAAGAAGAAGTAGAAGATTAGAAAAAGTAGTAGAAGAAGAAGTGGAGAAGAAGAAGAAGAAGAAGAAGAAGAAGGAGAAGAAGAAGAAGAAGAAGAACAAGAAGGAAAATAGGTAAAATAAGAAGAAGAAAAAGAAGAAGAAGAAGAAGAAGAAGAAGAAAAACAAGACAAAGAGGAGGAGGAAGAAGAAGATGACAAAGAAAAAGAAGTCAATGAAGAAGATGTAGAAGATGTATAAGATGAAGAAGAAGAATAAGACGTAGAAGAAGAAGATGAAGACAAAGAAAAAGAAGTTGAAGAATAGGAGCAAGAAGAAGAAGAAGAAGAAGGAGAAGAAGAAGAAGAAGGAGAAGGAGAAGAAGAAGAAGAAGAAAAATAAGAAGAAGAAGAAGAAGAAGAAGAAGAAGAAACCAGAAGAAGAAGAAGATGAAGAAGATGAAGAAGAAGAAGAAGAAGAAGACAAAAAGATAAGAAGAAGAAAAAGAAGAAGAAGAGGAAGAGGTAGAAGAAGAATAAGAAGAGGAAGAGGAAGAAGAAGAGGAAGAAGAAGAAGAGGAAGAAGAAGAGGGAGAAGAAGTAAAAGAAGGAGAAGAAGAAGATGAAGAAAGAAGATGAAGAAGAAGAAGGAGAAGAAGAAGAATAATAAGAATGAGAAGAATGAGAAGGAGGAGGAGGAGGAGAAGAAGAAGGGGAAGAAGAAGTAAAAGAAGTAGATTGAGAAGAAGTAGAAAGAGAAGAAGAAAAAGAAGAAGTGGGAGAAGAAAAAGAAGAAGAAGAAGAAGTAGTTGAAGAAGAAGAAGAGGAAGAAGAAGAAAAAGTCGTAGAGGTAGAAGAAGAAGACGAACAAGAAGAAGGAGATGAAGAATAGGAACAAGAAGAATAGGAAGAAGAAGAAGAGGAAGAAGAAGAAGAAGAAGGAGAAGAAGAAGAAGAAGGAGAAGAAGAAGAAGAAGGCGAAGAAGAAGAAGGAGAAGAAGAAGAAGAAGATGAAAAAGAGGTAAGAGAAGGAGAAGAAGAAGAAGAAGATGAAAAAGAAGAAGAAGAAGATGAAGAAGAAGAAGAAGAAGAAGAATATGAAGAAAAAGAAGAAGAAGAAGAAGAAGAAGAAGAAGAAGAAGAAGAGCAGGAAGAAGAAGAAGAAGAAGAAGAAGAAGAAGAAGATGAAGAAGAAGAAGAAAAAGAAGAGGTAGAAGAAGAATAAAAAAGAGAAGTAGAGAAAGAAGAAGAAGGAATAAAAGTAGAATTAGTAGTAGTAGTAGTAGGAGAAGAAGAAGAAAAACAACAAAATGAAGAAGTAGAACAAGAAGCAGCAACAGAAAAATGCAAAATATAGAGGAACACAAAGAAGAAGAAGAAGAAGACATAGAAGAAGAGGAAGACGAAGAAGAACAAGAAGAAGAAGAAGAAGAAGAAATAGGTGAAGAAGAAGAAGAAGAAAAAGAAGAAGAAGAAGAAAAAGTAGAAGGACAAGAAGAAGAGGAAGAAAATGAAGGAGGAGGTGGAGGAGAAGAAGAAGAAGAAGAATAAGAAGAAGAAGAAAAAGAAGAAGAAGAAGAAGAAGAAGAATAAGAAGAAGAAGAAGAAGAAGAAGAAGACAAAGAAGAAGAAGGAGAAGTAGAAAAAGAAGAAGAAAAAGGAGAAGAAGGATAAGAAGGTTAAGAAGGAGAAGGAGAAGAACAAGAAGAAGAAGAAGATGGAGAAGGAGGAGAAGAAGAAGAAGTAGTAGAAGAAGACGAAGAAGAAGTAGAAGATGAAGAATAAGAAGAAGAAAGACAAGGAGAAGAAGTTGGAGAAGAAGAAGAAGATGAAGAAGAAGAAGAAAAAGAAGAAGAAGAAGAAGAAGAAGAAAAAGAAGAAGTGGAAGAGGAAGAAAAAGAATAAGAAGAAGATGAACGAGAAGAAGACGAAGAAGAAGAAGAAGATGAAGAAGAAAAAGAATAAGAAGATTTAGAAAAAGAAGAAAGAGGAAGAAGAAGAAGAAGAAAAACGAGTAAAAGAAGAAAGAAAAAGAAGAAGTAGAAGAAGAAGAAGAAGAAGAACAGGAGGAAGAAGAAGAAGAAGAAGATGAATGAGAAGAAGAAGGAGACAGAGAAGAAGAAGAAGAAGAAGAAGAAGTAGAAGAGTAAGACAAATAAAAAGAAGAAGAACAAGAAGGAAAAGAAAAAGAAGAAGCAAAAGTCGTAGAAGAAGAAGAAGTTGAAGAAGCAAAAGAAAAAGACATAGAAGAAGAAGATGAAGTCAAAGAAAAAGAAGACAAAGCAATGAAATAAGAAGACCAGGAAGAAGAAGAAAAAGAAGAAGTGGAAGAAGGAGAACAGGAAGAAGAAGAAGGAGAAGAAGAAGAAGAAGAAGTAGTAGAGGAAGTAGAAGAAGAAGAAGAAGAAGAAGAAGAAGATGAATTAGAAGAGAAAGAAGTAGAAGATGAAGAAGGAGAAGAAGAAGAAGACGATGAAGAAGACAAAGAAGAAGACAAAGAAGAAGAAGAAGCAGAAGGACAAGAAGAAGAAGAAGAAGAAAAAGAAGAAGAAGGAGAAGAAGGATAAGAAAGAGAAGAAAAAGAAGAAGAAGAAGAGGAAAAAGAAGAAGAAGATGAAGAAAAACAAGACAAAGAAGAAGAAGAAGGAAATGCAGAAGAATAAGAAAATGTCATTGAAGAAGACGAAGAAATAGAAGAAGAAGAAGAAGTAGAAGAAGAAGAAGAGGAAGAAGGAGAAGTCAAAGTAGTAGTAGTAGAAGAAGAAGAAGAAGAAGAAGAGGAACGAGATGGCAAAGAAGAAGAAGTTAAAGAGGAAGAAGAAGAAAAAGAAGAAGTTGAAGAAGAAGAAGAAGAAGAGGAAGGACAAGAACAAAGCAGAGGAGGAGGAGAAGGAGAAGAAGAAGAAGTAGAAGAAGAAGAAGAAGAGGATGAAGAAGAAGAACAAGAAGGAAAAGAAAGAGAAGAAGGAGAAGAAGCAGTAGAAGAAGAAGAAGATGAAGAAGACGAAGAGGATGCAGAAGAAGAAGAAGAAGAAGAAGAAGAAGAAAAAGAAGAAGAAGGAGAACGAGAAGAAGAAGAAGAAGTTGATGATGATGAAGAGAAGAGGAAGAAAAAGAAGGTGAACATGAAAAAGAAGAATGAGAAGAAGGAGAAGAAGTAAGTGAAGGAGAAGAGGAAGAAGAAGACGCATAAGAAGAAGAAGATGAAGTAGAAGAAAAAGAAGATGAAGAAGAAGAAGCAAAAGACGATGAAGAGGAAGACAAAGAAGAAGTAGAAGAAGAAGAAGAAGAAGAAGAAGAAGCAGAAGGCGATGAAGAGGAAGACAAAGAAGAAGTAGAAGAAGAAGAAGAAGAAGAAGAAGAATATGAATAAGAAGAGGAAGAAGAAGGAGAAGAAGACAAAATTGAAGACGATGAAGAAGAAGAAAAAGGGGAAGAAGAAGAAGAAGAAGAAGAAGAGGAAGAAGAAGAAAAAGAAGAAAAAGAAGAAGAAGAAAAAGATCAAAAGAAGAAGGAAGAAGAAGAAGGAGAAGACAAAGAAGCAGAAGAAGAAGAAGAAGAAGAAGAAGAAGAAGAAGACAAAGAAGAAGAAGAAGAAGAAGATGAAGAAGAAAAAGAAGAAGAAGAAGAATAACAAGATGAAGAAAAGGAAGGAGAAGGAGAAGAAGGAGAAGAAGAAGAAGAAGAGGTAGAAGAAAAATAAAGAAGGGAACTAGAGAAAGAAGAAGGAATAAAAGTAGAATTAGTATTAGTAGTAGCAGGAGAAGAAGGAGGAGAAGAAGAGAAACAAGAAAAAGAAGAAGTAGAAAAAGAAGAAGCAACAGAAAAATGCGAAAAAGAAGAGGAACACAAAGAAGAATAAGAAGAGGACAAAGAAGAAGGAGAAGAAGAAGAAGAAGAAGAGAAAGAAGAAGAAGTAGAAGATGAAAAAGAAGAAGAAGATGAAGAAAAAGAAGATGAAGAAGAACAAGAAGAAATGGTTGAAGAAGAAGAAGAAGAGGAAGAAAAAGATAAAGAAGAAGACGACGAAGAAGAAGAGGAAGAAGAAGAAAAAGGAGTAGAAGAAGAAGAAAGAAAAAGAAGAAGTAGTAGAAGAAGTAGAAGAAGAAGAAGAAGAAGAGGAAGAAGAAGAAGAAGAAGAAGGAGAAGAAGAAGGAGATGGAGAAGAAGAAGAAGAAGAAGTAGAAGAAAAAGAAGAATAAAAAGAAGAAGAACAAGAAGGAAAAGAAGAAGAAGAAGCAAAAGTCAAAGAAGAAGAAGAGGGAAAAGAAGAAGAAGTGGAAGAAGAAAAAGAAAAAGACATAAAAGAAGAAGATGAAGTCAAAGAAAAGAACACAAAGCACAGAAACAAGAAGAACAGGAAGAAGAAGAAAAAGAAGTAGTGGAAGAAGGAGAAGAAGAAGAAGAAGAATGAGAAGAAGAAGAAGAAGAAGAAGAAGAGGAAGAGGAAGTAGAAGAACAAGAAGAAGAGGAAGAAGAAGAAGAAGAAGAATAAGATGAAGTAGAAGAGAAAGAAGAAGAAGATGAAGAAGACAAAGAAGAAGACAAAGAAGAAGAAGAAGTGGAAGGAGAAGAAGAAGAAGAAGAAGAAAAAGAAGAAGAAGGAGAAGAAGAAAAGAGGAAAAAGAAGAAGAGGAAGAAAAAGAAGACAAAGAAGAAGGAAACGCAGAAGTATATGAAAAAAATGTTGAAGAAGACCAAGAAATAGAAGAAGAAGAAGTCAAAGTAGTAGTAGTAGTAGTAGAAGAAGAAGAATGAGATGGCAAAGGAGAAGAAGAAGAAGAAGAAGGAGAAGATCAAAGAGGAGGAGTAGGAGGAGGAGGAGGAGAAGAAGAGGAAGTAAAAGAAGAAGAAGAAGAAGAAGAAGAAAGAAAGAAAAGAAAGAGAAGGTGTAGAAGAAGTAGAAGATGATGAAGAAGAAGAAGAGAAAGAAGAAGAAGAAGAAAAAGGAAAAGAAGAAGAATAAGGAGAAGGAGAAGGAGAAGAAGAAGAAGATGATGATGATGATGATTATGATGATGATGATTATGATGATGATGAAGAAGAAGAGGAAGAAGAAGAAGACGAAGAACATGAAAAAAAAAAAATGAGAAGAAGGAGAAGAAGGAAGTGAAAGAGAAGAGGAAGAAGAAGATGCATAAGAAGAAGAAGAAGATGAAGTAGAAGAAGAAGAAGACGAAGAAGAATATGAATAAGAAGAGAAAGAAGAAAAAGAAGAAGATAAAAAAGAAGACGATGAAGAAGAATAAAAAGAGGAAGAAGAACAACAAGAAGAAGGAGACAATGATGATGAAGAAGAAGAAGAAGAAGAAAATGAAGAAGGTGAAGAAGAAGAAAAGAAGAAGAAGTAGAAGAAGAAGAAGCAAAAGAAGGAACAAGAAGAAGAAGCAAAAGAAGGAACAAGAAGAAGAAGAAGACAAAGAAGAAGAAGAAGAAGACAAAGCAGAAGAAGAAGAAGAAGAAGAAGGCGAAGAAGAAGAAGAGGAAGGAAAAGATATAGACAAAGATGAAGAAGAAGAAAGGGAAGAAGGAGAAGAAGGTGAATGACAAGAAAGAGTAGAAGGAGAAGAAGAAGAAGAAAAAGAAGAAGAGGAGGAAGAAGAAGAAGAAAGAGAAGGAGAAGAAAAAGAAAGAGAAGAAGAAGGAGAAGAAGAAGAAGAAGAATAAGAACAAGATGAAGAAGATGATGATGATGAAGATGAAGAAGACAACTAAGAAGAAGAAGTGGAATAAGAAGAATAAGAAGAAGAAGAGGAAGAAGATGAAAAAGAAGACGAAGAAGATAATTATCATGATGAAGAAGTTGAAGAAGAAGAAGAAAAATAAGAAGAAGAAGAAGGAGAAGAAGAAGAAGATGAAGAAGAAGGAGAAGAAGAAAAAGGAGTAGAAGAAGAAGAAAGAAGAAGAAGAAGTAGAAGACTAGAAAAATTAGTAGAAGAAGAAGTGGAAGAAGAAGAAAAAGAAGAAGAAGAAGGAGAAGAAGAAGAAGAAGAAGAAGAAGGAAAATAGGTAAAAGAAGAAGAAGAAAAAGAAGAAGAAGATGATGAAAAAGAAGAAGAAGAAGATGAAGAAGAAGAAGAAGAAGAATAGGAAGAAGAAGAAGAAGATGATGAAGAAGAAGAAGAAGAAGAGGAATAAGATGAAGAAGAACAGAAAGAAGAAGAACGAGAAGAAGAAGGAGACGAAGAAGAAGAAGAAGAAGAAGACGAAGAAGATGGAGAACAAGAAGAAGAAGATGGAGAAGAAGAAGAAGAAGAAGAAGAAGAGGAGGAGGAGGAGGCAAAAGAAGAAGAAGAAGAAGAAATAGATCAAGAAGAAGAAGAAGCAGAAAACGAAGAAGAAGAAGAACAAGATGAAGAACAAGGAGAATATGAAGACGATGAAAGAAGAAAAAGAAAAAGAAGAAGAAGAATTAGAAGAAGAAGGCAAAGAAAAAGAGGAAGAAGAAGAAGAAGAAGTAGAAGAAGAATAATAAAGAAGAAGAGGAAGAAGAAGAAGAAGAACTTGAAGAAGAAGAAGAAGAAGAAGGAGGAGAAAATGAAAGAGGAGGAGGAGGAGGAAGAGAAGAAGAAGAAGAAGAAGAAGATAAAGATGAAAAAGTAGTAGTAGTAGAAGAAGAAGAAGAAAAAGAAGAAGAAGAGGAAGACGAAGAAGAAGAAGAAGAAGAAGAATAGGAAAAAGAAGAAAATGTAGGAGATGCATAAGAAGAAGAAGAAGAGGGAGAAGAAGAAGAAGGAGAAAAAGAAGGAGAAGAATAAGGAGAAGAAGTAGTGGAAGTAGAAGACGACGAAGATAGCAGAAGATGAAGCAGAAGAAGGAGAAGAAGAAGAAAAAAAAGAATAGGAAGAAGTAGAAGAAGACGAAGAAGAAGAAGAAGATCTAATAGAAGAAGAAGAAGAAGATGAAGAAGATGAAGAAGTAGAAGAAGGAGAAGAAGAAGAAGAAGAAGAAGAAGAAGAAGAAGAAGAAGAAGAAGAAGAAGAAGAAAAAGAAGAAGAAGAAGAAGAAAAAGAAGAAGATGAAGAAGACGCAGAAGAAGAAGAAGACAATGTAGATGAAGAAGAAGGAAAAGTTGTTGAAAAAAAGAATTAGAGGAAGAAAATAAAGAAGAGGAAGAAGAAGAGGACGAAGATGAAGAAGAAGAAGAAGAAGTGGAACAAGAAGAAGAAGATGAAGAAAATGAAGAAAAAGAAGAAGAAGAAGAAGAAACAAAAGAAGAAGAAGAAGAAAATCACAAAGAAGAAGATAAAAAGGAGAAGACAATGATTATGAAGAAGAAGAAGTTGATGAAAAGGAAGAAGAAGATGAAGAAGAAGAGGAAGAAGAACAATAAGAATAAGAATAAGATGAAGAAGAAGAGAAAGATGAAGAAAAAAACAAATTAGAAGAAGAAGAAGAAGCAGACAAAGAAGTCAAAGTTGAAGAAGAAGAAGAAGAGAAAGGAGAAGAAGAAGAAGATAAACAAGTAGGAGAAGAAAGACCAGATGGAGAGGAAGAAGAAGAAGGAGAAGAGGAGGAAGAAGAAGAAGAACAAGAAGAAGAAGGAGAAGGAGAAGAAGAAGAAGGAGAAGGAGAAGATGAAGAAGAAGAAGAAGAAGAAGAAGAAGAGGAAGAAGACGAAAAAGAAGAAGAAGATCAAGAAGAAGATGGAGAAATGTGGAAGAA
>JAIUJO010000530.1:245000-250000 GCA_023846275.1 Vanilla planifolia
TTGATGATGAAGAAGTCAACGAAGTAGAAGAAGACGACGAAGAAGGATATCAAAAAGAAGAAGAAAAAGAAGAAGACAAAGACGACGAAGAAGAAGAAGAAGAAGAAAAAAGAGAAGAAGAAGAAGAACAAGAACAAGAAGAAGACGAAGAAGAAGAAGAAGTAGAAGAAGAAGACGAGCAATGATAAGAATAATAATAAAAAGAAGAAGAAGAGGAAGAAGATAAAGAAGAAAAAGATGAAGAAGAACAACAACAAGAAGAAGACGAGCAAGAGGAAGAGGAAGTAGAAGAAGAAGAAGAAGTAGTAGCAGAAGAAGAAGAAGAAGAAGAAGAAGAAGAAGAGGAAGAAGAGAAGAAGTAGAACAAGAAGAAGGAGAAGAAGAATAAGAGGAAGTAGAAGAAGAGGAAGAAGAAGAAGAAGAAACAGAAGTTGACAAAGAAGAAGATGAAGAAGAAGAATAAGAACAAGAACAAGAACAAGAAAAGGAAGAAGAAGAAGAAGAAGAAGAAGCAGAAAAGAAGAAAAAGAAGAGGAAGAAGTACCAGAAGAAGAAGAGAAAGAAGTAAAAGAAGAAGCAAAAGAAGATGAAGAAGAAGAAGAAGAAGAAGAGGATGAAGAAGAAGTAGAAGAAAAGTAAGAAGAAGAAAAAAAGACAAAGAAGAAGAAGAAGAAGAAGATGATGATGATGAAGAAAAAGAAGAAGAAGAAGAAGGAGAAGAGGAAGAACAATAAGAAAGGGATGAAGAAGAAGATGAAGATGCAGAAGAAGAAGAAGAAGATTAAGTAGCGGAGGAAGAAGAAGAAGAAAAAGTAGAAGAACATTAAGAAGAAGAAGAAGAAGACGATGATAAAGAAGAAGAAGTCAATGAGGTTGAAGAAGAAGAAAAACAACAACAACTTGAAGAAGAAGAAGAAGAAGAAAAAGACGAATAAGTAGAAGAAGAAGAAAAAGAACAAGAGGAAGAAAAAGAAGAAGAAGAAGAATAAGAAGAAGAAGAGGAAGAAGAGAAGAAGAGAAAGAAGAAAAGTAGAAGAAGAATAAGTAGGAGAAGAAGTAGGCAAAGAAGAAGAAGTCAAAGAACGAGAGGACAAAGGAGAAGAAGAAAAAGATGAAGAAGGAGAAGAAGACGAAGAAGAGGAAGAATAGGAAGGGGAAGAAGAAGAATAAGAAGAGGAAGAAGATGATGAAGAAGAAGAAGAAGAAGAGAAAGTTGAAGAAGAGGAAGAAGAATTAGAGGAAGAGGAAGAAGGAAAAGAAGAAGTAGAAGAAGAAGATGAAGGAGTAGAAAATGAAGAAGAAGAATAAGGAGATATAGAAGAAGAAGAAGAAGAAGACAAAGAACAAGAAGAAGAGAAAGAAGAAGAAGATGATGAAGAAGAAGAAGCCGAAGAAGAAGGAAGAGGAGAAGAAAAAGTCGAAGAAGAAGAAGACGAAGATAAATAAGATGAAGAAGAAGAAGAAGAAGAATAAGAAAAAGAAGAAGAAGAAGAAGAAGAAGAAGAATATGAAGAAGAAGAAGAAGGCGAAGAAGAGGAAGAGGAAGATGATAAAGAAGAAGAAGAAAAATAAGAAGAGGAAGAAGAAAAAGAAGAAGAAGAAGATGAAGAAAAAGAAGAAGAACAAGAAGAAGAAGATTAAGAGGAATAAAAATGAAAAAGAACAAGTCAAACAGGAAGAAGAAGACGAAAAAGCAAAAGAAGAAGAAGAAGAAGAACAAGAAAAAGAAAAAGAAGAAGAAGAAAAGAAGAAGAAGACAAAGAAAAAAAAGAAGAGAAAGAAGAAGAAGAAGAAGAAGAAGTAGATGAAGAAGAAGTGGACGAGGATGAACAAGAAGAAGAAGGAGAAGACGAAGGCGAAGGAGAAAAAGAAAAAGAGGAAGAGTAAGAAGAGGAAGAAGGAGAAGAAGAAGAACAAAAAGAAAAAGAAAAAGAAGAAGAAGAAGATGAAGAAAAAGTAGAACTAGAAGAAGAAGATCAAAAAATAAGAGGAAGAAGAAGAATAAGACGATGAAGAAGAAGGCAAAGAAAAAGAAGAAGAAGAGAGAAGAAGAGTTAGAAGAACAAAAGGAAGAAGAAGAAGAAGAAGAAGTAGACAAAGAAGATGAAGAAGAAGAAGAAGAAGAAAAAGACAAACAAAAAGAAGACAAAAAGAAGTAGAAGAAGAGGTTGAAGAAGAAAAAGATGCAGAAGAAAAGGAAGATGAAGAAAAGAAGAAGAAGAAGAAAAAGAAGAAGAAGAAAAAAAAGAATAAGAATAAGAAGAAGAAGAACAAGATGAATTAGAAGATCAAGAAGAAGAGAAAAAGATGAAAAACAAAAGAAGATGAAGAAGCAGAGAAGAAGAAGAAGATGAACAAGAAGAAGAACATGAAGAAGTAGCAGTACAAGAAGGAGAAGAAGAAGAAGAAGACGAAGAAAAATATGACGAAGAAGAAGAAGAAGAAGAAGATGAGGAAGAGGAAGAGGAAGAAGAATAAGAAGAAGAAGAAGAATAAGAAGAACAAGAAGAAGAAGAACAAGAACAAGAAGACGATGGTGAAGATGACGAAGTAGAAGGGGAAGAAGAAGAAGAATAATAAGAAGATGATAAAGAAGAAAAAGAAGAAAAAGAAGAAAAAGAAGAAAAAGAAGAAGAAGAAGAAGAAGATTAAGCAGAAGAAGAAAAAGACGATGAAGAAGAAGAAGAAGAAGAAGAAGAATAAGAAGAACAAGAAGAACAAGAACAAGAAGAAGAAGAAAAAGAAGTAGAATAAGAAGTAGGAGAAGAAGAAGAAGAAGAAGCAGAAGATGTAGAAGAAGAAGAAGAAGCAGAAGATGTAGAAGAAGAAGAATATGAAAAAGAATAAAAAGAACAAGAAGAAGAAGCTGAAGACGAAGAACAAGAAAAAATGTTGAAGAAGTGTAAGATAAAGAAGAGGAAGAAGAAGAAGAAAAAGAAGTAGTAGAAGAAGAAGAAGAAGAATAAGAAGAAGAAGAATAAGAAGAAGAAGAGTCAAAGAAGAAAAAGATGAAGAAGAGGATGAGGAAGAAGTGGAAGAAGAAGAAGAGGAAGAGGAAAAAGATGAAAAAGATCATTAAGAAGAAGAGAAAAAAGTGAAAAGAAAGAAGATGAAAAGCAGAGAAGAAGAACATGAAGAAGCAGAAGACCAAGAAGAACAAGAAGAAGAACATGAAAGGGTAGTAATAGAAGAAGGAGAAGAAGAAGAAGAAGAAGATGAAGAAGAAGAGAAAGATGAGGAAGAAGAAAATGAAGAAGAAGAAAAACATGAAGAAGAAGAAGATGATGATGGTGTAGAAGATGAAGAAGAAGAGGAGGAAGAAGAAGAAGAAGAAGAAGAAGAAGATGAAGATGAAGAAAAAGAAGAAGGGGAAGACAAAGAAGAAGAAGAAGGGGAGGAAGAAGAAGAAGAAGTAGATGAAGAAGAAGAAGAAAAAGAAGAAGACAAAGAAAAAAGAGTAAAAGATGGAAAGGAAGAAAAAGAAGGCGAAGAAGAAGAAGACGAAGAAGGTGAAGAAGAAGAAGAAGAAGACGAAGAAGAAAACGAAGACGAAGAAGAAAAGGAAGAAGCAGATGAAGAACATGAAGACGTGGAAGAAGAAGAAGAAGATAAAGAAGGCAAAGAAGATGACGATGATGATAATGATGAAGAAGAAGAAGAAGAAGAGGAATAAGAAAGAGAAGAAGAGGAAGAAGAATAAGAAGTATATAAAGAAGAAGAAGATGGAGAAGAAGAAGAAGAAAGAGAAGAAGATGTAGAAGAACAAGAAGAAGAAGACGAAGAAGAAGAAGAAAAAGAATAACAAGAAGAAGAAGAAGAAGAAGAAGAAGAAGAAGAAGTTGAACAAGAAGAAGAAGAAGCAGAAGAGGAGGAAAAAGCAGCAACAAAGGAAGAAGAAGAAGAAAAATTACAATAAAAATAATAACAAGAAGAAGAATTAGAAGAAGAAGAAGATGTAGAAGAAGAAGAAAAGAAGAAGAAGAAAAAGAAGAAGAAGAAGAAGAAGAAGAAAAAGAAGAAGAAGAAGAAGAAGACGATGATGAAGAACAAAAAGAAGAAGAAGAAGAAGAAGAAGAAGAAGAATAAAATGAAGAGGAACCAGAAGAAGAAGAAGAAGAAGAAGAAGAAGAAGAAAAAGAAGTACATGAAGCAGAAGAAGTAGAAGAAGAAGAAGAGGAAAAGAGAAGAAGAAGAAGAAGAAAAGAAGAAGAAGAATAAGAAGGAGAAGAAGGAGAAAAGAAAGAAGAAAAAGAAGACGAAGAAGAGGATTTGGAACAAAGGGAAGTAGAAGAAGAAGTAGAAGAAGAAGAAGAAGATGAAGAAGAAGATGATGATGATGATGAAGAAGATGAAGAAGATGAAGAAAAAGAAGATGAATAAGAAGAAGAAGATGAAGAAGAGGTGAAAGAAGAAGAAAAAGAAGAAGAGGAAGAAGAAAAAGAATAAGAAGAAGAAGAAGAATAATAAAAAGAAGAAA
Organism: Vanilla planifolia; assembly: GCA_023846275.1. NCBI lineage: Eukaryota > Viridiplantae > Streptophyta > Magnoliopsida > Asparagales > Orchidaceae > Vanilla > Vanilla planifolia. The sequence goes on from JAIUJO010000530.1 coordinate 249,478, forward strand.
ATTAAGAGGAAGAGAAAAAATGAAAAAGAAGAAGTCGAAGAAGAGGAAGAAGAAGAAGAGGAGGAAGAAGAGGAAGAAGATCAAGAAGAAGAAGAGGAAGACGAAAAAGCAAAAGTAGAAGAAGAAGAAGTAGAAGAAGCAAATGAAGAAGAAGTGGAAAAAGAAGAAGAAGACAGAACAAGAAGAAGAGAAAGATGAAGAAGAAGAAGATGATGATGAAGAAGAAGAAGGAGATGATGAAGAAGAAGGAAAGACAAAGAAGAAGAAGACGAAGAAGAGGAACAAGAATTAGAGGAAAAATAAGAAGAAAAAGAAGAAGAAGAAGAAGAAGAATAAGAAGAAAATGAAAAAGAAAATGAAGAAGGAGAAAAAGAAGAAGAAAATGAAGAAGAAGAAAAGAAGAAGAAGAAGATGATGATGATGAAGATGATGAAGAAGAAAAAGAAGATGAAGAAGAAGAAAAAGAGGAGGAAAAATAAGAAGAAGAAGAAGAACAAGATGAAGTAGAAGATTAAGAAGAAGA
>JAIUJO010000530.1:252500-262500 GCA_023846275.1 Vanilla planifolia
GAAGAAGAAGAAGAAGACAAAGAAGAACAAGATGAAGATGAAAATTATGAAGAAGAGGAAGAAGAAGAGAAGGAGGAAGTAGATGAAATAGAAGAAGAAGAAGAAGAAAAAAAGAAGATGAAGAGGAAGAAAAAGTTGGAGAAGAAGAAGAAGAGAAGGAAGTAGTAGAAGAAGATGAAGAAAAAGAAGAAGAAGAAGAAGAAGAAGAAGAAGAAATAGAAGCAGAAGAAGAAGAAGATGAAGAAGAAGAACAAAGGAGAAGACGAAGGAGAAGAAGTAGAAGGGAAAGATGACAAAGGAGAAGTAGTAGAAGAAGAAGAAGCATATGAAGAAGAAGAAGGAAAAAGACAATGAAGATGATGAAGAAGAGAAAAAGAAGAAGATGAAGAAGAAAAAAAGATGATAAAGAAGAAGAAGAAGAAGAAGTAGAAGGAGAAGAAGAAAAAGAAGAAGAAGGAGAAGAAGAAGAAGAAGAAGAAGAAGAAGAGGAAGACAAAGAAGTAGAAGAAAAAGGCCAAGTAGATAAAGAAGAAGAAAAAGAAGAAGTAAAGCAAGAAGAGGACAAAGAAGAAGAAGATGAAGAAGAAGAAGAAGAAGAAGATGTAGACGAAGAAGATGAAGATGGCAAAGCGGAAGAGGAAGAAGATGAGGAAGAATGAGAGGAAGAAGAAGAAGAAGAAGAAGAAGCAGAAGAAGAATATGAGTGAGAAGAAAAAGAAGATCGAGAACAAGAAGAAGAAGAAGAAGAAAAAGTAGAAGTTAAAGAAGAAAGGGAATAAGAATAAGAAGAAGAAGAACATGAAGAAAAAGAAGATGAAGAAGAAAAGGAGAAGAAGAAGAAGTAGAAGAAGATGATGATGTTGAAGAAGAAAAGGAAGAGAAAGGAGAATAAAAAGAAGGAAAAAGAAGAAGGAGAAGAGGAAAAAGAAGAAGAAGAACAAGAAGAAGAAGAAGAAGACGATGACGAAGAAGAAGAAGACGAAGAAGAAGATAGAAAATGAAGAAGTAGATGACGAAGAAAAAGAAGAAGAAAAAGAAGAAGAAGAAGAAGAACAAGGAGAAGAAGAAGAAGAAGAAGAAGAAGAAGACAAAGAAGAAGAAGAAGAAGAAGATGAAGAAGAAGAAGAAGAAGAAGAGGAAGAAGAAGAAGAACGAGAAGAAGGTGAACAAGAAGAAGACAAAGAAGAAGAAGAAGAAGAAGAAGACAAAGATGAACAGGACGAAGAAGAAGAAGAAGAAGGAGAAGATGAAGAAGAACATGAATAAGAAGATGAAGAAGAAGAGGAAGAGGTGGAAGAAGATGAAGAAGATGTGGAGGAGGTAGAAGAAGAAGAAGAATATGAAGGACAAGAGGAAGGAGAAGAAGAACAACAACATAGTGCAGTTGAAGAAGAAGAAGAAGAAAACGAAGAAGACTAAGAAGAAGAAAAAATAGATGATGAAGAAAAAGAAGAAGAAGACAAAGAAAAAGATGAAGAAGAAGAAGAAGAAGAAGATGATGATGATGATGAAGAAGAAGGCGAGGAAGAAGAAGAAGAAGAAGAAGAAGGCAAAAAATAAAAAGATGAATATGAAGAAGAGGAAGAAGAAAAATAAGAAGAAGAAGAAGAATAATAACACGAAGTGGAAGAAGAAGAAGAAGAAGAAGATGAAGAAGAAAAGGAAGACGAATAAGTAGAAGAAGAAGAAGAAGAAGAAGAAGTAGAAGAAGAGGAAGAAGCAGAAGAGGAAGAAGAAGAAGAAGAACAAGAGGAAGGGGAAGAAGAAGAAGAAGAAGAATAGAAGAAGAGGAAGAAGAAGAAGAAGAATAAGAAGAAGAAGTTGATGAAGGAGAAGAAAAGAAAGAGGAAGAAGAAGATTGAGAAGAAGAAGAAGAAGACAAAGAAGAAAAAGAAGAAGAAGGTGAAGAAGGTGAAGAAGAAAAGAAGAAGAGTAGAAGAAGGAGAACAATATGTAGAAGAAAATGAAGAAGAAGAAGGAGGAGGAGATAAGAAGAAGAAGAGGAAGAAGTAGAAGAAGATGAAGAATAAGAAGGAGAAGAAGAAGAATGAGAAGAAGAAGAAGAAGAAGAAGAAGAAGACAAAGAAGATGAAGAAGAAGTTGAAGAAGAAGAAGACAAAGAAGGAGAAGAAGTAGTAGAAAAAGTAGTTGTAGTAGAAGAAGAAGAAGAAGAAGAAGAAGAAGAAGTAGGAGATGATGAAGAAGACAAAGAAGAAGAAGATGAAGATGAGGAAGAAGAAGATGAAGAATGGGAAGAAGTAGAAGAGTGGAGGAAGAAGAAGTAGAAGTAGAAGTAGTAGAAGAAGAAGAAGAAAACTAAGAAGAGCCAGATGTAAAAGAAGAAGAAGAAGAAGATGAAGAAGAAAATGAAGAAGAAGAAGAAGAAGGAGAAGGAGAAGAAGAAGGAGAAGGAGAAGAAGAAGAAGAAAAAGAAGAGGAAGAAGATCAGCAATGAGACTAAAAAGAAGAAGGTGAACAAGTAAAAGAACAAGATGAAGAAGTAGAAGGAGAAATTGAGGAGAAAGAAGATGAAGAAGAAGAGGAAGAAGAAGATGATAAAGAAGAAGAAGAACATGGAGAAAGAGAACAAGAAGAGAAAGAAGAAGAAGAAGAAGAAGAAGAAAAAGTAGATGTCAGAGAAGAGGTAGAAGAAGAACAACAACAAAAAGAAGTAGTAGAAGAAGAAGAACAACAAGAAGAAGTGGAAGGAGAAGAAGGAGAAGGAGAAGAAGAAGAGTAAGGAAAAGGAGGAGAAGATGAAGAAGAAGCTCAAGAAGAATAAAAAGAAGGAGAAGAAGAAGAAGACAAGAAGAGAAAGAAAAAGAAGAAGACGTAGAAGAAGAAAAAGAAAAAGAATGAGAAGAAGAAGAAGAAGAAGAAAAAAAAAAGAAGAATAAAAAAAGAAGCAGAAGAAGACAGAGAAGAAAAAGAAGAAGAAGATGAAGATGATGATGATGAAGAAGAAGACAAAGAAGAAGATAGTGAAAAAGAAGAAAAAAAAGAAGAAACGAAAGGAGTAGAACAAGTAGTAGTAGTAATAGTAGTAAAATTAGAAGAAGAAGAAGAAGATGACAAAGAAGAACAAGATGAAGATGAAGACGAAAAAGATGAAGAAGAGGAAGAAGAATAGGAGGAAGTAGATGAAACAAAAGAAGAAGAAGAAAAAAAGAAGATGAAGAGAAAGAAAAGGTTGGAGAAGAGGAAGAAAAAGATTAATAAGTAGGAGAAATAGAAGAAGAAGAAGAAGAAGAAGAAATAAAAGTAGAAGAAGAAGAAGATGAAGAAGAAGAACAAAGGAGAAGATCAAGGCGAAGAAGTAGAAGGAAAAGATGAGAAAGAAGAAGTAGAAGAAGAAGAAGAAAAAAGACAATGAAGATGACGAAGAAGAAGAAAAAGAAGAAGATGAAGAAGAAAAAAAGATGATAAAGAAGAAGAAGAAGAAGAAGAAGAAGGAGATGAAGAAAATATAGAAGAAGGAGGAGGAGAAGTAGAAGAAGAAGAAGAAGAAGGGTAAGACAAAGAAGTAGAAGAAAAAGAAGAAGTAAACGAAGAAGAAGAAGAAGAAGTAGAGGAAGAAGAAGACAAAGAAGTAGAAGACGAAGAAGAAGAAGAAGAAGAAGAAGAAGATGTAGACGAAGAAGATGAAGATGGTGAAGAGGAAGAGGAAGAAGAGGGGGAAGAAAGAGAGGAGGAAGAAGAAGTAGAAGAAGAAGAAGAAGAAGAAGAAGAAGAAGAAGAAAAATATGAATGAGAAGAAAAAGAAGATGGAGAAGAAGAAGGAGAAGAAGAAGAAGAAGAAGAAGAACACAAAGAAGAAGAAGAAGAAGAAGGAGAAGAAGATGAAGTTGAAGAAGACAAAGAAGAAGAAGAAGAAGAAGAAGAAGAAGAAGAAAAAGAAGAGGAAGAAGAAGAAGAAGAAGGGGAAGAAGGTGAACAAGAAGAAGACAAAGAAGAAGAAGAAGAAGAAGAAGAAGACAAAGATGAACAGGACGATAAAGAAGAAGAAGAAGAATGAGAAGTTGAAGAAGAACATGAATAAGAAGAAGATGAAGAAGAAGAGGAAGAAGTGGAAGAAGATGAAGAAGATGTGGAGGAGGAAGAAGAAGAAGAATATGAAGGAGAAGAGGAAGGAGAAGAAGAAGAATGACAACAAGGTGAAGGTGAAGAAGAAGAAGAAGAAAACGAAGAAGACTAAGAAGAAAAAATAGATGATGAAGAAAAAGAAGAAGAAGACAAAGAAGTAGATGATGAAGACGAAGACGAAGAAGAAGATGATGATGATGATGACGAACAAGAAGGCGAAGAAGAAGAAGAAGAAGACAAAAAATAAAAAGATGAATATGAAGAAGAGGTAGAAGAAAAAGAAGAAGGAGAAGAAGAAGAATAACAAGATGTGGAGGAAGAAGAAGAAGAAGAAGATGAAGAAGAAAAGGGTAACGAATAAGAAGAAGAAGAAAAAGAAGAAGTAGAAGATGAGGAAGAAGAAAAAGATGAAGAAGAAGAAGAAGAACAAGAGGAAGGGGAAGATGAAGAAGAAGAAGAAAAAGAAGAAGAATAATAAGAAGTTGATGAAGGAGAAAAAGAGGAAGAGGAAGAAGAAGATTGAGAATAAGAAGAAGAAGAAGAAGAGAAAGAAGAAAAAGAAGAAGAAGATGAAGAAGAAAAGAAGAAGAGTTAGAAGAAGGAGAATAATATGTAGAAGAAAATGAAGAAGAAGGAGGAAGAGGAGGAGAAGAAGAAGAAGAGGAAGAAGTAGAAGAAGATGAAGAATATGAAGGAGAAGAAGAAGAATGAGAAGAAGAAGAAGAAGAAGACAAAGAAGATGAAGAAGAAGTAGAACAAGAAGAAGACAAAGAAGCAGAAGAAGTAGTAGAAAAAGCAGTAGAAGAAGAAGAAGAAGAAGAAGAAGGAGATGATGAAGAAGACAAAGAAGAAGAAGAAGACGAGGAATGGGAAGACGAAGAAGTGGAAGAAGAAGAAGTAGAAGAAGAGGAAGAAGTAGAAGAAGAAGAAGAAAACTAAGAAAAACCAGAAGAAAAAGAAGAAGAAGAAGATGATGAAGAAGAAAATGAAGAAGAAGATGAAGAAGAAGAAGAAGGAGAAGAAGAAGGAGAAGGAGAAGAAGAAGAAGAAGAAGAAGAGGAAGAAGATCAACAACGAGACTACAAAGAAGAAGGTGAAGAAGTAGAAGAAGAAGATGAAGAAGAAGATGAAGAAGTAGAAGGAGAAATTGAGAAGAAAGAAGATGAAGAAGAAGAGGAAGAAGAAGATGAAAAAGAAGAAGAGAACAAGGAGAAAGAGAACAAGAATTGGAAGAAGAAGAGGAAGAAGAAGAAAAGGTAGAGGTCAGAGAAGAGGTAGAAGAAGAAAAAGAACAAGAATTAGTTGAAGAAGAAGAGGAACAAGAAGAAGAGGAAGGAGAAGAAGAAGGAGAAGGAGAAGAAGAAGAGAAAGGAAAAGAAGAAGAAGAAGAAGCTCAAGAAGAAGAAAAAGAAGGAGAAGAAGAAGAAGAGAAGAAGAGGAAGAAAAAGAAGAAGACGTAGAAGAAGAAGAAGAAGAAGGAGAAGAAGAATGACAAGAAGAAGAAGAAGAAAAAGAAGAATTAAAAAGGAAGCACAAGAAGACAAAGAAGAAAAAGAAGAAGAAGATGAAGATGATGATGATTATGAAGAAGGAGAAGAAGAAGAAGAAGAGGAAGACAAAGAAGAAGATAGAGAAGAAGAAGAAAAAAAGAAGCGAAAGGAGTAGAAGTAGTAGTAGTATTAGTAGTAGTAAAAGTAGAAGAAGAAGAAGATGAAGAAGAAGTCAAAGAAGAACTAGATGAAGATGAAGGCGAAAAAGTTGAAGAAGAGGAAGAAGAAGAGGAGGAGGAAGTAGATGAAATAGAAGAAGAAGAAGAAAAAAGGAAGATGAAGAGGAAGAAAAAGTTTGAGAAAAAGAAGAAAAAGATTAATAAGAAGGAGAAGAAGAAGAAGAAAAAGAAATAGAAGTAGAAGAAGAAGAAGATGAAGAAGAAGAACAAAGGAGAGGACGAAGGCGAAGAACTAGAAGGTAAAGATGAGAAAGAAGAAGTAGAAGAAGAAGAAGAAGAAGTAGATGAAGATGAAGAAGAAAAAAGACAATGAATATGATGAAGAAGAAGAAAAAGAAGAAGATGAAGAAGAAAAAAAGATGATAAAGAAGAAGAAGAAGAAGAAGAAGAAGAAGGAGAAGAAGAAAAGAAGAAGAAGAAGAAGAAGAAGAAGAAGAGGAAGACAAAGAAGTAGAAGAAAAAGACGTAGTAGATGAAGAAGAAGAAAAAGAAGAAGAAGAAGTAGAGGAAGAAGAAGAAGAAGAAGAAGGAAGAGAGGAAGAAGAAGAAGAAGAAGAAGAGGAAGTAGAAGTAGAAGAAGAAGAAGAAGAAGAAGAAGAAGAAGAGAAAGAAAGAAGAAGAAGGAGGATGAGAAGAGGAAGAAGAAGAAGAAGAGGAAGAGGAAGAAGAAGATGAAGAAGGAAAAGAAGGAGGAGGAGGAGGAGGAGGAGAAGAAGAAGAAAAAGAATAAGAGGAAGAAGAAGAAGAAGAAAAAGAAGCAGAAGAAGAACAAGAAGAAGAAAAAGACAAGGAAGAAGAAGATGAAGAAGTAGAAGAAGAAGATAAAGACAAAGAAGAAGAGGACAAAGAAGTGCAGGAATAAGAAGATTAAGAAAAAGAAGAGGACGTAGCAGAAGAAGAGGAAGAAGACAAAGAAGAGAAAGATGAAGACGACGAAGATGATGAAGAAGAAGAAGAACAAGAAGAAGGAGAAGAAAGTGAAGTGGAAGAAGAAGATGAAGTAGAAGAAGAAGAAAATGATAGAGTAGAAGAAGAACAAGAAGAAAATGAAGAAGACAAAGAAGAACAAAGAGAAGAAGAAGAAGAAGAAGAAGAAGAGGAAGAGGAAGAAGAAGAAGAAGAAGAAGAAGGAAAAGGAGAAGGAAAGGAGTAGAAGAAGAAGTGGAAGAAGAAGAAGATGATGAAGTAGAGGAAGATGAAAAAGAAAAAAAGAAGATGAAGAAGAAGTACTAGAAGATGAAGAAGGAAACGAAGGAAAAGAAGAAGAAGAAAAAGTTTTTGACAAAAGAAGAGCAAGAACACGAATAAGAAGAAGAAGTAGAAGAAAACAAAGTAGAAGAAAACAAAGAAGCAGAAGAAGAAGCAGAAGACGAAGAAGATTATGATGAAGAAGAAGAGGAACAAGAAGAAGAAGTAGTAGATGATTAAAAAGAAGATACAAAAGAAGAAGAAGAAGAGGAAGAAAGACAAGAAGAAGAAGAAGAAGAAAAAGAACAATAATAATAATAATAATAATAATAATAATAATAAGAGGAAGAAGAAGAATAAGAAGAAGAAGACAAAAGGGAAGAAAAAGAAGAAGAAGAAGAAGAGCCATAAGAAGAAGAAGGAGGAGAAGAAGTAGAAAAAGTAGATGAAGAAGAAGAAGAAGAAGATAAAGAAGAAGAAGAAGAAGCAGAAAAAGAAGGGGACAAAGAAGATGAAGAAGAAGAAAAACGAAAAGAAGAAGAAGAAGGGTAAGAAGAAGATGGAGAAAGAAGAAATAGAAGAAGAAGATGACAAAGAACTTGAAAACGAAGGTGGTGAAGAAGAAGAAGATGGAGATGAAAAGAACAAGACACAAGAATAAGAAGAAGACAAAGAAGAAGAAGACGTTGCGGAAGAAGAAGACAACGAAGTGAAAGAAGACAACAAAGAAGAAGAGGGAGAAGAAGAAGAAGATGAAGTGGAAGAAATAGTGTAAGAAGAAGAAGAAGGCAAAGAAGAAGAATAAGATGATAAAGCAGAAGAAGGAGAAGAAAAAGAAGATAATGAAGAAGAAGAGAAAGAAGAAGAAGAAGAATGCAAAGATGAAGAAGAAGAATGCAAAGATGAAGAAGATAAAGAAGATGAAGATGAAGAAGAAGAAAAAGAAGATAAAGAAGATAAAGAAAATGAAGAAGAAGAAGAATAAGAAGAAAAGAAAGAAGATAAAGAAGAAAATGGAGAAGGAGAAGAAGAGGAGGAAGAAGAAGGACATGAAGAAGAAGATGAAGATGAAGATGAAAAAGAAGAAGAAGATGACAAAGAAGAAGAAGAACAAAAAGAAGTAGAAGTAGAAGAAGATGAGGAAGAAGAAGAAAGAGAAGAAGAAGAAGAAGAAAAAGAAAAGAAGAAGAAGAAGAAGAAGAAGAAGGCAAACAAGAAGAAGAAGAAAAACCAAGTTGAAGAATTAGAAGAAGAAGGAGAAGTAAGCAGTAGTAGAAGAAGAAGAAAAAGAAGAATAAGAAGAAGAAGTTGATGAAGAAGAAGAAAAAGAAGAGGAAGAAGAAGATTGAGAATAAGAAGAAGAAGAAGAAGAAGAAGACAAAGAAGAAAAAGAAGAAGAAGGTGAAGAAGAAAAGAAGAAGAGTTAGAAGAAGGAGAATAATATATAGAAGAAAATGAAGAAGAAGAAGAAGAAGAAGAAGAAGAAGTAGAAGAAGATGAAGAAGAAGAAGAAGAATAAGAAGAATGAGAAGAAGAAGAATAAGAAGAAGAAGAAGAAGAAGAAGAAGAAGACAAAGAAGATGAAGAAGAAGTAGAAGAAGAAGAAGACAAAGAAGGAGAAGAAGAAGAAGACATAGAAGAAGAAGTAGAAGAAGAAGAAGAAGAAGAAAGAGATGATGAAGAAGACAAAGAAGAAGAAGATGAAGATGAAGAAGAAGAAGATGAAGAACAGGAAGAAGAAGAAGCAGAAGAAGAAGAAGTAGAACAAGAAGAAGAAGTAGAAGAAGAAGAAGATAACTAAGAAGAAGAAGAAGAAGAAGAAGAAGAAGAAAATGAAGAAGAAGAATAAGAAGAAGAAGGAAAAGAAAATGGAGAAGGAGAAGGAGAAGGAGAAGAAGAAGATGAAGAAGAAGAAGAACAAGATCAACAATGAGACTAAAATGAAGAAAGTGAAGAAGTGGAAGAAGGCAAAGAAGAAGAAGAAGAAGAAGATAACTAAGAAGAACCAGAAGAAGAAGAAGAAGAAGAAGAAGAAGAAGGAGAAGGAAGAGGACAAGGAGAAGGAGAAGAAGAAGAACAAGATCAACAACGAGACTAAAAAGATGAAGTTGACGAAGTCGATGAAGGCAAACAAGAAGAAGAAAATGAAGAAGAAGAAGAAGAAGAAAAATTAGAAGATGAAGAACAAGAATTAAAAGAAGAAGAAGAATAAGGCTAAGAAGAAGAAAAAGATGGTGGTGATGATAGAGAAGAAGAAGAAGATGATGATTTTTATAATAATAATGAAAAAGAAAACAAATGATAAGAAGAAGACGAATAAGAAGAAGAAGAAGAAGAGGAAGAGGAAGAAGAAGAAGAAGGAGGAGGAGAAGGAGAAGAAATAGAAGGAGAAGAAGACAGAGGAGGAGGTGGAGGAGGATGGGAAGAAGAAGAATATGTAGAGGAAGAAGGAAAAAAATAGAAGAAGAGGTAAAAGAAGAAGAAGAAGAGGAGGAGGAAGAAGAAGAAGAAGAAAAAGAAGAAGGAGATGATGATGATGAACAAGAAGAAGAAAGGGTAGACGTTGATAAAGAGGATGAAGAAGAAGAAGTTGAAGAAGATTGAGAAGAACAAGAAAATGGTGAAGAAGAAGAGGAAGAAAAAGAAGAAGAAGAAGAAAAAGGGATGAAGAAGAAAAGGAAGAAGAAGAAAAAGAAGTTGTAGAAGAAGATGGCAATGAAGAAGAAGAATTTGAAGAAGTAGAAGAAGAAGAATAAGAAGAAGAAGTAGTAGTAGTAGTAGAAGAAGAAGAAGAAGAAGAAGATGACGAATAAGAAGGAGAAGATGAAGAAGAAGTAGAAGAAAAAGAAGTAAGAGAAGAAGAAGAAGAAGGTGAAAAAGAACATGGAGGAAAAGAAGAAGAAGAAGAAGAAGAAGAAGAAGAAGAAGAAGAGGAAGTAAAAAAGAAGAAGGAGAATAAGAAGAAATAGAAGAAGTAGAACAAGAAGAAAAAGAAGAAGA
>JAIUJO010000530.1:275000-277500 GCA_023846275.1 Vanilla planifolia
AAGAAAAAGGAGTAGCAGATGATGGAAGAGGAGAAGAAAAATAAGAACTACAAGAAGAAGAAGAGGAATAGGAGGAAGTTGAAGAAATCAAAGAAGAAAAAGAAGAAGAAGAAGATGAAGAAGACGAAAAAGAAGTAGAAGAAGAAGAAGATGATGATGAAGTAGATGTCTTAGAAGAAGAAAAAGGAGAAGAAGAAGAAGAAAAAAGGTAGAAGAAGAAGAAGAAGAAGAAGAAGTAGAAGAAGAAAAGGAAGAAGAAGAAGAAGGAGAAGAAGAAGAAAGAGAAGAACAAGAGCAAAAGGAAGAAGAATAAGAATAAGAATAAGATGTAGAAGAAGAAGAACAAGAAGAAGGAGAAAAAGAAGGAGAAGAAGAAGAAGAGTAAGAAGTAGAAGAAGAGGAAGAGAAAGAAGATGAGGAAGAGGAGGAAGATGAAGAAGAAGAAGAAGAAGAAGAAGAAAAAGAAGTAGAAGAAGAAGAAGAAGAGGAGGAAGAAGAAGAAGAAGAAGAAGAAGATGTTGATGATGATGATGATGATGATGATGATGATGATGATGATGATGATGATGAAGACAAACAAGAAGTTCAAAAAGTAGACGTAGAAGAAAAAGTAGAACAAGAAGATAAAGAAGAAGAAAAAGATGATAAAGAATAATAATAATAATAATAATAATAATAAGAAATGCATAAATAAGAAGAAGTAGAAGAAGAAAAAAGAAGAAGACAAAGAAGAAGGAGAAGATGATGAAGAAGAAGAAGAAGAAGCAGAAAAAGAAGAAAAAGCTTTTGAGGGAGGGGAAGAAGAAGAAGAAGAAGAAGAAGAAGAAGTAGAAGAAGAAAAAAAAAAAGAAGAACAAGAGAAAGAAGAAGAGAAAGAAGAAGAAGAAGGAGAAGAAGAAGGTGAGGAAGTTGTGGTAGAAGATAAAGAAGACAAAGAAGTCAAAGAAAAAGAAGAAGAAGAAGATGATGATGATGATGAAGAAGATGAAGAAGTTGGAGGCGAAGAACAAGACGAAGAAGATGACGAAGATGAAGAAATACAAGAAGAAGAAGATGAAGAAGAAGGAGAAGAATATGAAGAAGAAGAAGAAGAGGAGGAGGAACACGAAGAAGAATAAGAAAAAGAAGAAGAAGAAGTAGAAGAAGGCAAAGAAGAAGAAGAAGATGAAGAAGAAGAAGAAGAAGAAGGAGAATAAGAAGAAGGAGGACAATAAGAAAAAGAATAAGAAGAAGAAGTCGAACAAGTCGAGGAACAAGAAGAAAAAAAAGAAGATGACGATGGAGAATAAGAAGAAGAAGAAGAAACAATAGAAAGTGAAGAAGAATTAGAAGAAGAAGAAGTCGCAGGAAAGGAACATTAAGAAGAAAAAGAAGAAGAAAAACAAGAATACGAAAAACTAGAAGATGAAAAAGAAGTAGTAGAAGAAGAAGAAGTAGAAGAAGAAGAAGAAGAAGGACATCATGGAGAAGAAGAAGGAGAAGAAAAAAAAGAAGAAGAAGTAGAAGAAGAGGAAGTAGGAGAAGAAGAAGACAAAGGAGAAGAAGTAGAAGTGGAAGCAAAAGAAGATGATGAAGATGAAGAAGAAGAAGAAGCAGTAGTAGAAGAGTAAGAAAGAGAAGTTGAAGAAAAAGAAAAAGAAGAAGAAGAATAAGATGAACAACAAAAAGAAGAAGATGATGAAGATGTAGTAGTAGAAGCAGAAGAGGATGTAGATGTTATAGAAGAAGAAGAGGAGGAAGAAGAATAAGAAGAAGAAGACGATGATGATGAAGAAGAACAAGAAGAAGAAGAAGTAGAGGAAGAGGAAGAAGAAGAAGAACAACAAGAAGGAGAAGAAGAAGAAGAAAGAGAAGAACAAGAACAAAAAAAAGAAGAAGAAGAAGAAGAAGAACAAGTAGAGGAGGAATAATAAGAAGAAGAAGGAGAGGGAGGAAAAAGAAGGAGCAGACAATAAAGAAAGAGAAGGAGAAGAAGAAAAACAAGTAGAAGAAGAAGAAGGGGAAGAAGAAGAAGAAGAAGAAGGGGAAGAAGAAGAAGAAGAAGAAGAACAAGAACAAGAAGAAGAAGAACAACAACAAGAAGAAGATCAACAAGAAGAAGAAGAAGAAGAAGATTATTATGATGATGATGATGAAGAAGAAGACAATGAAGAAGTTTATAAGTAGAAATAGAAGAAGAAGAACAACAACAAAAAGATAAATAAGAAGAAGAAGAAGCAGAAGAAGAAGAAGAAGAAGAAGAAGAAAAAGAAGAAGGAGAAGAAGAAGAAGAAGAAGATATTGATGGAGAAGAAGATGATGATGATGATGAAGAAAAACAAGAAGAAGAAGAAGAAGACAAAGGAGAAGTTGATGAAGAAGAAGAAAAAGAAACAGAAAAGATGAATAAAAGGAAGAAGAAGATGAAGACAAAGAAGAAGAAAATAAAGAAGAGGAAGAAGAAGAAGAAGAAGAAGAAGAAGAAGAATGAAGACGATGACGAAAAAGATGAAGAAGAAGA
>JAIUJO010000530.1:280000-290000 GCA_023846275.1 Vanilla planifolia
AGGAGAAGAAGAGGAAAACAAAGAAGAAGAAGAAAAAGGATGAAGAAGAAGAAGAAGAATAAGAAGAAGAAGAAGAAAAAGAAGAAGAAGAAGAAGTAGAAGAAGAACAAGAAGAAAAAGAAGAAGAAAAAGAAGAAGAAGCAGAAGAAAACAAAGAATTGAAGAAGAAGAAGAAAAAGAAGCGGAAGAAGAAGAAGAAGAAGAAGAAGAAGATGATTATGATGATGATAATGATGATGATGATGATGATGATGATGATGAAGATGAAGAAGGCAAAGAAGAAAAGACAAAAATTAAGAAGAAGACATAAAAGAAGAAGAAATAGAAGAAGTAGAAGTAGTAAAAAAAGAAGAAGAAGCTGAAGAAAAACAAGAAGAAGAAGAAGAAGGAGAAGAAGAAGAAAAAGAAGAAGAAGAAGGAGAAGAAGAAGAAGAAAAAGAAGAATAACTAGAAAGAGGAGGAGAAGAAGAAGAAGATGATGAAGAAGGAAAAGAAGAAGAATGAGAAGAAGAAGAAGAAGAAGAAGAAGAAGAAGAAGACAATGAAGAAGAAGAAGAAGAAGATGATGAAAGCAAAGAAGAAGAACACGATAAAGAAGAAGAAGAAGAAGAAGAAGAAGACCAAGAAGGAAAAGACAATGAACAAGTAGAAGTAAAAGAAGGAGAAGAGGAGGAGGAAGAACAAGGAGAAGAAGACAAAGAAGAAGAAGTTGAAGAAGAAGACAAAGAAGCAGAAGAATTGGAAGAAGAAGAAGATGAGGAAGAAGAGGAAGAAAACTCTTTTAACTTGTTCTTCTTGTTCTGCTTCATCTTCTTCTTCGTCATCTTCTTTTTTGCCTTCTTCTTCTTCTTCTTCTTCTTCCTCGTCTTCTTTTTCTTCATCTTCTTTTTCTTCTTCTTTATCTTCTTTTTCTTCTTCTTCCTCCTCTTCTTCTACTTTTACTTTATCATCTTCTAACTGTTCTTCGTCTTCTTCTTCTTAATCATCTTCTTCTTCTTCAACTTCTTCTTCTTCTTTTTCCTCTTCTTTTCCTTCATCTTATTTTTTTTCTTCACTTCTTCTTCTACTCCTACTCCTTTTTATTCTTCTACTTGTTCTTCTTCTTCCTTGCCTTCTTCTTTTTCTTCTTCTTCTTCTTCTTCTACTTCTTCTTTTTCCCCTTCTTCTACTTCTACTTCTTCTTCATCTTCTTCTTCTTCTTCTATTTCTTCTTATTCTTCTTCTTCTTCTTCTTGAACTTCTTCTTGTTCTTCATCTTCTTCTTCTTCTTCATCACCTACTTCTTCTTCTTCTTCTTCTTCTTCGTCTTCTTCTTCTTCATCATCATCTTCTTCTTCTTCTTCTTCTTCTTCTTCTTCCTCTTCTTCTTCTTCTTCCTTTGTTTTCTTCTTCTTCCTCTTCTTCTTCTTCACCTTCTTCTTCTTCTTCTTTTTTCTTCTTCTTCTCCTACTTCTTCTTATTCTTCTCCTTCTTCCCCTTCTTCTTCTTCTTCTCTTTCTACTTCTACCTCATCTTCTTCTTCATTTCTTCTTCTTCGTCGTCGTCTTGTTCTTCCTCTTCTTCTTCTACTACCTCATCTTCTTCTTTATCATTTTCTTCTTCTTCTTTGTCTTCTTTTTCTTCTTCTTCTATTACTACTTTTACTTTTTTGTTTTCTTACTCTTCTTCATCTTCCTCCTCTTCATCATCATCACCATCATCTTCTTCTTCTTCTTCTTCCTCTTCCTCTTCTTATTTTTCTTCTTCTTTTTCTTCTTTTCGACTTCTTCTTTTTGCTCTTCTACTTTTTTATATTCTTCTTCTCCTTCTTCTTCTTCTTCTTCCCCATGTCATTATTGTTGATGTTCTTCTTCTTCTTTTTCTTCCTCTTCTTCTTCTTCTTCTTCTGCATTTTCTTCTTGTTCTACTTCTTATTCCTCCTCCTCTTCTTGTTCTTCATCTTTTTCTTTTCTTCCTCTTCTTCTTCTTCTTCTTCTTCTTCTTCAACTTTTTCTTCTTCTTTATCTTCTTCATCTTCTTCATCATCATCTTCTTCTTCTTGTGCCTCTTCTTCTACTTATTCTTTTTATTCTTTGTCTTCTTCTTTTCCTTCTTCCTCTTCTTCTTCTTCAACATCTTCTTCTTCTTCTTCGCCTTCTTCTTCTTGTTCTTTTTTCTTCTTCTTCTTCGTTTTTCTCTTCTTCTTCTTCGTCATCTTCTTCTACTTCAACTTCTTCTTTTTCTTCTTCTTCTTCCTTTTCTTCTTCTTCTTTTATTTTTCTTCTTCTTCTTCTTCTTCTTCCTCCTTCATCTTCATCTTTTTCTACCACTTCTTCGTCATTGTCTTCATGCAATTCTTCTTCTTCTTCTTTTTATTATTATTCTTTTTTTTTCTTCTTCTTCTTCATTGTCTTTTGTTCCTCTTCTTTTTCTTCTGCTCCATCTTCTTCCTTTTATTCTTCTTCATCTACTTCATTTTCTTTTTCTCCTTATTCCTCTAATTCTTCTTCTTCTACTTCTTCTTCATCTTCTACTTAGTCATTTTCTTCTTATTCTTCTTCTTTGACATCATCTTCTTCCTCCTCTTTTTTTATCGTCTTCTATTGCGTCTTCTTCTTATTCTTCTTCTTCATCTTCTTCTTCTTCTTCTTCTACTTCTTCCCTTTTTCTTAATCTTCATCTTCTTCTACTTCTTCTTCTTCTTCTTATTCCTCTTCTTTGTCTTCTTCTTCTTCTTCCTCTTCCTCTACTACTGCTACTTCCTCCTCTTCTTCTTCTTCTTCTACTTCTTCGTCTTCTTCTTCTTCTTCCTCTTCTTCATGATCATTATCATCATTATCATCTTCTTTTATTTTTTTCCTCCTTTGTTTTTCTTTTTTTTCCTTCTTCTTCCTCCTCATCTTCCTCTTTGCCAACTTCTTCTTCTTCTTCTTATTCGATTTCTTCTTCTTTTTATTTTTCTTCTTCGTCTTCTACCTTTTTCTTCTCCCTCTGCTTCTTCTTCTTTTTCTTTATCTTTATCATCTTCATCTTCATCTTCTTTGTCTTCTTTTTCTTCCTCTTCTTCTTCTTCTTCTTCTTCTTCTCCTTCTTCTTCATTTTAGTCTTCTTCTTCTTCATCTTCTTCTTCTTCTTTCCTATTTTTCTTCTACTTCTTCTTCTTCTTCATCTTCTTCGTCTTCTTTTTCATCTTCTTCTTCTTCTTCTTCTTCACCTTCAACTACTTCTTATTCTTCTTCTTCATCTTCATCATCATCTTCTTTTTCTTCATCTCCTTCTTCTTCTTCTTCTTCTTATTCTTTTTGTTCATCTTCTTCTACTCCTCGTCTTCTTCTTTATTTTCTTCTTCTTCCTCTTCTTCTTCTTCATCTTCTTATTCTACTTCTTGTTCTTGTTCTTCTTCTTCCTCTTCCTTTCTTCTTTGCCTTGATCTTCTTATTCTTCTTCTTCTTCTTCGTCGTCTTCTTCTTTTTCCTCTTCTTCGTTTTCTTCTTTGTCTTCTTCAACTTCTTCTTCATCAACCAAAAGAAAAACCTGAAGAAGAAGAAGAAGAAGAAGGGGAAAATGGAGAAGAAGAAGATGAAGAAGAAGAAGAAGACGAAGAGGTAAAAGAAGAAGAAGAAGATGGAGAAGAGCAAGACGAAGTTAAAGAAGAAGAAGATGAAGAGAGTAAGAAGAAGAAGAGGAAGAAGAAGTAGAAGGAGAAGAAGAAGAAGATGAAGAAAAAGAAGATGAAGAAAAAGAAAAAGAAGAAGATTAAGAAGAATAAGAAGAAGAAGAAGAAAAAGAAGAAGAAGTAGATGTAAAAGAAGAAGATTAAGAAGAAGCAGAAGGATGTCATGAAAGAAGAATAAGGAGTAGAAGAAGAAGGGGAAAAAAAGAAGGAGAAAATTATGAAGAAGAAGACAAAGAAGAAGGAGACAAAGAAGAACAAGAAGAAGACGAATAACAAGAATAAGAAGAAGAAGAAAAAGAAGAAAACGAAGGATAAGAAGAAGACAAAGAAGAATAAGAAGAAGAAGAAGAAGAAGAAGAAGAAGAAGAAGAAGAAGAAGAAGGAGAACAAGAAGATTAAGAGGAAGAAGAAGAAGATGATAGAGAAGGAGAAGAAGAAGAAGAACAAGAACAAGAACAAGAAGAGGAAGAAAAAGTAGAGCACGAAGAAGTTAAAGAACAAAAAGAAGAGGAAGAAGAAGAAGAAGAAGAAGAACATTAATAAGAAGAAGAAGCAGAAGAAAAAGAACAAGAAGAAGAAGAAGAAGGACAAGGACAAGAAGGATATGAAAAAGAAGAAGAGTAAGAAGAAGTAGAAGAACGAGAAGAAGAAGAAGAAGAAGAAGACGAAGAAGGAGAAGAAGACGAAGAAGAAGTAGAAGTAGAAGAAGAAGGAGAAGATGAAGAAGAAGAAGATGAAGAAGGAGAAGACGGAGAAGAAGAAAAAGACGAAGAAGAAGAAGAAGAAGAAGAAGAAGACGATGTTGAAAAAAAAGAAGAAGAAGAAGACAGAAGAAGAAGAAGACAAAGAAGAAGATTAAGAGGAACAAGAAGAAAGTTAAGATATTTAAAAGAAAGAAGAAGAAGAAGAAGAATAATAATAATAATAATAATAATAATAATAATAATAATAAGAATGAGAAGAAGAAGAAGAAGGAGGAGGAGGAGGAGGAGAAGAAGGAGAAGAGGACAAAGAAGAAGAAGATGATGATGATGATGATGTTGATGTTGATGAAGAGGAAGACAATGATGAAGAAGAAATAGGTGAAGGAGAGGAAGATGAAGAAGAGGTAAAAGAAGAAGGAAAAGAAGAAGAAGAGGAAGAAGAAGTCGAGGAAGAAGAAGAAGAAGAAGTATTAGAAGAAGAAAAAGAAGAAGAAGAAGATGAAGAAGTAGAAGAAGGAGGAGAAGAAGTAGTAGTAGTAGTAGTTGAAGAAGAAGAAGAAGAAGTGGTAGAAGAAAAAGAAGAAGAAGTCAATGATGAAGAAGAAGAAGGGAAAGAAGAAGGAGGAGAAGAAGGAGAAAAAGAAGAAGTAGATCATGAAGAAGAAGAGAAAGAAGAAGAAGACGAAGAAGAAGAAGAAGATGAAGGCGAAGAAGAAGATGAAGATGATGATGAAGAAGAACAGCACAAAGAGGAATAAGAAGAAGTGGATGAAGAAGAAGAATATTTAGAAGAAGGCGAGAAAGAAGAAGAAGAAGAAGAAGAAGAAGAAGAAAAAGAAGAAGAAGAAGATAAAGAAGAAGAAAAGAAGAAGAAAAAGAAGATAATGATCATGAAGAAGAGGAAGAAAAAGATGACTAAGAAGAAGATGAAGGATAAGAAGAAGGTGAAGAAAAGGAAGAAGAAGAAGAAGAATAAGAATAAGAAGAAGAAGAAGAAGAATGAGAAGAAAAAGAAGTAGCAGAAGACAAAGAAGAAGTAGAAGAAGAAGAAGAGGGACAAGAAGGATATGAAGAAGAAGAAGAAGAAGAAGAATGAGAAGAAGAAGAGGCAGAAGAAGAAGAAGAAGACGAAGAATGAGAAGAAGACGAAGAAGAAGAAGAAGTAGAAGAAGAAGAAGAAGAAGAAGAAGAAGAAGAAGAAGGAGAAGATGAAGAAGAAGAAGATGAAGAAGGAGAAGATGGAGAAGAAGCAAAAGAAGAAAAAGAAGAAAAAGAAGAAAAAGAAGAAGAAGAAGAAGAAGCGATGTTAAAAAAGATGAAGAAGACAATGAAGAAGAAGAAGAAGAAGAGGAACAGGAAGAAGAAGAATAAGAAGAAGACCAAGAAGAAGAAGAAGTAGAAGAGAAGAAGAAGAAGAAGAAGGACAAGAAGAAGAAGGAGAAGAAGAAGTAGAAAAAGTAGAAGAAGAAGAAGATGATGATGATGATGATGATGATGAAGAAGAAAAAGAAGAAGAAGAAGATGATGTTGAAGAAGAAGAAGAAGAAAACAAAGAAGAAGAAGAAAAAGAGGAAGAAGGGGAAGAGTAGGAAGAAGAAGAAGTAGAAGAAGAAGAAGACGAAGAAGCCGAAGAAGAAGAAGAAGAAGAAGAAGAAGATGATGATGATGATGAAGAAGAAGAAGAAGAAGAAGAAGTATAAGAGGAAGAAGAAGAAGGGAAGAAGAAGAAAGAGAAGACTGAGAAGGACAAAAGATATAAAAAGAAGAACAAGAAGATGAAGAATAAGAGGAGGAAGAAGAAGTATAAGAAGGATAAGAAGATGAAGGAAAAAAAGGAGAAGAAGATGAAATGGAAGAAGAAGAAGAAGAAGACAAAGAAGAGGAAGAAGAAGACGAAGAAGAAGAAGAAGAAGACAAAGAAGAAGAAGAAG
This sequence comes from Vanilla planifolia, assembly GCA_023846275.1. Lineage (NCBI taxonomy): Eukaryota > Viridiplantae > Streptophyta > Magnoliopsida > Asparagales > Orchidaceae > Vanilla > Vanilla planifolia. The sequence continues at coordinate 286,291 of JAIUJO010000530.1, forward strand.
ATGATGATGAAAAAGAAAAAGTCATAGAAGAAGAAGAAGAAGACAAAGAAGAAGAGAAGAAAAAGAGGAAGAAGAAGGCAAAGATGTTGAATAGAAAGAAGAAGAAGAAGAATAATAATAAGAATGATAAAAAGAAGAAGAAGAAGAAGAAGAAGAAGAAGATGGAGGAGGAGAAGAAGGAGAAGAAGACAAAGAAGAAGAAGATAAAGAAGTAGTAGAAGAAGAAGATGATGATGATGATGATGATGTTGATGATGATGAAGAGCAAGACAATGACGAAGAAGAAGAAGTTGAAGAAGAGGAAGATGAAGAAGAGGTAAAAGAAGAAGGAAAAGAAGAAGAAGAGGAAGAAGAAGAAAAGGAAGAAGAAGAAGGAGAAGAAGAAGAAATTGTAGAAGAAGAAAAAGAAGAGGAAGAAGATGAAGAAGTGGAAGAAGGAGGAGAAGAAGTAGTAGAAGAAGAAGAAGAAGAAGAAGAAGAAGAAGAAGTGGTCGAAGAAAAAGAAGAAGAAGTCAATGATGAAGAAGAAGAATTATGAGAAGAAGAAGAAGGGGAAGAAGAAGAAGGAGGAGAAGAAGGAGAAAAAGAAGAAGAAGATCATGAAGAAGAAGACAAAGAAGAAAAAGACGAAGAAGAAGAAGAAGAAGATGATGGCGAAGAAGAAGATGAAGATGAAGAAGAAGAAGAAGAACAACACAAAGAGGAATAAGAAGAAGTGGAGGAAGACGAAGAATATTTAGAAGAAGGCGAAGAAGAAGATGAAGAAGAAGAAGAAGAAGAAGAAGAAGAAGAAGAAGAAGAAGAAAAAGAAGAAGAAGAAGATAAAGAAGAAGAAAAAGAAGAAAAAGAAGATAATGATTATGAAGAAGAGGAAGAAGAAGATGACAAAGAAGGAGATGAAGGAGATGATGATGAAGAAGAAGAAGAAGATGAAGAAGAAAACGATATAGATGGAGGAGGAGGAGGAGAAGAAGAAGAAGGAGGAGGAGGAGGAGGAGGAGGAGTAAACAAAGAAGAAGAAAAAGAAAAAGAAAACAAAGAAAAAGTAGAAGATGATGAAGAAGAAGAAGAGGAAGAAAAATGAAAAAGAAGATGATGAAGAAGAAAAAGAAGAAGAATTACAAGAGGACGAGGAAGAAGAAGAAGAAGAAGAAAAAGAAGAGAAGAAGAAAAAGAAGAAGAAAAAGAAGATAATGATCATGAAGAAGAGGATGAAGAAAAAGACAAAGAATAAGATGAAGGAGATGATGAAGAAGAAGAAAAAGAATAAGAAGAAGAAGACGAAGAAGAAGAAGAAGAAGACGATGATGAAGGAGAAGGAGAAGGAGAAGGAGAAGGAGAAGTAGGAGAAGGAGGAGGAGAAGAAGAAGAAGAACAAGAAAATGATTATGATGAACAAGAAGAAGTGGAGGAAGAAGTAGAAGAAGAAGAAGAAGTAGTAGAAGAAGAAGAAGAAGAAGAAGAAGAAGAGGAAGGTTAAGAAGAAGAAGAAGAAGAAGAAGAGGAAGAAGAAGGAGAAGAAGATTAATAAGATGAAGAAGACAATAAAGAAAAAGAAGAAGAGGAACAAGAAGAAGAAGAAGAAGTCATAGAAGAAGAAAAAGTAGAGGAAGAAGAACAAGAACAAAAACAAGAACAAGAAGATGAAGATAAAGAAGAAGAAATAGAAGAAGAAGAAGAAGAAGAAGAAGAAAAAGAAGAAGGAGAAGAAGAAGGAGAAGAAGTACAAGTAGTAGTAGAAGAAGAAGAAGAAAAAACAAGAAGAAAAAAGAAGAAGAGGAAGAAGAAGTAGAAGAAGAAGTAGAAGAACAAGAAGGTGATGATAAAGAAGTACAACAAGAAGAAGAAGAAAAAAAAGATGATGAAGACTAAGAAGAAGAGTGAGAAGGCAAAGAAGAAGAAGAAGAACATGAAGAATGGGTAGAAGGAGATGAAGAAGACAAAGAAGAAAAAGAAGAAGAAGAAAACGAAGTAAAAGAGGAAGAAGAAGAAGAAGAAGAAGATAAAGAAGGGCAAGAAGTTGAAGAAGAAGAAGGCAAAGAAGAGGAAGAAGAGAAGAGTAAGAAGAAAAAAAAAATCAAGAAGAAGAGGAAGAAGAAGAAAAAAAGAACACGAAGAAGAAGAAGAAAAAGAAGAAGAAGAAGAAGAAAGGAGGAGAAGAAGAAGAAGAAGAAGAAGAAGAAGACGAAGAAAAAGAAGAAGAAGAAGAAGGAGAAGAAGAAGAGGATTAAGAAGAATAAGAAGAAGGAGAAGGTGAAGAAGGGGAAGAAGAAAAAAGAGAAAATGATGAAGTAAACGACGAAGAAGAGGAAGAAGATGAACAAGAAGAAGGTGATGAAGAAGAAAAAGAAGATGACGACGAAGGAGAAGAAGAAGAAGAAGAAGAAGAAGAAGAAGGTGGCAAAGGAGATAAAGATGATCAAGGTGGAGAAAGATAAGAAGAAGAAGAAGAAGAAGAAGAAGAGGAACATGAAGAAGAATAGGAAGAGGAAGAAGAAGAAGAATAAGAAGAAGTAGAAGACGAAGGCAAAGAAAAGGAAGAAGAAAAAGAAGAAGAAGAAGAAGAAGAAGAAGAAAAAGAAGAATGAGAAGAAGAAGAAGTAGAAGAAGAATAAGAAAAAGAAGACAAAAGATGATGGTGATGAAGAAGAAGATGATAATGAAGATAAAGAAGAAGAAGAAGAAGAGGAAGAAGAAGAAGAAAAAGAAGAGGAAGAAGAAAAAGAAGAACGAGAAAAAGAAGGAGAAGAAGAAGAAAAAAAAGAAGAGGAAGAAAGAAGAAGAAGAAGTAGAAGAAGTAGATGAACAAGAAGGTGATGATGATGATTAAGAAGAAGAAAAAGAAGAAGACGAAGATGATGATGATGAAGACTAAGAAGAAGAATGAGAAGACAAAGAAGAATAAGAAGAAGAAGAAGAAGGGGAAGAAGGAGAAGATGAAGACAAAGATCAAAAAGAAGAAGAAGAAGGTGAAGAAGTGAAAGAAGAAGAAGAAGAAGAAGATGATGATTATGAAGATGAGCAAGACGAAGTTGAATAAGAAGAAAGAAAAGAAAACGAAGAAGAAGAAGAGTAAGAAGAAAAAGAAAACCAAGAAGAAGAGGAAAAAGAAGAATGCAAAGAGAAGAAAAAGAAGAAGAAGAAGAAGATGATCAAGATGAAGAAGAAGAAGATGAAGGAGGAGAAGAAGAATAAGAAGATGAAGAGGAAGAAGACGAAAAAGTAGAAGAAGAAGAAGAAGAAGAAGAGGATGAAGAAGAACAAGAAGAAGGAGAAGGTGAAGAAGGGGAAGAAGAACAAGGTGAAAATGATGACGAAGAAGAAGTGGAAGAAGATGAAAAAGAAGAAGGCGATGAAGAAGAAAAAGAAGACGACGAATATGGCGGAGAAGAAGAACAAGAAGCAGAAGGAGACGAAGAAGGAGATAAACATGATAGAGATGGAGAAAGAGAAGAAGAAGAAGAAGAGGAAAATGAGGAAGAATAGGAAGAAGCAAAAGAATAATAATAATAATAACAATAAGAAGTCGAAGAAAACGAAGAAGAAGAAGAAGAAGAAGAAGAATAAGAAGAAGAAGAACAACAAGAAGAAGACGAAGAAGAAGATGATGATGAAGAAGAAGATGGAGTAGGAGAACAACAAGAAGACGAAGAAGATGACGATGAAGAAGAGGAAAAAGAAGAAAAGGAAGAAGAAGATGAAGACGAAGA
>JAIUJO010000530.1:302500-312500 GCA_023846275.1 Vanilla planifolia
ATGAGTCTTGTCCCAACAAATTTATTTCATCACAATTATTATAAATTATAAAAATATAGAAAATAATAATAAGTTAATAGTTTGTTATTTAGTTAATATATATTAAAACTAAAATAAGGTAAAATAAAACAATGTAATTAACAAAATTAAAGAAATGTATTGGTAACATAAGAGGTTTAGAAAAACATAATAATATAACTAAAACAAATCAAAAAGGTTAAGAAAATAAGATAAATCTTATAATGAATTTGCATTTCATGATATAAAGGAGATTGAGTGTAACATCCTCAATGCTCAAATAAAAAATCAAAAATATCTTGTAAATTGTATTAAACATCATTAAAATTAAACATTCAAAAATATTGAAATTAATATTCTAATAGGTAGATGACATTGAAATGAGTTTAATGACCTTTGTTATTTACCAAATAAATTTTTTTGAATCACTAAAAATTAGAAAAGCTAATAAGCATAAAGGCTAATAAAATATTTTTTAAATAAATTGTATATATTAAAACTAAAATGAGACATATTGAAGCAATGTAATAAAACAAAATCAAAGTGATGTAAAGGCTAATATGGGAAATTTTTAATTATATGAGAACAAGAAGAAAAAGAAGAAGTCGAAGACAAAGAAGATGAAGAAGAAGACAAAGAAAGAGAAGAAGAAGAAGAAGAAGAATTAGAAGGAGAAGAAGTATAAAAAGAAGAAGAAGATGAAGGAGGAGGAGAAGAAGAAGAAGAAGAAGAAGAAGACGAAGAAGAAGAAGACGAAGAAGAAGTTGAAGAAGATGAAGTAGAAGAAGAAAAAGACAAAAGAAGAATAAGAAGACAAGGAACAAGAAGATGAAGAAGAAGAAGCAAAAGAAGTAAAAGAAGAAAGAGATAGAGAGGAAGGAGAAGGTGAAGAAGAAGAAAAAAGAAGAAGAAGGAAAAGAAGATGAAGAGAAGAAGAAGAAGAAGAAGAAGAAGAAGAAGAAGAAGAAGTAGAAGAAGTAGTAGAAGTAGTAGTAGTAGTAGAAGAAGAAGAAGAAGAAGAAGAAGAAGAAGAAGAGGAAGAAGAAGAAGAAGAAGAAGAAGATGATGATGACGAAGATTGAAATGAAGTTGAAGAAGACGAAGTAGAGCAAGAAGAAGAAGGAGAAGAAGAAGAAGAAGAAGACGAAGATGAAGTAGAAGAAGAGGAAGAAAAAGAAGTGGAACAAGAAGAACACGAAGAAGTAGTAGACGAAGAAGAATATGGTGCAAAACGAAGAAGAAGAAAAAGAACAAGAGGTAGAAGAAGTAGGAGAAGGAGGAGGAGGAGGAGGAGGAGGAGAAGAAGAAGCAAAAGAAGAAGCGTAGAAGAAGAAGTGGAAGAACAAGAAGTTGTAGAAGAAGAAGAAAAATATGAAGAAGAAGAAGAAGAAGATGAAGAAGAAGATGATGATGAAGAAGAAGTAGAAGATGGCAAAGAAGTGGAAGAGGAGGAAAAGAAGAGAAAGAAGAAGAAGAAGAAGAAGAAGACGAAGAATAAGTAGGAGACGATGAAGAAGGAGAAGGAGAAGAAGAAGAAGATGTAGAAGATGAAGAAGAAGAAGAAGAAGAAAAAGAAGAAAATAAATAAAGCTGAAGAAAAAGAAGAAGAAAAAGTTGAAGAAGAAGAAAAAGAAGAAGGAGGAGAAGAAGAAGAAGAAGAAATAAAAACAGAAGAAGTAGAAAAAGAAGAAGAAGAAGAAGAAGATGAAGACAAAGCAGAAGATGAAGAAGTTGTAGAAGACGAAGAAAAGAAGAAAAAGACAAGAAGAAGAAGAAGAAGAAGACTGAGAAAAAGAAGAAGAAGACGAGAAGGAAGAAGAAGAAGATGACGAAGAAGAGGAAGAACAAGAAGACGAAGGAAAAGAACAAGAAGTCGTAGAAGAAGAAGAATAATAATAATCATAAGAAGAAGAAGAAGAAGAAGAAGATGTTGAATATAAAGAAGAAGAAGAAGAAGAAGAAGAAGATGTTGAATATAAAGAAGAAGAAGAAGAAGAAGAAGAAGAGAAAGAAGAAGAAGGAAAAGAAGAAGGAGAATAAGAAGACATAGAGGAAGGAGAAGAAGTAATTGTAGTAGAAAAAAAAGAAGATGATGATGATGATGAAGAAGTAGAAGAAGAAGATGATGATGATGATAAAGAAGAAGAAGAAGAACGAGAAGAAGCAAAAGAGGAAGAAGAGGAAGAAAAAGAAGAAGTAGTAAAGAAGAAGAAGAGGAAGAAAAAGAAGAAGAAGAGTGAGAAGAAGAAGAAGAAGGAGAAGAAGATGATGATGAACACGAAGAATGAAATGAAGAAGAAGAAGACGAAGTAGAAGAAGAAGAAGAAGAAGCCCAAGAAGAAGAAGAAGCAGAAGAAGATGATGAAGAAGAAGAAGAAGAAGACAAAGATGAAGTAGAAGAAGAGGAAGAAAAGAAGCAGAACAAGAAGAAGAGGAAGAAGAAGTTGAAGTAGAAGAAGAAGGAGCAAAATGAAGAAGAAGAAAAAGAAGAAGTAGAAGTAGTAGTAGAAGAAGAAGAAGAAGAAGGAGAAGAAGAAGTAGAAGAAGAAGAAGAAGAAGCAAAAGAAGAAGAAGAAGAAGAAGTAGAAGAAGAAGAAGTAGAAGAAGAAGAAGAAGAAGCAAAAGAAGAAGAGGAAGAAGAAGTAGATAACAAGAAGATGCAGAAGAAAAAGAAAAATATGAAGAAGCAGATGAAGATAAAGATGTAGAAGAAGAAGATGATGATGAAGAAGAAGTAGAAGAGGGAAAATAAGTAGAAGAAGAGGAAAAGAAGAGAAAGAAGTAGAAGAAGAAGAAGAAGAAGAAGACGAACAATAAGTAGGAGACGACGAAGATGGTGAGGGAGAAGAAGAAGACAAAGAAGAAGAAGAAGAAGAAGAAGAAAAAGAAGAAAAAAATAAAGGTGAAGAAGATGAAGAAGAAGAAGGAGACGAAGAAGAAGAAGAATAAATAGAAAGAGATGTAGGAAAAGAGGAAGAAGAAGAAGAAGAGGAAGAAAAAGAAGAAGCAGAAGAAGAAGAAGAAGAAGAAGAAGAAGGAGAAGATGAAGGAGAAGAAGAAGAAGAAGAAGAAGAAGAAGAAAACGAAGAAGACCACAAAAAAGATGAAGAAGAAGAAGACGAGAAGGAAGAAGAAGACGAAGAAGAAGAAGAACAAGATGAGGAAGAAAAAGAACAAGAAGAAGTCGTAGAAGCAGAAAAAGAAGAAGAAGAAGAAGAAGAAGAAGAAGAAGAAGAAGATGTTAAAGATAAAGAAGAAGAAGAAGAAGAAGGAGAAGAAGAGGAAGAAGAAGAAGAAGAAGAAGAAGAAGAAGAAGAAGACAAAGAAGTAGTAGTAGTAGTAGAAGAAGAAAAAGAAGAAGATGTTGATGGCGAAGAAGTAGAAGAACAAGAAGATGATGATGATAAAAAAGAAGAAAAAGAACGAGAAGAAGTAGAAGAGGAAGAAGAAGAAGAAGAAGAAGAAGAAGAAGAAGAAGAATGGGAAGTAGGAGAAAAAGAAGACAAAGACTAAAAAGAAGGAAAAGAAGTAAAAGAAGAAGCAAAAAAAGAAGAACAAGAAGAAGAAGAAGAAGAAGATGTTGATGAAGAAGAGCAAGGCAAATTTGAAGAAGAATAAGATGTACAAGAGGAAGAAGAAGAAGAAGAAGAAGAAGAAGAAGAAAAAGAAGAAGAAGAAGTCGAAGAAGAAGATGTCAAAGAAGAAAAAGTACTAGAAGAAGAAGAAGATCAAGAAGAAGTAGAAGAAGAGGGAGAAGAAGAAGAAGAAGATGAAGAAGAAGAAGAAGAAGAAGATGAAGAAGACGAAGAAGAAGAAGATGGTGATGGTGATGATGATGAAGAAGTAGAAGAAGAAAAGGGAGAAGAAGAAGAAGGAGAAGAAGAAGAAAGGGAAGAAGAAGATGAAAAAGCAGATGAAGAAGAAGAAGCAGAAGATGTAGAAGGAGGAGGAGGAGGAGGAGAAGAAGAAGGTTAGGAAGAACAAGGAGAAGATGAAGAAGAAGAAGAAGTAGATGAAGAAGATAATGAAGAAGTGGAAGAATAGAAAGAAGACAAAGAAGAAGTAGAAGTAGTAGAAGACGAAGTTGAAGAAGTGGAAAAAGAAGATGAAGAAGCAGAATAACAAGGCAAAGAAGAAGAAGAAGTAGAAGGAGAAAAAGATGAAAAAAAAGAAGGCAAAGAAGAAGAAGAACACGATAAAGAGGAAGAAGAAGAAGAAGAAGAAGACGAAGAAGAAGAAGAAGATGATGATGATGAAGAAGAAGAAGAAGAAGAAGAGGAAGATGAAGAAGAACAAGATGAAGAAGAAGAAGTAGAAGCAAGAAGGAGAAGGAGAAGATGTAGAAAAAGAAGAAGATGATGGCAAAAAAGAAGAAGAAGAAGAAGCAAAGAAGAAGAAGAAGAAGAAGAAGAAGACGAAAAAAAGGAATATGAATACGAATAGAAAGAAGTAGAAGAACTAGAAGAAATAGAAGAAGAAGAAGTTGAAGAAGAAGAAGAAGAAGACGGAGAAGTAGACGAAGAAGAAGAAGAAGATGAAGATGATGAAGAAGAGCAATACGAAATCGAAGAAGAGGAAGGAGAAGAAGGATAAGAAAGAGAAGAAGAAGAAGAGGAATAAGAAGTAGAAGGAGAAGAATAAGAAGAAGAAGAAGAAGAAGAAGTAGAAGAAGATAAAGAAGTAGTAGAAGAAGAAGAAGAGGGAGAAGAAGAAGAAGAAGAAGACAAAGAATTAGAAGAAGCAGAAGACGAAGAAGAAGAAGATCAAGAAGAAGAAGAAGAAACAGAAGTTCAAGGGAGAGAAGATGAAGGAGAAGAAAAAAAGAAGAAGATGATGTAGAAGAAGACAAAGAAGAAGAAGATGAAGAAGAAGAAAAAGATGATGAAGAAGACGAAGAAGAAGAAGAAAAAGAAGAAGAAGAATAAAACATAGAATAAGAGGAAGAAGAAGAAGAAGAAGAAGAAAAAGAAGAACAAGAAGATTACAAAGAAGAAGAAAACGAAGAAGAAGAGAAAGAAGAAGAAGAAGAAGTAAAAGAAGAACAAGAAGATTACAAAGAAGAAGAAAACGAAGAAGAAGAGAAAGAAGAAGAAGAAGAAGTAAAAGAAGAAGAAGAAGAAGAAGACGAATAAGAAGAAGTAGTAGTAGTAGTATTGGAAGAAGTGGAATAAGAAGAAGAAGAACAAGAAGAAGAGGAAGAAGTAGAAGATGAAGAAGAAGAAGGAGAAGAAGACAGTAGAAAAGGATGAAGAAGAAGATGAATAAAAAGTAGAAGAAGAAGAAGAAGAAGAATTCGAAAACACGATGACGAAGAAGAAGACGAAGAAGAGGAAGAAGAAGAAGTGAAACAAGAAAAAGAAGGAGAAGAAGAAGAAGAAGAAGAAGAAGGAGAAGAAGAAGAAAAAGAAGAATTTGTAGAAAAAGAAGAAAAAGAAATAGAAGAAAAAGTAGAAGAAGATGAAGAAGAGGAAGAAAAGAAGATGAAGAAGTGGAAGAAGAAGAAGAAGAAGAGGAAGATAAAGAAGGAGAAGGAGAAGAAGAAGAAGAAGAAGAAGAAGAAGAACAAGAAATAGAAGTAGAAGAAGAAAAAGAGTAAGAAGAAGTCCAAGAAGAAGAAGAAGAAGAAGATGAGGTAGACAAAGAAGAAGAAGAAAAAGAAGTAGTGGAAGAAGAAGAAAAGGAAGAAGACAAAGAATAATAATAATAATACTAATAATAATAATAACAATAATAATAATAATAAAAATAATAATAATAATAATGATAATAATAAGAAGAAGAAAAAGAACTAGAAAAATAAAAAGAAGAAGAAGAAGAAAAAGATGATGAAGAAGAAGAAGAGAAGGAAGAAGAAGAAGAAGGAGAATAAGAAGAAAAAGAAGGAGAAGAAGGAGATGGAGACAAAGAAGGCAAAGAAGGGGAAGGAGAAGAAGAAGAAGAAGAAAAAAGATGAAGGTGAAGAAGAAGAAGAAGAAGAGGAAGTAGAAGTAGAACAATAAGAACTAGAAGAAGCAGAAGAGGAAGAAGAAGCAAAAGAGAAAGAAGAAGAAGAAGAAGAGGAGGAGGAAGAATAAGAAGAAGAACCAGAGGAGGTAGAAGAAAAGTAGAAGAAGAAGAAGAGGAAGAAGAAGAAGAAGAAGAAGAAGAATAAGAATAAGAAGTAGAAGAAGGGGAAGGAGAAGAAAGACAAGGAGAAGAAGAGAAAGACGAAGAAGAAGAAGAACAAGATGATGATGACGAAAAAGAAGAGGAAGAAGAAGAACTAGATGAAGAAGAAAAAGGAGAACAAGAAGAAGTTGAAGAAGAAGACAAAGAAGAAGAAGAAGAAGAAGAGGAAGATGACGAAGAAAAAGAAGAACAAGACAAAGTAGAGGAAGATGAAGAAGAAGAAGACGCAGAGGAACACGAAGAAGCAGAAGAAGAAGAAGTAAAAGAAGAAGAAGAAGAAGACGAATAGGAAGAAGAAGAAGAATAAGGAGAAGAATATCAACAAGAAGAAGATGAAGAAAAATAATAAGAAGAAGAAGAAAAAGAAGACAAGAAGAAGAAGAAGAAGAAGGAAAAAAGTAAAAGGGGAAGAAGGAGAAGAAGAAGTAGAAGAAGTACAACAACAACAATAGGAAGAAGAAGACAATGAAGAAGAAGATGATGAAAAAGAATAAGATGATGAAAAAGAAGAAGAAGATGAAGAAGAAGAAGTTGGTGAAGAAGAAGAAGAAGACGAAGGAGAATAAGAAGAAGAAGAAGAAGAAGAAAAAGAAGAAGAAGAAGAACAAGAAGAATAGCAAGAAAAAGAAAACAAGAAGAAACAAAAGAAGAAGAATAAGACGAAGAAGAAGTGAAGGAAGAAGAAGAAGATGATGAAGAAGAAGAAGAAGAAGAAGACAAAGAATCAAAAGAAGAAGAAGAAAAAGAAGATTTAATAAACATAGAAGAACAAGAAAAAGAAGAAGAAGAAGAAGAAGAAGAAGAAGAAGAAGAAAAGGTAGAAGACAATGAAGAATAAGAAGAAGAAGAAGAAGAAGAAGAAGAAGAAGAGGAAGAAGAATAAAAAGAATAAGATTAAGAAGAACAAGAAGAAGAAGAGGAAGAAGAAGAAGAAGAAGAAGAAGAAAAAAGATGAAGAGGGAGATGGATAAGAAGGCAAAGAAGAAGAAGAAGAAGAAGAAGAAGGTGAAGAAGAAGAAGAAGAAGGTGAAGAAGAAGAAGAAGAAGAAGAAGAAGAAGACGATGAATAAGAAGAACAAGAAGAAGGAGAAGAAGGAGAAGAAGAAGAGAAAGGAGTAGAAGAAGAGGAGGAAAAAGAAGAAGAAGAAGAAGTAGAAGAAGAAGAAGAAGAAGAATAAGAAGAAGAATAAGAAGTAGAAGGAAAAGAAGAAGGAGGCGAAGAAGAAGGAGAAGAAGAAGACGAAGAAGTAGTAGTAGTAGTAGAAGAAGAAGAAGAAAAAAAAGAAGAGGAGGAAGAAGAAGAAGAAGAACAAGAAGAAGAAGAAAAAGGAGGAGAAGAAGAAGAAGAAGAAGAGGAAGAAGAAGAAGAAGAAGAAGAAGAAGAAGATGATGACAAAGAAGAAGAAGAATAAGACAAAGAAGAGGAAGAAAAAGAAGAAGAGGAAGAGTTAGACAAAGAAGAAGAAGATGATGATAAAGAAGAAGAAAAAGAAGAAGAAGAATAGGAAGAAGAAGAAGAAAAAGAAGAAGAAGATCAAGAAGAAGAAGAAGAAGAAAAGTAATAATAATAAGAAGAAGAAGAAAAAAAAGTAGTAGAAGAAGAAGGAGAAGAAGAAAAACGGGAATAAGGAGAAGGAGAAGTAGAAGAAGTATAAGAAGAAGAAGAAGATGATGAAAAATTAGAGGAAGATGAAGAAGAAGAAGCTGATGAAGAAGAAGAAGAAGAAGACTAAGAAGTAGAAGAAGAAGAAGAAGGCGATAAAGAAGAACAAAAGGAAGAAGAAGAAGAAGAGGAAGAAGAGGACGAGGAAGAAGAGGAAGAAGGGGAGGAAGAGGAAGAAGAAGAAGAAGAAGAAAAAGAAGAAGAAGAAGAAGATGAAGAGGTAGAAGAAGAAGAAGAGGCAAAAGACGAAGAAGAGGATAAAGAAGAAGGTGAAGATGAAGAACAAGAAGATGATGATGAAAAGAAGAAGAAGAAGAAGAAGAGGAAGAAGAAGAAGAAGATTAAGTTGAAGAAGATGAAGAGAAAAAAGACAAAGAAGAAGAAGAAGACGAAGAAGAAGAAGAAGATGAAGAAGAAAATGAAGAAGGAGAAGAGGAAGGGAAAGAAGACGATGAAGAAGGAAAAGAAGAAGAAGAAGAAGAAGAAGTAGATGGAGAAGAAGAAGAAGAAGAAGAAGAAGAGCAAGAATATGGAGAAGAAGAAGTAAAAGTAGAAAAAGAAGGTGAAAAAGAAGAAGAAGATGGAGATGGAGAAGAAGGCAAAGAACAAGAAGAAGAAGAAGAAGGTGAAGAAGAAGAAGAAGAAGAAGAATATGAAGAACAAGAAGAAGGAGGAGAAGAAGAAGAAGAAGAGAAAGAAGAAGAAGAAGAGGAGGAAGAAGAAGAAGAACAAGAAGTAGAAGAAGAAGATGATGATGAAAAAGAAGAAGAAGAAGAAGAATAAGAAGTAGAAGATGGGGAAGGAGAAGAAACAAAAATAGAACAAGAAGAAGAAGAAGTAGAAGAGAAGAAGAAGAAGAAGAAGAAGAACAAGAACAAGAACAAGAAAAAGAAGAGAAGGAAGAAGAAGAAGAAGAACAAGAAGAATAAGAAGAGAAAGGAGACGAAGAAGATGATGAAGAAGAAGAGAAAGAAGAAGAAGAAGTAGAAGAGGAAGAAGAAGACGACGAATAAAAAGAAGAACAAGAAAAAGAAGAAGAAGAAGAAGAAGAAGAAGAAGAAGAAGAAGAGAAGAATAAAAGAAGAAGAAGAAGAAGTAGAACAAGAAGAACAAGAAGAAGAAAAAGGAAAAGATGAATAGGAAGAAGAAGAAGAAGAAGAAGAAGAAGAAGAAGACAAAAAGAAGAAGAAGGAGTGGAAGAAGAAAAATGGGAAGGAGAAGGAGAAGTAGAAGAACAACAACAAGAAGAAGAAGAACAAGAAGACAAAGAAGATGAAGATGACGAAGAAGAAGAAGATGATGAAATAGAAGAAAAAGATGAAGAAGAAGTTATAGACGAAGAAGAAGAAGAAGACTAAGAAGAAGTTATAGACGAAGAAGAAGAAGAAGACTAAGAAGAAGAACAAGACAAAGAAGAAGAAGAAGAAGACGATAAAGTAGAACAAGAAAAAGAAGAAGAAAAAGAAGTAGAAGAAGAACAAGAAGATTAAGCAGAAGATGAAGAAGAAGAAGAGGAAGACGAAGAAAATGATAAAGAAGAAGTTGAAGATGATGAAGAAGAAGAACAAGATTATGAAAAGAATAAGAAGAAGAAGAAGAAGATTATGTTGAAGAAGAAGAAGGGGAAGAAGACAAAGAAGAAGAAGATGATGAAGAAGAAGATGAAGAAGGAATTCAAGAAGAAGAAAAAGAAAAAAAAGAAGAAGATGATGAAGAAGAAGAAGAAAAAGAAGACAAAGAAGAAGAAGAAGAAGAAGGAGAAGAAGAGGAAGATGGAGAAGAAGAAGAAGAAGTAGAAGAAGAAGAAGAAGAAGAAGAAGAAGAAGAAGAAGAAGAAGAAGAAGACAAAGAAGAAGAAGAAGTAGAAGAAGAGGATGAAGAAGACAAAGAAGAAGAAGAAGAAGAAGAAGAAGATGATGAGAAAGAACATGAAGAAGAAGAAGAGGAAGAAGAAAATGAAGAAGAAGAAGAAGAAGAAGAAGAAGAACAAGAATAAGGAAAAGAAGAAGAAGAAGATTAAAAAAATAAGAAGAAAAATAAGAAGAAGACAAATAAGAAAAAGAAGAAGAAGGAGAAGAAGAAAAAGGGGAAGAAGGAGCAGGAGAAGTACAAGAACAAGAAGAAGAATAAGAAGACATAGAAGAAGTGGAT
>JAIUJO010000530.1:317500-325000 GCA_023846275.1 Vanilla planifolia
TGAAGAAGTTGAAGAAGAAGAAAATAAAAAAATGTAGAAGAAGAAGAAGAAGAACACGAAGTAGTGGAAAAAGAAGAAGATGATGAAGACGAAAAAGAAGAAGAAGAAGAAGGTGAAAGAGAAGAAAAAGAAGAAGAAGAAGATTAAGTTGAAGTTGAAAAAGAAAAAGAAGAAGAAGAAGAAGAAGAAGAAGAAGAACAGGAAAAAGAAGAAGAAAAAGAAGGCAAAGCAAAAGAAGGTGAAGAAGAAGAAGAAAAATAAGACGAAGAAGAAGAAGAGAAGGATGATGAAGCAGAAGAAGAAAGAGAAGAAGAAAAAAATGAAGAAGAAGAAGAAGAATTGGATGAAGAAGAAGAAGAAAAAAGAAGAATATGATGAAGTTGAAGAGAAAGAAGGAGAAGGAGAAGAAGAAGAAAAAGAAGAGGAAAAAGTAGAAGAAGAAGAAGAAGAAGAGGAAGAAGATGAAGGTGATGGTGAAGAAGAAAAAGAAGAAGAAGACGAGTAAGAAGAAGAAGATAAAGAAGACATAGAAGAATAAGAAGTAGAAGAAGCATAAGAAAAAGAAGAATAAGAAGAAGAAGAAGAAGAAGAAGAAGAGGGAGAAGAAGAAGTTGAAAAAGAAGAAGATGACAAAGAAGAAGAAGATGGAGGAGGCGATGAAGAAGAAGAAGAAGAAGAAGAAGCAGAAGAGGAAGAAGAAGATGAAGAAGAAGGCAAAGAAGAAGAAGAAGAAGAAGAAGAATGAGAAGATGAAGAAGAAGAATAATAAAATGAAAAAAGAAGTAGAAGAAGAAGAAGAAGAAGAAGATGATGATGATGATGATGAAGAATAAGACGAAGAAGACGAAGAAGAAGAATAATAATAATAATAAGAAGAAGAAGAAGACGAAGAAGAAGTAGAAGACAAATAAGAAGTAGAAGTAAAAGTAGAAGTAGTAGAAGAAGAATAAAAGAAGAAGACGAATAGAAAGAAGAAGATGATGAAGAAGAAGAAGAAGAAGAAAAAAAAGAAGTAGAAAAAAATGATGAATAAGAAAATGAATAGTAAGAAGAAGAAGAATAGGAAGAGGAAGATGAAGAAAAAGAAGATGATGACAAAAAAAAAGAATAAGAAGAAGTAGAAGGTGAAGACCAAGAACAAGAACAAGAACAAGAGGAAGAAGAAGAAGAAGAAGAAGATGAAGAAGAACAAGTTGAAGAAGAAGAAGAAGAAGAAGAAGAAGAAGAACTAAAAAAGAAGTAGTTAAAGAAGAAGAAGATCATGAAGAAGAAGAAGAAGAACAAGAACAAGATTATGAAGAAGAAGAAGAAGAAGAAGTAGAAGAAGAAGAAGAAGAAGAAGAAGAATGCAAAGAAAAAGAAGATGAAGACGAAGAAGATGAAAAACAGAAAGAAGAAGTAGAAGAAGATGAAGAAGAACACAAAGAAGATGAAGAAAAAGAAGACTAAGGGGAAGAAGAAGAAGAAGGAGACAAAGAATGCAAAGAAAAAGAAGAAGATGAAGAAGTAGAAGAAAAAGTAGAAGAAGATGAAGAAGAAGAAGAAGAATAAGGTAAAGTAGATGTAGAAGAAGGAGAAGGAGAAGAGGAAGAAAAAGAAGAAGAAGAAGAAGAACAAGAAAAAAACAAAGAAGAAGAACAAGTAGAAGGAGAAGAAGACAAAGAAGAAGAAGAAGACAAAGACGAAGAAGAAGAAGACAAAGAAGACCAAGAAGAAGAAGAAGATGAAGACAAAGAAGAAGAAGATGAAGAAGAGGAAGATGAAGAAGAATACGAAGGAGAAGAAGAAGAAGAAGTTGAAGAAGAAGTTGAAGAAGGAGAAAAAATAGAAGAAGAAAGAGAAGAAGAAGGAGTAGAAGAATAAGAAGAAGAAGAAGAAGAAGAAGACAAAGAAGAAGAAGAAGAAGAAGTTCAAGAAAAAGAAGATGAAAAAGAAGAAGAAGAAGTTTAAAAAGAAGAAGAAGAAGAAGAAGAAGAGGAAGAAGAAGAAGAAAGAAGAAAGATCAAGAAGAAGAAGAAGAAGAAGAAGAGGAAGAAGGAGGAGAAGAAGAAGAATGGGATGAACAAGAATAAGAAGAAGAAGAAGAAAAAGTAGAAGAAGAAGAAAATGGAGAAGAAGAAGAAGACTGCGAAAAAGAAGAAAAAAAATGAGAAGAAGAATATGAAGAAGAAGAGGAAGAAGAAGAGAAAGAATGAGAAGCAGATGAATTTGAAGAAGAAAAAAAGAAAAGGAAGAAGAAGAAGAAGAAGAAGTAGAAAAAGATGAAGAAGACGAAGAAGAAGAAGGAAAAGAAGGCGAAGATGAGGAAGTAGTTGTAAAAGTAGGAGAAGAAGAAGAAAAATAAGAAGAAGAAGAAGAAGAAGACGAAGAGGAAGAAGACGAAGGTGAAGAAGAAGAAGATGAAGAAGTAGAAGAAGAAGAAGAGGAAGAAGAAGAAGAAGAAGAAGGAAAAGAAGAAAAAGAACAAGAAGAAAGAAAACAAGTAGAAGACATAGAAGAAGCTGAAGAAGAAGAAAAAAGAAGTAAAAGAACAAGAAGAAGAAGAAAAAAAGAAAAAGAAGGAGAAGAAGTTGAAGAAGTAGAACAAGAACAAGAACAACAAGAAGACAAAGAAGAAGAAAAAGAAGAAGAAGAAGAAGAAGAAGTAGAAGATGAAGAAAATAAAGAGGAAGAAGAAGAAGTAGTAGAAGAAGAAGATGAAGAAGAAGTTGAAGAAGAAGACAAAGAATGCAACGAAGAAGAAGATTAATAGGAAGAAGAAGAAGAATAAGAAGAAGAAGAAGAAGAAAAAGAAGGAGAAGAAAAAGAAGGAGAAGAAGGAGAAAAAGAAGAAGATGAAGAAGGAGAAGAAGAAGAAGAAGAATAAGAGGAAGAAGAAGAAAAAGAAGAAGTTGATGATAATGATGAATAAGAAGGAGAAGAAGTAAAAGATGAAGAAGAAGAAAAGAAGTAGAAGAATGTGAAGAAGAAGAAGAAGAAGGCAAAGAAGAAGAATTAGAAGACTAAGAAGAAGAAGAAGAAGAAGAAGACGAAGAAATAGAAGAACATGAAGATGAAGAAGAAGAAGAACAGGAAGAAGAAGAAAAAGAAGAATTTGAAGAAGAAAAAGAAGGAGAAGAAGAAGAGGGAGAAGAAGAAAAAGAGGAAGACTAAGAAGAAGAAGAAGCAAAGGTAGAAGTAGAAGAAGAAGAAGAAGCAGAGGTAGAAGTAGAAGAAGAAGAGGAAGTAGAACAAGGAGAAGAAGTAGATGAAGAAGAAGAAGAAGATGATTATGAAGTAGTAGAAGAAGATGAAGAAGAAGAAGTCGAAGAAGAAGAAGTTGATGAAGAGGAAGATGAAGAAGAAGAATAAGGAGAAGACGAAGAAAAAGAAGTAATATAAGAAGAAGAAGAAAAGATGAAGAAGGCGAAGATGAAGAAGATGAAGAAGGAGAAGAAGACGACGAAGAAGAAGTAGAAGAAAAAGAAGAATAGAACAAAGAAGAAGAAATAGAACAAGAAGAAGAAGAAGGGGAAGAAGAAGAAGAAGGAGGGGAGACAAATGGAAGAAGAAGAAGACAGAAGAAGTAGACGAAAAAAAAAGGATGACAAAAATGATGAAGAATAAGATGAAGATGTTGAAGAAGTACAAGAAAAAAAAAGAATAAGAAGAAGAAGAAGAAGAAGAGTAAGACAAAGAAGAAGAGTAAGACAAAGAAGAAGAGTAAGACAAAGAATAATAATAATAATAAAAATAAAAATAAAAAATAATAATAATAATAAGAAGAAGAAGGCAAAAGAAGAAGAAGAAGAGGAGGAAGAAGAAGTAGAAGAAGAAGAACAAGAAAAAGTGGAAGAAGAAGAAGAAGTAGAAGAAGTAGTAGAAGAAGAAGGAGAAGAAGAAGAAGAAGAAGAAGGAGAAGAAGAAGAAGAAGAAGAAGACGAAGAAGAATTCGAAGAAGAAGAAGAAGAAGATGTTGATGATGATGAAGAAGAACAAGAAGAAGGAGAAGGTTAAGAAAGGGAAGAAGAAAAAGAGAAAATAATGAAGAAGAAGACAAAGAAGAAGAAGATGAAGAAAAGGAAGAAGAAGGATAGGAAGAACAAGGGAGAAAAAGATGAAGAAGAAGAAGTAGTAGTAATAGTATGAGAGGAAGAAGAAGATGATGATGATGATGATGTTGATGATGAAGAAGAAGATGTTGAAGAAGAAGAACAAGAAGATGTAGAAGAAGAAAAGTAATGAAGAAGAAGAAGAAGACGAAGAAGAAGAAGAAGAAGAGGAAGACGATAAAGTGGAAGAAGAAGAAGAATAAGAAGAAGTTGAAGAAGAAGAAGAAGAGGAAGAAGGAGAAGGAGACGAAGAAGAAGAAGAAGAGAAGTAGAAGAAGAAGATGAAGAAGAGGAAGAAGAAGGAGAAAAAGAAGAGGAAGAAGAAGAAGAAGAAATAGAAGGAGAAGTAGAAAATGAAGAAGAAGAAAAAGAAGAAGAAGAAGATCAAGAAGAAGAAGATTAAAAAGAAGTTGAAGGAGTAGTAGAAGAAGAAGAAGGAGAAGAAGAAGAAGAAGAGGAAGAAAAAGGAGTAGAAGAAGGAAATGAAGAAGTCGAAGAAGAAAAAGATGGACAATAAGAAGGTGATGAAGAAAAAGTTGAGGAAGAACTAGAAGAAGAAAAAAAGAAGAATAAGAAGAGGAAGAAAAAAAAAAGTGGAAGAAGAAGAAGAAGAAGAAGAAGGATAAGGAGAAGAAGAAGGAGAAGGAGAAGGAGAAGAAGAAGCAGGAGAAGAAGAAGTAGTAGTAGAAGAAGAAGAAGATGAAGAAGAAGAAGGAGAAAAAGAAGGAGGAGAAGATGAAGATGAAGAAGGAGAAGAAGAAGAAGATGAAGAAGAAGACATTGTAGAAGAAGAAGAAGAAGAAGAAGAAAAAGAAGAAGTGGAAGAAGAAGGAGAAGGAGAAGAAGTAGAAGAAGAAGCAGATGTTGATGATAACAATGAAGAAAAATAAGAAGAAGAAGAAGATGAAGATTAAGAAGGAGAAGAAGAGGAAGAAGAAGAAGAAGAAGAAGATGGTGAAGAAGAAGAGGAAAAAGAAGAAGAAGAAGGCGAAGAAGAAGAAGAAAAAGAAGAGGAAAAAGAAGGTGATGTTGAAGAAGAAGTAGAAGAAGTCAAAGAAGAAGAAGAATAAGAAGAAAAAGACGAAGAAGAAGAAAAAGTAGCAGTAGACGAAGAAGAAGAAGGAGAAGAAGAAGTGGAAGAAGAAGAGGAAGAAGAAGAAGAAGACATTGATGAAGAAGAAGAAGAAGAAGTAGAAAAAGAAGAAGTAGTTGAAGAAGATGAAGAAGAAGAATTCAAAGAAGTACAAGAAGGAGAAGAAGAAGAAGACAAAGATGAAGAAGAAAATGAAGAAGAAGAAGAAGAAGAAGAAGGAGAAGAAGAAGAAGAAGAGGAAGAAGTAGTAGTAGAAGAAGAAGAAGAAGATGAAGAAGCAGAAAAAGAAGACGAATAAGAAGAAGAAGAAGAAGAAGAAAAAGAAGAAGGACAAGAAGGACAAGAACAAGAAGTAGGAGAAGAAGACAAAGAAGAAGAAGAAGACGAAGAAGAAGAAGAAGACGATATAGAAGAAGAAGAAATAGAAGAAGAAGAAGTAAACAAAGAAGAAGAAAGTGAAAAGGAGGAAAAATAAAATGAAGAAGAAGAAGAAGAAGGAGAAGAAGAAGAATAAGAAGAAGAAGAAGAAGGATAAGAACAAGAAGAAGAAGGAGAATAAGAAGAAGAAGATGAAGAAGAAGAAGAAGAAATCAAAGAAGAAGCAGAAGAGCAAGAAGAAGAAGAAGTCGAAGAAGAAGAAGAAGAAAAAGAAGAAGTAGAAGAAAAAAATGTAGAAGTTAAAGGAGAAGAAGAAGAATATGAAAAGAAAGAAAGAGAAGAGGAGGAAGAAGAAGAAGAAAAGGAAGTAGTAGTAGTAGAAGAAGAAGAAGAAGAAAGAGGAGAAGAAGGATAAGAAGAAGGAAAGGTAGAAAACACAAAAGAAGATGAAGAATTAGTAGAAGAAGAAGAAGAAGAAGAGAAGGAAGAAGAAGAAGAAGAAGAGGAGGAGGAAGAAGAAGAAGAAGAAGAAGAAGAAGATGTCGATTATGAGAAAGAGCAAGAGAAAGACGAAGAAGAAAAATGCAAAGAAAAGGAAGATGAAGAGAAGGTAGAAGAAGAAGATAAAGAAGAAGCAGAGGAAGAAGAAGAAGAAGATGAAGTTGAAGAAGAAGAAAAGAAGAAGAAGAAGAAGAAGAAGAAGAAGAAGAAGATCAAGAAGATCAAGAAGAAGAAGCAGGAGGAGAAGAAGAAGTAGAACAAGAAGAAGATGAAGAAGAAGAAAAATATGAAGAAGTAGTAAAAGAAGAACAAGAAGAAGATGATGATGATGAAGAAGAAGATGAAGAAGAAGAAGAAGAAGAACACAATGAAGAACTAGAAGAAAGAGATGAAGAAGAAGGGGAAGAAGAAGAAGGAGAAGAAGAAGAGGAAGGAGAAGAAGTAGAAGATCATGAAAAAGAAGACAAAGAAGAAAAAGATGAAGAAAAAGAAGAAGAAGATGTGGAGGAAGAAGAAGAAGATAAATAAGAAAAAGAAGAAGAAAATGAAGATGAAGATGAAGAAGGACTTCACAAAGAAGAATAAGAAGAAGAAGAGCATGAAGAAGAAGAATTAGAAGAAGGCAAAGAAGAAGTAGAAGACGATAAATAAGAAGAAATGGAAGAAGAAGAAGAAGAAGAAGGCGAAGAAGAAGAGGAAGAAGAAGAAGAAGAAAAAGAAGAAGAAGGCGAAGATGAAGAAGAAAATGAAGAAGAAGAAGGCGAAGTAGTAGGAGAAGAAGAAGAAGAACATAACTAGAAGAAAAAGAAGGAGCAGAAGAAGATGAAGAAGACGATGATGAATTCGAAGAAGAAGAAGAAGAAGATGTTGATGATGATGAAGAAGAACAAGAAGAAGGAGAAGGTTAAGAAAGGGAAGAAGAAAAAGAGAAAATGATGAAGAAGAAGACAAAGAAGAAGAAGATGAAGAAAAGGAAGAAGAAGAAAAAGAAGGAGAAGCAAAAAAAAAAGAAGATCATGATGAAGAAGAAGAAGACGATAAAGAAGGGGAAGGAGAAAAAGAAGAAGAAGAAGTAGAGGGAGAGGAAAAAGAAGAAGAAGAAGAAGAAGAAGAAGGAGAGGACAAATAAAAGGGAGAAGAAGAAGAAGAAGAAGAGGGAGAAGTCGAAGAAGAAGAAGAAGAGGAAGAAGAAGACGAAGAAGAAGAAGACGAAGAAGAAGAAGAAGAAGAAGAAGAAGACGACGAAGAAGAAGAAGATGACGACGAAGAAGAAGACGACAAAGAAGAAGAAGAAGAAGAATAATAATAAAAAGAAGAAGTCAAAGAAAGAAGAAGAAGATGATGAAGAACAAGAAGAAAAGAAGAAGATGAGAAAGACAAAAGGAAAGAAAGAGAAAAGGAAGAAGAAGAAGAAGATGAAGAAGTAGTAGTAGTAGA
>JAIUJO010000530.1:332500-337500 GCA_023846275.1 Vanilla planifolia
ATGACGATAATGATGAAGAAGAAGATGAAAAAATGATGATGAGGAAGAAGAAGAAAAAGAAGAACTAGAAGAAGAGGAAGAAGAAGAAGAAGACAAAGAATCAGAAGAAGAAGAAGAAGAAGAAGAAGAAGAAGAAGATGAAGTCGACAAAGGGGAAGAAGAAGAAGAAAAAGAAGATGAAAAAGAAGAAGAAAAAGAAAAAGAAGAAGAAGATGGAGAAGAAAAGGAAGAAAAGGAAGAAGAATAAGAAGAAGAAGAAGAAGAAGAATTAGAAGAAGAATAAGAAGAATAAGAATAAGAAGAAGAAGAAGAAGAAGAAGAAAGAAGAAGAAGAAGGTGGAGAAGAAGAAGAAGAAGAAGAACAACAACAAGAACCAGAAGAACAAGAAAAAAGAGGAGGAGATGAAGAAGAAGAGAAAGAAGAATAAGTAGAGGAAGAAGAAGAAGAAGAAGAATATGAAGAAGAAGAAGAAGAACATGAAGAAGAAGAAGAAGGAGAAGAAGAAGAAGAAGAAGAAGAAGAAGAAGAAGTAGAAGAATGGGAAGGAGAAGAAAGACAAGGAGGAGAAGAAGAAGAAGAAGAAGAGAAAGAAGAAGAAAAAGAAGAGGAAGATGAAGAAGAAGAAGCAGAAGAACAAAAAGGAGAAGAAAAAGGAAAAGAAGTAGAAGATTAAGAAGAAGAAGAAGAAGAAGAAGACAATTAAGAAGAAAAAGAAGAGGACAAAGAAAAGGAAGAAGAAGAAGAAGAGGAAATGGAAGACGAAGAAGAAGAAGAAGATCATAAAGAAGAAGAAGTAGAAGAAGAAGAAAAAAAAGAAGAAAAACAAGAAGACGAACAAGAAAAAGAAGACGAAGAAGAAGAAGAAGAAGAAGAAGAAAGAAGAAGAAGAAGAAGACAAATAATAATAATAATAAGAAGAAGACAAGAAGAAGAAGAAGGCAAAAAGAAAAAGGGGAAGAAGGACAAGCAGAAGTAGAAGAAGTACAAAAAGAAGAAGAAGAACAAGAAGACAAAGAAGAAGAAGATGATGAAGAAGTAGAAGATGATGAATAAGAAGTGGAAGATGAAGAAGAAGAAGTTGATGATGAAGAAGAAGTAGATGAAAAAGAACAAGAAAAAGAAGAAGTAAAATAAGAAGTAGAAGAAGAACAAGAAGAACAAGAAGAATAGGAAGAAGAAGCAAAGAAGAAGAAACAAAAGAAGTGGAAGAAAAAGAAGAGTAAGACGAAGATGTGAAGGAAGAAGAAGAAGAATATGAAGAAGAAGAAGACAAAGATTTAGGAGAAGAAGAAGAAAAAAGTGAAGTAGACAAAGAAGAAGAAGAAAACGAAGAAGAAGAAGAAGAAGAAGAAGAAGAGGAAGAGGAAGAGGAAGACGAAGAAAAAGAAGAAGATGATAAAGTTGAAGAAAAAGAAGAAGAAGAAGAAGAACAAGAAGAAGAAGAAGAAGAAGTAGAAGATGAAGAAGAAGTAGAAGGAGAAGAAGAAGGAGAAGAAGATGAAGATGAAGTAGAAGATGATGATGATGAAGAAGAAGAAGGAGAAGAAGAGGAAGAAGATGAAGAAGAAGAAGAAGAAGAAGAAGAAGACAAAGAAGAAGAAGAGATGAAGAAGAAGAACAACGAGAAGACGAAGATAAAGAAGAAGATGAAGAAGAAGGAGAAGTAGCAAAAGTAGGAGAAGGAGTATAAGAAGAAGAAGAAGGAGAAGAAGAAGAAGAAGAAGAAGATGATGATGAAGAAGTGGAAGAAAAAGTAGTAGAAGAGGAAGAAGATGATTAAGATGAGGAGGAAGAAGAAGAAGAACAAGATGAAGAAGAAGAAGAATAAGAAAGTGATGAAGAAGTCAAAGAAGAAAAAGTTGTAGAATGAGAAGATGATGAAGAAAAGTAGAGGAAGAATAAGAAGAAGAAGAAGAAAAAGAAGAATAAGAAGAAGAAGAAGAAAAAGAAGTGGAAGAAGAAGAAGAAGACGAAGGATAAGGAGAAGAAGAAGGAGAAGAAGGAGAAGGAGAAGAAGAAGAAGGAGAAGAAGAAGTAGAAGAAGAAGATGATCATGAAGAAGAAGAAGAAGGAGAAAAAGAAGGAGGAGAGGAAAAAGAAGGAGAAGGAGAAGAAGAAGAAGAAGAAGACGTTGTAGAAGAAGAAGAAGAAGAAGAAGAAGAAGAAAAAGAAGGGGAAGAAGAAGGAGAAGAAGAAGAAGTAGAAGAGGAAGAAGAAAATGACGATGATGACAATGAAGAAGAAGAAGAAGAAGAAGAAGGTGAAGATGAAGAGGAAAAAGAAGAAGAAGAAGATGAAGCAGAAGAAGAAAAAGAAGAAGAAAAAGAAGATGATGTTGAAGAAAAAGTAGAAGAAGAAGTCAAAGAAGAAGAAGACGAAGTAGAAGAAGTAGAAGAAGTAGACGAAGAAGACGAAGAAGAAAAAGGAGAAGAAGAAGTGGAAAAACAAGAGGAAGAAGAAGAAAAAGAAGAAAAGATTGATGAAGAAGAAGTAGAAAAAGATGAAGAAGTGGAAGAAGATGAAGAAGAAGATGTCAAAGAAGTACAAGAAGGAGAAGAAGAAGAAGACAAAGATGATGAAGAAAATGAAGAAGAAGAATAAGAAGAGGAAGAAGTAGCAGTAGTAGAAAAAGAAGAAGATGAAGAAGATGAAGAAGCAGAAGAAAAAGAAAAAGAAGAAAAAGAAGAAGAAAAAAAAAGAACAAGAAGGACAAGAAGAAGAACAAGAAGAAGAAGAAAGACAAAGAAGAAGAAGAAGAAGATGACAAAGGAGAAGAAGAAGGAAAAAAGAAGTAGACGAAGAAGAAGAAGGTGAAGAAGAGGAAAAATAAAAAGAAGAAGAAGAAGTAGAAGAAGAAGAAGAAGATGGATAAGAAGAAGAAGAAGAAGGTGAAGAAGAAGGAGAAGAAGAAGAAGAAGAAGAAGAAGAAATAAAAGAAGAAGAAGAAGAGAAAGAAGAAGAAGATGACGACTAAGAAGAAGAAGAAGAAGAAGAAAATGTAGAAATTAGTGGAGAAAAGGAAGACGACGAAAAGAAAGAAAGGGAAGAGGACAAAGAGTAAGAAGTAGAAGAAGAAGAAGAAGATGATGATGATGATGATGAAGAAGAAGAATAATAATAATAATAATAATGAGAAGAAGAAGAAGAACAAGAAAGAGGAGAAGAAGGATAAGAAGAAGGCAAAGAAGAAAACAAAAAAGAAGATAAGGAAGAAGACAAAGAAGAAGAAGAAAAAGAAGAAGAAGACGAGGAAGAAGAAGAAGAAGAAGAAGAAGAAGAAGAAGATGATGATGATGAGAATGAGCAAGACAAAGATGAAGAAGAAAAATGCTAAGGAAAGGAAGAAGAAGAGAAGGTAGAAGAAGAAGAGGAAGAAGAAGAAGAAGATGATGATGATGAAGTTGAAGAAGAAGCAAAAGAAGAAGAAGAAGAAGAAGAAGATCGAGAAGAAGAAGAAGAAGTAGAAGAACAAGAAGAAGAAGAAGAAGAAGATGATGATGATGAAGAAGTAGAAGTAGAAGAAGAAGAAGAAGAAAAAGAGGAAGAAGAAAATGAAGAAGAAGAAGAAGAAGAGCACGATGAAGAAGAAGAAGAAGGAGATGAAGAAGAAGGGAAGAAGAAGAAGGAGAAAAAGAAGAGGAAGGAGAAGAAGAAGAAGTAGATCTTGAAGAAGAAGAAGAAGAAGAAGAAGAAGAAGGAGAAGATAAAGTAGAAGAAGAAGAAGAAGAAGGAGATGAAGATGAAGAAGGACAGGACAAAGAAGAAAAAGAAGAAGAAGAGAAGGAAGAAGAAGCATTAGAAAGGAAGAAGAAGCATTAGAAGAAGGCAAAGAAGAAGTAGAATATGATAAATAAGAAGAAAAGGAAAAAGAAGAAGAAGAAGAAAAAGAAGAAGAAGAAGAAGAAGAAAAAGAGAAAAGAAGAAGAAGAAGGCAAAGAAGAAGAAGAAGAAGAAGAAGGAGTAGAAAAGGATGAAGAAGAAGATGAAGAAGGCGAAGATGAAGAAAATGTAGAAGAAGAAGGCAAAGTAGTAGAAGAAGAAGAAGAAGAACATAGCTAGAAGAAGAAGAAGAGCATGCCGGAGAAGAAGAAGAAGACGATGATGAAGACGAAGAAGAGGAAGAGAAAGATGAGAAACAAGAACAAGAGGAGGGAAAAGAAGATGAAGAAGAAGAGAAGAAGGAAGAAGAAGAAGAAGAGGAAGAAGAAAAAGAAAAAAAAGAAGGAGAAGAAGAAGAAGAATAAGAAGAAGAAGAAGAAGACGAAGAAGAAGATGAAGTTGAAGAAGAAGAAAAAGAAGAAGATCAAGAAGAACATGAAGAAGCAGGAGGAGAAGAAGAAGTAGAAGAAGAAGAAGATGTTGAAGAACAAGAGGAAGAAGTTGAAGAAGAAGAAGAAGAAGAAGAAGAACACAAAGGGATGAAGAAGAAGAAGAAGAAGAGCAAGGGGAAGAAGAGGAAGAAGATCATGAAGAAGAACAATAATAAGAAGAATAAGAAGAAGAAGAAGAAGAAGAAGAAAAAGAAGAAGGAGATGAAGATGAAGAAGGATAAGAAAAAGAAGAATAAGAAGTAAAGAAAGAATAAGAAGAATTAGAAAAAGGAAAAGATGAAGTAGAAGATGATAAAATAAAAGAAGAAGAAGAAGAAGAAGAGGAGAAGAAAGAAGAAGAAGAAGGTGAAGAAGAAGAAGAAGAAGGCAAAGAAGAAGTAGGAGAACAAGAAGAGGAGAAAGAAGAAGAAGAAGAAGAACAAGAAAAAGAAGATCATGATGAAGAAGAAAAAGAGGAAGAATAAAAAGTAGAAGAAGATGAAGGTGAAGAAGAAAATGTTGAAGAAGAAGACGAAGTAGTAGTAGAAGAAGAACAACAACAAAACTAGAAGAAGAAGAACAAGCTGAAGAAGTAGAAGATTTGATGATGAAGATCAAGAAGAGGAAGAAAAAGAAGAGGAACAAGAAGAAGAGGAGGAAGAAAAAGATGAAGATGAAGAAGAATAATA
>JAIUJO010000530.1:350000-355000 GCA_023846275.1 Vanilla planifolia
GAAGAATAAGGAGAAGAAAATGAAGAAGAAGAAGAAGAAGACGAAGCAAAAGAAATAGAAGAAGAAGAAGAAGAAGAAGAAGAAGAAAAAGAAGAAGAAGAAGAAGCAGAAGAAGACAATGACAATGAAGAAGAAGAAGAAGATGATGATGATGATGATGGCAAAGCAGATGAAAAACAAGAAAAAAAGTAGCATAAGAAGAAGAAGAAGAAGAAGAAGAAGTAGAAGAAGTAGAAGAAGAAGGGCAAGAAGAGAAGAAGAAAAAGAAGAAGATGAAGAAGAAGTAGAAGAGGAAGGAGAAGAAGAGAAGAAGAAAAAGAAGAAGAAGAGGAAGATGAAGAAGAAGAAGAAGCAGAAGAAGAAGAAGAAGAAGAAAAGAAACAGAAGAAGAAGGAGAACAAAAATAACAAGGAGAAGAAGAAGAAGAAGAAGATGAAGAAGAAGAAAAAGAAGAAGAAGAAGCAGAAGAAAAAGAAGAAAAAGGAGAAGAAGAAGAAGAAGAAGAAGAAGAAGCAGAAGAAGAAGAAGAAGAAGAAGAAGAAGAAAATGAATGAGATGATGAAGAAAAGAAGAAGAAGAAGAATAAGAAGTAGATGATGAAGAAGAAGATGAAGAAGAAGAAGAAGAAGAAAACTAAGATGAAGAAGAGGTAGTAGTAGTCAAAGAAGGAGAAGAAGAAGAAGAAGAAGTAGTAGTAGTAATAGATGGAGAAGAAGTAGAAATGAAGAAGAGGAAGAAGATCAAGAAGAGGAGGAGGAGGTAGGATAAGATGAAGTGAAGGTAGAAGAAGATGTAGAAGAAGTTGAAGAAGAAGAAGAAGTAGAAGGAAAAGAGGAAGAAGAAGAAGTCAAAGAAGAAGAGGAATATGAAGAAGAAAAAGAAGAAAAAGATGAACAAGAAGAAGAAGAAGAAGCAGAAGAAGAAAAAGAAGACAAAAAAGAAGAAGACTAAGAAGAAGGTGAAGAAGAAGAAGAAGAAGAAGTAGACGAAGACAAAGGAGAAGAAGAAGAAGAAAAGAATAAAGAAGAAGACGAACACAAGGAAGAAGAAGAACAAGAAGTTGAAGTAGAAGAAGAAAAAGAAGAAGAAGAAGAAGAAGAAGATGAAGAAGAAGCGTAAAAAGAACAAGAAGAAGAAGAAGACGAAGAGGTAGAAGAAGATGTAGAAGGAGAAGAAGTTGAAGAAGAAGAAGAAAAAGAAGAAGAAGAAGAAGAAGAAGAAGAAGATGAAGAAGTGTAAAAAGAACAAGATAAAGAAGAAGACGAAGAGGTAGAAGATGTAGAAGGCAAAGAAGTTGAAGAAGAAGATAAAGAAGAAGAAGAAGAAGAAGAAGAAGAAGAAGAATATGATCATGAAGAAAAATAAGATGAGGAAGAAGGTGAAGAAGAAGAAGAAGAAGAAGAAAACAAGGAAGAAGAAAAAGAAAAAGAAGAAGAAGAAGAAAATGAAGAAGAAGGCAAAGACGAAGAAGAAGGCAAAGAAAAGGAAGATGAAGAAGAAGGAGAAGAAAATGAAGAAGAAGAAGAAGAAGAAGACGAAGCAATATAACAAGAAGAAGAAGCCGAAGAAGAAGAAGAAGAAGACAACGACAATAAAGAAGAAGAAGAAGAAGAAGAAGGAGAAGGTGAAGAAGAGAAGAAGAAGAATAGGAAGAAGAAGAAGAAGAAGATGAAGAAAAAGAAGATGAAGATGATGAAGAAGAAGAAGCAGTAGAAAAAGAAGGAGTGCAAGGAAAAGATGAAGAAAAAGAAGAACAAGAAGAAGAAGAAGAAGAAGATCATGATGATGGAGAAGAAGAAGAAAAAGAAGAAAAAGAAGAAGTATAAGAAGAAGAAGAAGAAAAAGAAGAAGCAGGAGAAGAATAGAAGAAGAAAAAGAAGAAGAAGAAGAAGAAGAACAAGAAGACGAAGAAGAAGGAGAAGAGCAAGAAGAAGAAGAAGAAGAAAAAGAAGAAGAATAAGAAGGAGAAGAAGAAGGAGGAGGACAAAAAGAAGAAGGAGAAGAAGAAGAAGATGATGATGAAAAAGAATAAGAAGAAGGAGAAGAAAAAGAAGAAAAAGGAGGACGAGAAGAAGATGACGAATAAGAAGAAGAAGAAGAAGAAAATGTAGAATAAGAAGAAGAATAAGAAGAACAAGAAGAAAAAGAAGAATGAGAAGAAGAAGAAAAGAAGAAGAATAAGAAGTGGAAGTTGAAGAAGAAGACGATGAAGAAGAAGAAGAAGAAAACAAAGACGAAGAAGTTGTAGTAGTCAAAGTAAGAGAAGAAGAAGAAGAAGAAGAAGACAAAGAAGAAGAAGTTGAAGGAATAGAACAAGGAGAGGAAGACGTGCAAGAACAAGAATCAGAAGAAGAACAAGAACATGAAGAAAAAGATGAAGATGAAGAAGAAGAAGAAAAAGAAGTAGAAGACAGAAAAGTAGGCGAAGAAGAACCAGAAAAGTAAGAGGAAGAAGAAAAAGAAGAAGAAGAACAAGATAAAGAAGAAGACAAAAAGGATGATGAAGAAGATGAAGAAGAAGAAGCAGTTGAAGAAGATGAATAAGACAAAGAAAAGGGAAAGAAGAAGAAGAAGAAGAAGAAGAAGAAGATGAAGACAAAGAAGAAGAAGAAGAAGTAGAAGGAAAAGAAGGTAAATGAGAAGAAGAATAATAATTAGTAGAAGATTAAGAAGAAGAAGGTGAAGAAGAAAAAGAGGGAAATGAACTAAAAGAAGAAGAAGAAGAAGAAGAAGAAGAAGAAGAAAACGTAACAATAAAAGAGGAAGAAGAAGAAGTCATAAAAGAAGAAGAAGAAGTAGTAGAAGAAGAACAACAAGAAGAAGAAGAAGAATGAGAGGAGGAAGAAGTAGTAGTAGTAGTAGTAGAAGAAGAAGAAAAACCAGATGAAGAAGGAAAAGAAGAAGAAGAAGATGTAGCATAAGAAGTGGAAGAAGAAGAAGAAGAAGATGTTGACGAAGAAGAAGAGAGAAAGAAGAAGTGGATAATCAAGAAGAAGATAAAGAAGAAGAAGAAGAAGTAGAAGATGAAGAGAAAGAAGAAGATGAACAAGAATATGAAGAAGAAGAAGAAGAAGAAGTGGTAGTAGAAGTAGTAGTAGAAGAAGAAGAAGATGAAGAAGAAGAAAAAGTAGTAGAAGAGGAAGGAGGAGAAGAAGAAGAGGAAGAAGAAGGAGATGAAGAAGAAGATGAAGATGAAGAAAAAGAAGAAGACGAAAAAGAAGATGAAGAAGAAGAAGAAGATGATGATGATGAAGAAGTAAAGGAAGAAGAAGAAGAAGAACAAGAAGAAGTAGAAGTAGAAAAAGGACATGAAGAAGAAGAAAAAGAAGAAGTGGAAGAAGAAAAAGAAAAAGAAGTTGATGAAGAAGAAGAGGAAGAAGAAGAAGAAAAAGAGGAAGACGAAGAAGAAGAAGAAGAAGATGAAGAAGAAGAAAAGAAGAAGAAGAAGGAGAAGAAGAAGATGAAGAAGCAGAAGAAGAAGAAGAAGAGGAAGAAGAAGAAGAATAAGATGAGAAAAAAGAAGAAAAAGAAGAAGAAAAAGAAGAAGAACGAGAAGAAGAAGAAGAAAAAGAAGAAGAATGAGAAAAGGAAGAAGAAGAAGAAGGAAAAGAAGAAGAAGAAGAAGAAGAAGGAGAAAGAGAAGAGAAGAAGTCAAACAAGAATTATAAGAAGAAGAAGATGATGATGAGATGATGGTGCAGAAGAAGAATATAAAGAATAAGAAGAAGAAGAGAAAAAAGTAAAAGAAGAAGAAGAAGATGAAGAAGAAAAAAAAGAAGAAGATGAAGAAGAAGAAGAAGAAGAAGTAGTAGAGGAAGAAGATGAAGATGAAGAAAAAGTAGAAGAAGAAGACAAAGAAGAAGTATAAGAGGAACAAGAAGAAGAAGAAGAAGTAGAGGAAGAAGAAGAGAAAGCAAAAGAAGGAGGAGAAGAAAAGAAGAACAAGATGAAGAAAAACATGAAGAAGACAAAGAAGAAGAAGAAGAAGAAGGAGAGGAAAAAGAGGACGAAGAAGAAGAAGAAGAAGAAGAAGAAAAAGAAGAAGAATAAGAAGAAGAGAAAGAAGATGAAGAAGAAAAAGCAGAAGAAGAAGATGTGGAAGAAGAAGAAGAACAACAAAAAGAAGAAGATGATGAAAGAGTAGAAGACGAAGAAGAATAAGAAGAAGTCGAAGAAGTTGAAGACGACAAAGATGAAGAAGAAGAGGAAGATGAAACAGAAGAAGAAGAAGAAGAAGAAGTAGAAGAAGAGGAAGAAAAAGAAGAAGAAGAAAAACAAGAAGATCGAGATGGAGAAGGTAGAGGAGAAGATGAAGAAAACAAAAAGAAGTAGAAGAAGTAGAAGAAAAAGATGAAGAAGAGGAAGAAGAAGATGAAGAAGATAAAGAAGAAGACAGAAGAAGAAGAAGAAGAAGATGGACACGAAGGAGAAGAAGTAGAACAAGAAGAAGTAGGACAAGAAGAAGAAGGAGATGAAGTACAATAAGAATAAGTAAAAGAAGAATAAGAAGAAGAAGAAGAAGAAGAAGAAGGAGAAGAGGGAGAAGAAGGAAAAGAAGAAGAAGAAGAAGAAGGTGACGAAGAAGAAGAAAAACAAGAAGAAGAATAAGAAGAAGAAGATGTTAATGAAGAAGTAGAAGAAGAATAATAATAATAATAAGAAGAAAAAGAAGAAAAAGGAAAAGAAAATGAAGTAGTAGTAGTCGTAGAAGAAGAAGAAGAAGAAAATGATGAAGTAAAAGAAGACAAAGACGAAGAAGAAGAAGAAGAAGAGAAAGAAGATGAAGAAGAAAATCAAGAAGAAGAAGAAGAAGAAAAAGTAGAAGAAGAAGACGAAGAATAAGAAGATGAAGAAGAAGAAGAATACTAAGATGAAGAAGATGAAGATGAAGAAGATGAAGAAGTAGAAGATGAAGAAGAAGAAGAAGAAGAAGAAGAAGATGATGATGATGATGATGATGATGATGATGAGGAAGATGAAGAAGAAGAAAAAAATGAAGA
>JAIUJO010000530.1:367500-375000 GCA_023846275.1 Vanilla planifolia
ATGAAGAAGAAAAGATAAAGAAGAACAAGTGGAAGAAAAAGAAATAAAAGAAGAAAACAAAGAAGAAGAAGCTGATAAAGAGGAAGAAGAGGAAGAGAAAGCCAAAGAAGAAGAAAAAGAAGAAGAAGAAGAAAAAGAAGGAGAAGAAGGAGAAGAAGGAGAAGAAAAGAAGAGGAAGAAGAAGAAGGAGGAGCAGAGAAAGAAAAAAACGTAGAACAAGAAGTAAAAGAAGGAGAAGTAGAAAAAGAAGAAGAAGAAGAAGATGATGATGAACAAGAAAAAGGAGAATAATAATAATAAGAAGAAGAAGAAGAAAGAGAAAAAGAAAGAAGAGACTAAGAAGAAGAAAATGATGAAGAAGAAAAAGAAGAAGACAAAGAAGAAGAAGAAGATGATGAAGAAAAAGAATAAGACAAAGAAGAAGAAGAAAATGTAGAACATAAAGAAGGAGAAGAAGAAGATGAAGAAGAAGATGAAGAAAAAGACGATTAAAAAGAGAAGAAAAAGATGAAGATGAAGAAGAAGTAGAATTAGAAGAAGAAGAAAAAGCAAAAGAACGAGAAGAAGAAGAAGAAGAAGAAGAAAGAGGAGGAGAAGAAGAACAAGAAGAAGAAGATGATGAAGAAGAAGAAGTAGAAGTAGTAGAAGAAGAACAAGAAAAAGAAGATGACAAAAAAGAAGCAGAGATAGAAGAAGAAGAAGATGAAGAAGAAGGAGAAGAAGAAAAAGAAGAAGAAGAAGAAGAAGAAGTAGAAGAAGAAGAAGAAGATGAAGAAGAAGAAAAGAAGGATAATAAGAAGGAGGAGAAGAAGAAGAAGAAGAAGATGATGATGAAGAAGAAGAAGATGGAGAAGAAGAAGGCGAAGAAGAAGAAGATGAAGAAGAAGAAGAAGAAGAAGAAGCCATAGATGAAGAAGAAAAAGAAGAAGAAGAAGGCAAAGAAGAAGAAGAAGGAGAAGAAGAAAAAGAAGAAGAAGAAGAAGAGAACAAGAAGATCAAGAAAAAGGAGAAGAAGAAATAGAAGAAGCAGAAAGAGAAGAAGAAGAAGGAGGAGGAGGAGAAGAATAAGAAGAAGATCAAGAAGAAAAAGAAGAAGATGAAGAAGAAGAAAAAGTAGAAGAAAAAGAAGAAGAAGATGTAGAACAGAAAGAAGAAGGAGAAGAAGAAGAATAAGATCATAAAAATAAAGGAGAAAAAGATGAAGAAGACGAAGAATTAGAAGAAGAAGAAGAAGAAGAAAAGGAAGTAGAAGAAAAAGAAGAAGAAGAAGAAGAAAGAGAAGAGGAAGAAGTAGAAGAAGAAGAAGAAGAAGTAGAAGAAGAAGAAGAAAAGGAAGAAGATAAAGAAGAAGTGGAAGAAGAAGAAGAAGAAGAAGTAGAAGAAGAAGACGAAAAAGAGGAGAAGAAGAAAAAGAAGAAGAAGACAAAAAAGAAGAAGAGCAAGAAGATGAAGGAACAGAAGAAGAAGAAGAAGGAGAAGAAGAAGAAGACGAAGAAGCTAATGAAGAAGAAGAAGAAGAAAGAGAAGGAGAAGAAGTAGATGATGATGAGGATGAAGAAGCAGAAGAAGAAGGTGGAGAAGAAGAAGAAGAAGAAGAAAATGATGAAGATTAAGAAAAAGGAGGAGAAGAAGAAGAAGAAGAAAGAGAAGAAGGAGAATAAAAAAATTGAAGGATAAAAAAAGGAAGAAAAAAATAAGAAAAAAAGGAAAAGAAAAAAAAAGAAGATGAAAAAGAAGAAGTTGAAGAAGCTAAAGAAGAAGAAGAAGAAGCAGAAGGAGATGAAGAAGATGATGAAGAAGAAGAAGAAGAAGAAGAAGAAAAAGAAGAGGAAGAAAAAGAAGAATAAGAAGACAAAAAAGAAAAAGAAAATGAAGAAGAAGAAGAAGTAGTAGAAGAAGAAGAAAAAAGTAGAATAAAATAGAAAGAAGAAGAAGAAGAAGTAGAAAAAGAGGAAGTAGAAGAAATAGAAGAAGAAGAAGAAGAAGAAGTAGGAGAAGAAAAAGAAGGAGAAGAAGAAAAATGAGAAGAAGATGGAGAAGAAGAAGAAGAAGAAGAAGAAGAAGAAGATGAAGACAAAGAAGAAGAAGAGGAGGAGGAAGAAGAAGAAGACGAAGAAGATGAAGACGAGAAGGAGAAGCAGAAGGAGAAGCAGAAGAAGAAGAAGAAGAAGAAGTAGAAGAAGAAGAAGAAGAGGGAAAAAAAGAAGAAGCAGAAGATGAAGAAGAAGAAGGAGAAGAAGAACAAAAAGAAGCAAAAGAAGAAGAAGTTAGAAGAAGAAGAAGAAGATGTTGAAGAAGAAAAATACGAAGATGAAGAAAAAGAAGATGAAGATGGGGAAGAAGAAGATGAAGAAGAAGAAGAAGAGGAAGAAGAAGAAGAAAAAGAGGAATATGAAGAAGACGAAGAAGAGCAAAAGAAGAAGAAGAAGAAAGAGAAGAAGAACAATTGCAAGAAGAAGATGAAGATGATGAAGTAGAAACAGAAATGAAGAAGAAGAAGATGAAGATGACGAAGAAGAAGAAGAAGAAGAAGAGGAGGAAGGAGAAGGAGAAGAAGAAGAAGAAAAAGAAGATAAATACGAAGAAGAAGAAGAAGAAAAAGAAGAAGAAACGAAGAAAAAGAAAGAATAAGAAGAATAAAATAAAGAAGAAGAAGATGATGATAAAGAAGAAGAAGAAGAAGAAGAAGAAGAGGAAGAGGAAGTGGAAGAAGAAGAAGAAGAGGAAGAAGAAGAAGAAGAAGAAGAAGAACATGATGATGATGATTTTGTTGATGAAGACAAAGAAGTAGAAGAAGAAGAAGAAAATGTAGAACAAGAATTTGAAGAAAAAGAAGGAGAAGAAGAAAAAAAGAAGAAGAAGGAGAAGAAGAAGAAGAAGAAGAAGAAGAAGAAAAAGAAGAGGGAAATGACGTAGAAGAATAAGAAGTAGAAGAAGATGATGAAGAAATAGAAGCATAAGATGATGAAGAAGAAGAAGAAGAATAAGAAGACAAAGAAGAAGATGAAGAAGATGTAGAGGAAAAAAAGAAAGCAGAAGTACAAGAAAAAGAAGAAGAAGAAGAAAAAGAAGACGAAATAAAAGAAGGAGAAGTTGTAGTAGTAGTAGTAGTAGTAGAAGAAGAAGAAGAAGAAGAATAAAAAGTAGAATACAAAGAAGAAAAAGAAGAAGAAGAAGAAGAAGAAGAAGAAGAAGAAGTGGAAGAAGGATAAGAAGAGAAAAAGGAGAGGGAGTAGTAGAAGAAGAAGAAGAAGAATAAAAAGTAGAATACAAAGAAGAAGAAGAAGAAGAAGAAGAAGAAGAAGAAGAAGAAGAAGAAGAAGTGGAAGAAGGATAAGAAGAGAAAAAGGAGAGGGAGTAGTAGAAGAAGAAGAAGAAGAAGAAGAGTATGAAGAAGAAGAAGTAGTAGAAGAAAAAGAATAAGAAAAAGAAGAAGAAGATGAAGAAGAAGAAGTAGACGAAGAAGAAGAAGAAGAAGAAGAAGAAGAAAAAGGGAAAGGAGAAGAGGATGAAGACGAAGAAGAAGAAGGAGAAGAAGAAGAAGACAAAAGATGAAGAAGAAGTAGAAGAAAACAAAGTATAATAATAATAATAATAACAAGTAGAAGAAGAAGTAGAAGATGAAGAAGAAGAAGCCAAAGAAGAAGAAGAAGTAGAAGAAGGAAGAAAAAGACAAAAAAGAAGAAGAATAAGATGCAGAATAAGAAGAAAGGACGACGAATAAGTTGAAAAAGAAGAAAAAGAGGAAGAAGAAGCTGAAGAAGAAGAAAAGGAGAAGAAGAAGACGAAGAAGAAGAAGAAGAAGAAGTAGAGGAAGAAGACGAAGAAGGCGAAGAAGAAGAAGAAGACGAAGAAGAAGAAGAAGAAGAAGAAGAAGAAGGAGAAGAAGCAGAAGAAGAAGAAGAAGGACAAGGTGAAGAAATAGAAGAATGAGAAGAAAAAAAGAAAAAGAATAAGCGAAAGAAGAGTGAGAAGAAGAAGAAGAAGTAGAATAAGAAGAAGAAAAGACAGAGAGGAAGAAGAAGACGAAGAAGAAGAAGAAGAAGTAGAAGAAGAAGAATTAGAAGAAGAAAAAGAAGAAGAAGAAGAAGAAGAAGACGCAGAAGACGAAGAAGTAGAATAAGAAGAAGGAGAAGGGAAAGAAGAAGAAGAAGAAGAAGAAGAAGAAGAAGAAGTAGAAGAAGAAGAAGAAGAAGAAGAAAAAGAAGAAGAAGAAGAAGAAGACAAAGAAAAAGTACAAGAGGAAGAAGAAGAAGTTGAAGAAGAAGAAGAAAAAGAATAAGAAGAAGAAGAAGAAGAAGAAGGAGAAGAAGAAGAAGAAGAAGAAGAAGAAGAAGAAGAAGAAGATAAGGAAGAAGAAGAAGAAGAAGAAGATGAGGAAGAAGAAGAAGAAAAAGATGAAGAAGAAGAAGAATATGATGATGATGAAGAAGAAGAAGAAGAAGTAGAAGAAGAAGAAGAAGTAGAAGAAGAAGAAGAAGAAGATGAAGAAGATGATGAAGGAGAAGAAGAAGAAGAGAAGAAGAAGAAGAAGAAGAAGAAGAAGAAGATGAAGAAGAAGAATTTCAAGAAAAAGAAAGAGAAGAAGAAGGAGAAGAAGAAGAATGAGATAACGAAGAAGAAGAAGAAGAAGAAGACAAACAAGAGGAAGAAGAAGAAGAAGAAGAAGAAGTAGAAGACGAAGAAGAAGAAGAAAAATAAGAAGAAGAAGATGATGATGATGATGAAGAAGAAGAAGATGAAGAGGAAGAAGAAGAAGAACAAGAAGAAAAAGAAGAGGAGGAAGAAGAAGAAGAAGATAAAGAAGAAGGAGAAGATGATAAAGAAGAAGAAGAAGAAGAGATAAAAGAAGAAGAAGAAGAAGAGTAAGATGAAGATGAAGATGAAGAAGAAGAAGAAGAAAAAGAAGAAGAAGAAGAAGACAAAGAAGAAGAAGAACAAGAAGACATTGTAGAAAAAGACAAAGAAGAAAAAGTAGAAGAAGAAAAAGAAGAAGAAGACCAAGAAGAAGAAGAACAAAAAGAAGATGAAAAAGAAGAAGATGAAGAAGAGGGGGAAATAGAAGAAGAAGAAGAAGAAGAAGAAAAAGAAGAATTGCCAGAAGAAGAGGAAGAAGACGAAGAAGAGAAAGAAGAAGAAGATAAAGAAGGCATAGAAGAAGAAGAAGAAGAAGAAGAAGAAGAAAAAGAAGATGAAGAAGAAGAAATTGGTGAAGCAGATAAAGAAAAGAAAGAAGAAGAATAAGAAGAATAAGAGGAAGAAGAAGAAGAAGAAGAAGTGAAAGAATAAGAATAAGAATAAGTATAAGAAGATTATGACAAAGTAGAAGAAAAAGAAGAAGAAGACAAAGAAGAAGAAGAAGAAGATGAA
Source organism: Vanilla planifolia (assembly GCA_023846275.1). Lineage (NCBI taxonomy): Eukaryota > Viridiplantae > Streptophyta > Magnoliopsida > Asparagales > Orchidaceae > Vanilla > Vanilla planifolia. The sequence goes on from JAIUJO010000530.1 coordinate 372,871, forward strand.
GAAGAGGAAAAAGAAGATAAAGAAGAAGCAGGAGAAAAAAAGAAATAGAAGATGAAAAATAAGGCAAAAAAGAAGAGAAAGTAGAAGAAAAAGAAAAAGAAGTGGAAGATGAAGAAGAGAAAGAAGAAGAAGTAGAAGAAGATGAAGAAGTAGAAGAGGATTAAGAAGAAGAAGAAGAAGAAGAAGAAAAAGTAGAAAAAGACAAAGAAGAAGTAGAACAAGACAAAGAAGAACAGGAAGATTAAGAAGTAGAAGAAGAAGAAGGTGAGGTTGGAGATAAAAAAGAAGAAGACGAAGAAGAAGAAAAAGATGATAAAAAAAGAAAAGAAGTAGAAGAAGAATAAGAAGAAGTAAAAGAAGATGAAGAAGAAGAAGTAGAAGAAGAAGAGGAAGAACGAGAAGAAGAAGAAGAAAAAAAGAAGAAGCTGATTAAGACGAAGAAGAAAAGATGAAGAAGAAGAAGAAGAAGAAAGCTAAGAATAAGAAGAAAAAGGAGAAGAAGAGGAGCTTGAAGAAGAAGAAGAAGAAGTAGAAGAAAAAGAAGATGAAGAACAATGAAGAAGAAGAAGAAGAAGAAGAATAAGAACAAGAAGAAGAGCAAGAAGAAGATGAAGAAGAAAAAGAAGAAGATAAATAAGAAGAAGAAGAAGAAAAAGAAAAGGAAGAAGAAGAAAGAATTAAAAGAATAAAATAAAGAAGAAGAAGAAGATGATAAAGAAGAAGAAGAAGAAGTAGAAGAAGATGTAGAGGAAGTAGAGGAAGAAGAACATGATGAAGATGATGATGTTGATGATTAAGAAGGAGAAGAAGAAGAAGAAGAAGATGTAGAAGAAGAACTAGAGGAAACGAAAGAGAAGAAGAAAAAGAAGAAGAAGAGGGAAAAAGTTGTAGAAGAAGAAGAAGTAGAAGAAGATGAAGAAGAAAATGATACACAAGAAGAAGAACAAGAAGAATAAGAAGACAAAGAAGAAGAAGAAGAAGATGATGAAGCAAAAAAGAAAGCATAAACAGAAGAAGAAGAAGAAGAAGAAGAAGAAGTAGAAGAAGAAGAAGTAGAAGAAAAAGAAAAAGAAAAAGAAGATGAAGAAGAAGTAGACGAAGAAGAAGAAGAAGAAGAAGATGAAGAAAAGGAAGAAAAAGAGGAAGTAGAGGATGAAGACGAAGAAGAAGAAAGGGAAGAGGAAGAGGACAAATGATGAATAAGAAGTAGAAAAAAAGAAGTATAAGAAGAAGAAGAAGCTGTAGAAGAATAAGATGATGATGAAGAAAATGAAAAATAAGAAGTAGAAGATGAAGAAGAAGGAAGAAGAAGACGAAAAAGAAGAAGAATAAGAAGCAGAATAAGAAGAAAAAGATGAAGAATAAGACGAAAAAGAAGAAAAAAAAGAAGAAAAAGACTAAGAAGAAGATGAAGAAAAAGAAAAGGAAGAAGAAGAAGAAGAAGAAGAAGAAGAAGAAGACGAAGAAGACAAAGAAGACGAAGAAGAAAAAGAAGAAGAACAAGAAAAAGAAGAAGAAGAAGAGGGAGAAGAAGAAGATGGAGAATAAGAAGAAGAAGAAGAAGAACGTGAAGGTGAAGCAATAGAACAATGAGAAGAAAAAAGAAGAAGAAGAAGCAAAAGAAGAAGATGCAGAAGAAGAAGAAGAAGAAGAAGAAGATGCTGAAGAAGAAGAAAAAGATGGAGAGGAAGAAGAAGACGAAGAAAAAGAAGAAGAAGACATAGTAGAAGAAGAAGAAGAAGAAGGGGAAGAAGAAAAATAAGAAGAAGAAGAAGAAGAAGAAGAAGAAGAAGATGAAGAAGAAGAAGAAGAATAAAAACAACAAGAAGAAAAACACAAAGAAAAAGAACAACAAGAGGAAGAAGAAGAAGATGTAGAAGAAGAAGAAGAAGAAGAAGAAGAAGAATAAGGAGAAGAAGAAGGAAGATAAGAAGTAGAACGAGAATATGAAGAAGAAGAAGAAGCACAGGAAGAAGAAGAAGAAGATGATGAAGAAGAAGGAGAAGAAGAAGAAGATGAAAAAGAAGTAGGTGGAAGAAGAAGAAGAAGAAGAAGAAGAAGAAGAAGTAGAAGAAGGATAAGAAGAGAAAGAAGAGGGGGAAGAACAAGAAGAAAATGATGATGAAGAAG
>JAIUJO010000530.1:382500-387500 GCA_023846275.1 Vanilla planifolia
TAGAAGAAGGAAAAGAAGAAGAAGAAGAGCTAGAAGAAGAATGTGAAGAAGAAGAAGAAGAAGAAGAAGAAGATGAAGATTAAAAAGAAGAAGAAGAAAAGAAGAAGACTAAGAAGAAGAAGAATAAGAAGAAGAAGAAGAAGAAGAAGAAGAAGAAGAAGCAGAAGAAGAAGAAGAAGAGAAGAAGAAGAAGAGCTAGAAGAAGAAGAAGAAGAAGAAGAAGATGAAGAAGAGGAAGAAGAAGAAGAAGAAGATGAAGAAGAAGACAATGAAGATGTAGAAGAAGAAGAAGGAGGAGGAGAATAAGAAAAAGAAGAAGAAGGAGATGAAGAAGAAGAAGATGATGAAGAAAAAGAAAAAGAAGAACAAGGCAAAGGAGAAGAAGAAGAAGATGAAGAAGAAGAAGAAGAAGATGATGATGATGATGATGAAAGACAAAAAGAAGGGAAAGAAGAAGAAGAAGAAGAAGAAAAGATGAAGAAGAAGAAAAAGAAGAAGAGGACGAAGAAGAAGAAGAAGAAGAAAAAGAAGAAGAAGAAGAAGAAGAAAAAGAAGAAGATGAAGAAAAAGAAGAAGGTGAGAAAGGAGAAGTAGGAGATGAAGAAGAAGAACGAGAATAATAAAGGAAGAAGAAAAAGGAGAAGAAGAAGTAGAAGAAGAAGAAGAAAAAGAAGTAGTAGAAGAAGAACTAAAGAAGAAGAAGAAGAAGAATAAGTAGAAGAGGAAGAAGAAGACGAAGAAGAAGAAGAAGAAGAAGGTGAAGGAGGATAAGAAGTAAGATGAAGAAGTACAGGATGAAGAAGACGAAGAAGAGGAAGACAGAGGAGAAGAAATTGAAGATGGAGAAGAAGAAGACTAAGACGAGGACAAAGATTAAGATGAAGCAGAAGAAGAGGAAGAAGTAGAAGAAGAAGAAGAAGGAGAAGAGGAAGAAGATGGAGAAGAAGGCAAAGAAGTAGAAGAAGAGAAGAAGAAGAAGAAGAAGAAGAAGATCAAGAAGAAGGAGAAGAAGGAGGAGGCGGAGGAGGAGAAGAAGAAGATGAAGAAGAAAAAGAAGAAGACAAAGAAGAAGTTGAAGTTCAAAAAGAAGAAGTAAAAGAAGAACAAGACGATAAAGATGAAGAAGAAAAAGATGAAGATGAAGAAGAAGAAGTTGAAGAAGAAGAAGAAAAATAAAAAGTGGAAGAAGGAGAAGAAGAAGAAGAAGAAGAAAGAGGAGAAGAAGAAGAGGAAGAAGAAGAACAAGAATAAAAAGAGGAAGAAGATAAAGAAGAAGATGAAGAAGAAGATGAAGAAGTAGAAGAATACTAAGAAGATGAAGAAGAAGAAGACAAAAAAGAAGAGGAGCAAGAAGAAGAAGTTGGGAAAGAAGAAGAAGAGGAAGAAGAAGAAGAAGAAGTCTAAGAAGATGAAGAAGAAGAAGATGAAGGAGATGGGGAAGAAGAAGAAGATGAAGAAGAAGATGGTGATGATGATGAAGAAGCAGCAGAAGAAGATGGAGAAGAAGAAGAAGAAGAAGAAGATGATGATGATGATGAAAAAAGAAGAGGAACAAGAAGAAAAAAGAAGATGAAAAAAGGAGAAGAAGAAGAAGAAGAAGATGAAAGAAGTAAAAGAAGTAGTAGAAGAAGAAGGGGAAGAAGAAGAAGAACAAGAAGAAGAAGATGATGATGAAGATGAAGAAGAAGGAGAAGAAAGAGAAGAAGGAGAATTAAAAAATTGAAGGATAAAAAAAGGAGGAAAAAGAAGAAAAAAGGAAAAGAAAAAAAGGAAGAAAATGAAAAAGAAGGCGATGAAGATGTTGAAGAAGAAGAAGAAGGCAATGAAGAAGATGATAAAGAAGAAGAAGAAGAAATGTAGAAGAAGAAGAAGAAGAAGAAGAAGACGAAGAAAAATAAGGGGCAGAAGAATAAGAAGAAGAAAACAAAGAAGAAGAAAAAATGAAGAAGAAGAAGAAGATGAAGAAGAAGAAGATTAAGAAAAAGAAGAAGAGAAGAACAAGATGAAGAATTAGAGGAAAAGAAAAAAGAAGAAGAAAAGAAGAAGAAGAAGAGGAAGAAGAAGAAGAAGAAGAAGGAGTAGAAGAAGTAGAAGAGGAAGAAGAAGAAGAAGAAAAAGAAGGAGAAGAAGGAAAAGGAGAAGAAGAAGAAAAAGAGAAGAAGATGGAGGTGGAGAAGAAGAAGAAGAAAAGAAGAAGAAAAGAAGAGAAGAAGAAGAAGAAGAAGAAGAGGAAGAAGAAGTAGAAGATGATAATGATGAAGAATGAGAAGGAGAGAAGATGAAGAAGAAAACGAAGAAGAAGAAGAAGAGAAGAAGAAGCAGAAGTAGAAGAAGTAGAGGGAGAAGAAGAAGAAGAAGAAGAAGAAGAAGGAGAAGAAGGAAAAGGAGAAGAAGAAGAAAAAATAGAAGAAGAAGGAGGAGGAGGAGGACAAGAAGAAGAAGAAGAAGAAGAAGATGATTAAGAACCAGAAAGAGAAGAAGAAGAAGAAGAAAAAGAAGGAGAAGAAGAAGGACATGAGGAAGAAGAGGCAGAAGAAGAGGAATAAGAAGAAGAAGAAGAAGGCGATGAAAAAAGATGATGAAGATGAAGAAGAACAAGACGAAGAAGTGGAAGAAGAAGAAGAAGAGGAAGTGGAAGAAGAAGAAGAGGAAGCAGAAGGAGAAGAGAAGAAGATGAAAATGAATAAGGAGAAGAAGAAGAAGAAAGAAGTAGAAGAAGAAGACAAAGAAGATGATGATATAGAAGAAGAAGAAGAAGAAGAACAAGAAAAGAAGAAGAGGTGGAAGAAGAAATAGAAGGAGACAATGAACAAAAAGATGACGAAGACGAAAAATTACAAGACGAAGAAGTGGAAGAAGAAGAAGAGGAAGAAGAAGGAGAAGAAGAAGATGAAAAAGAACAAGGAGAAGAAGAAGAAGATGATGATGATGATGAAGTAGAAGCAGAAGAAGAGAATAGAAAAGAAGAATAAGAAGAATAAGAAGAAGCAAAAGAAGAGGAAAAAGAAAAATAAGAAGAAGAAGTTGATGAAGAAGAAGAAGTAGAGGGAGAAGAAGAGGAAGAAGAAGAAGAGGAAGAAGAAGAAGAAGAAGAAGAAGAAAAAGTAGAAGAAGATGATGATGATGATGAAGAAGAAGAATATTAAGAAGAAGAAGAAGAAGAAGATGATGTAGTAGTAGAAGAATAAGATGAAGAAGAAGAAAAAAATAAAAGAGGAGAAGTAGATGATGAAAAAGATGGAGATGAAGAAGAAGAAAAAGAAGAAGAATAAGAGGGAGAAGATCTAGAAGAAAAAGAAGGAGAAGAAGTAGAAGAAGACAAAGAAGGAGAAGAAAGAAGAAGAAGAAGAAAAAGAAGAAGAAGAAGAAGATGAAGTAAAAGAAGGAAATGAAGAGAAGAAGAAAAACTAGAAGAAGAAGATGAAGAAGAAGATAAAGAAGAAGAAGAAGAAAGAAGAAGACTAAGAAGAAGAAGAAGAAGAAGAAGAAGAAGAAGAAGAAGAATAAGTGGAAGAAGAAGAAGAAGAAGAAGAAGAAGAAGAAGAAGAAGAAGAATAAGAGCTAGAAGAAGAAGAAGAAGGTGAAGAGAGGAGGAAGAAGAAGAAGAAGATGAAGATGAAGACAAAGAAGATGTAGAAGAAGGAGGAGGAGGAGAGAATGAAAAAGAAGAAGAAGAAGATGAAGAAAAAGAAAAGAAGAACAAGGCGAAGAAGAAGAAGAAGAAGAAGATGATGATGATGATGAAGAAGATAGGGAATAAGGCAAAAAGAAGGGAAAGAAGAAGATGATGAAGAAGAAGAAGAAGAGATGAGAAGAAGAAAAGAAGAAGAGGACAAGAAGAAGAAGAAGAAGAAAAGAAGAAGAAGACAAAGAAGATGAAGAAGAAGAAGAAGAAGAAGAAGAAGAAGAAGAAGATAATGATGACGTAGAAGACAAAGATGAAGAAGAAAAAGAAGAAGGGGCAAAGTAGAAGAAGAAGAAGAGGAGGAGGATGAACGAGAAGAAGAAGGAGAAGTAGTAAAAGACGAAGAAGTAGGAGGAGAATAAGAAAAAGTAGAAGAAGAAGAAGAAAAAGGAAAAGAAGAACCAAAAAAAGAAGAGAAAGATGAAGAACAACAAAAGAATAAGCAGAAGAAGAAGAAGAAGAAGAAGAAAGCGAAGGAGGACAAGAAGTAAGATGAAGAAGTACAGGAAGAGAAGAAGAAGAAGAAGAAGGAGAGGAAGACAAAGGAGAAGAAGTTGAACATGGAGAAGAAGAAGACTAAGATAAGGACGAAGATGAAGAGGAAGTAGAAGAAAAGGAAGAAGTAGAAGAAGAAGAAGATGAAGAACACAAAGAAGAAGAAGGAGAAGAAGAAGAAGAAGAAGAAGAAGAAGGAGAAGGCGAAGAAGAAGAAGGCGAAGAAGAAGAGAGAAGAAGAATAAGAAGATTAAGAGAAAGGAGAAGAAGAAGAAGAATAGGAAAGAGATTAAGAAGGAGAAGGAGTAGAAGACAAAGAAGAAGAAGATGAAGAAAAAGAAGAGGACAAAGAAGAAGAAGTTGTTGAAGAACAATAAGAAGAAGAAGAAGAAGCAGAATAAGACGATCAAAATGATGAAAAAAAAGATGAAGATGAAGAAGAAGAAGACGAAGAAAAGAAGAAAAATAAAAAGTGGAAGGAGAAGTAGAAGAAGAAGAAGAAAAAGGAAGTGGAGTAGAAGAGGAGAAGAAGAAGAAGAAGAATAAGGAGAGGAAGAAGATAAAGTAGAAGTAGATGAAGAAGAAGAAGAAGACTAAGAAGACGAAGGAGATGAAGAATTGGAAAAGAAGATAAAGAAGAAGGAGAAAAAAAGATATAGAAGATGAAGAATAAGACAAAAAAGAAGAGAAATTAGAAGAAGAAGAAAAGAAATGGAAGAGAAGAAGAGAAAGAAGAAGAAGTAGAAGAAGATGAAGAAGTAGAAGAGGATTAAGAAGAAGAAGAAGAAGAAGAATTAGAAGAAGACAAAGAAGAAGAAGA
>JAIUJO010000530.1:395000-397500 GCA_023846275.1 Vanilla planifolia
GAAGAAGAAGAAGAAGAAGAAGAAGATTAAGAAGAAGAAGAAAAAGAAGAGGAAGAGGAGGAAGAAGAAGGCGAAGAAGAAGAAGAAGAAGAAGAAGAGGAAGAGGTGGAGGAAGAAGAAGAAGAAGATAGTGTTGAAGAAGAAGAATAGAAGGAAGAAAAAAAAGAAGAATTAGTACAAGGAGATGAGGAAGAAGAAGAGGAAGAAGAAGAAGCATAATAAGAAGAAGGTGAAGAAGGAGAAGATGAAAATAAAGAAGAAAAAGAAGAAGAATATGAAGAAGAAGAAGAAGAAGAATATGAAGAAGAAAAGTTGAAGAAGAAGAAGGAGAAGATGATGATGAAGAAGAAGTGGAGGAACTAGAAGAAGAAGAAGATGAAGAAAAAGGAGCAGAAGAAGAAGGAGGAGAAGAAGAAGGGGATAAAGAAGAAGATGAAGAAGAAGGAGGCAAAGAAGATGACGAAGAAGAAGAAGAAGATGATGATGATGAAGAAAAAGTAGAAAATGGATAGAAAAAGAAGAAGAAGAAGAAGAAGAAGAATAAGAAAAACAAAAAGAAGGAGAAGAACAATTAGAAGAAGAAGGAGAAGAAGAGGAATAAAAACAAGGAGAAGAAGATGAAAAAGAAAAAGATGAAGAAGACTGCGAAGAAGAAGAAGAAGAAGACAGAAGAAGAATAAGAAGACAAAGAAGTAGAAGAAGAAGACGAAGAAGGAGAAGATAAAGAAGAAGAAGAATAAGAAGAAAATGAAGATGTTGAAGTAGAAGAAGAAGAAGAAAGTGAAGAAGAAGAAGAATAAGACGAAGAAGAAGAATAAGTAGGAGAAGAAGAATAAGAAGAAGAAGAAGAAGAAGAATATGGAGAGGAATTGGAGGAAGAAGAAGAAGAAGAAGATGTAGAAGAAGAAGAAGAAGAAGGAGAAGAAGAAGAAGAAGAAGAAGACAAAAATGAAGAAGAAGGTGAAGAAGAAAAGGAAAGAGAAGAAGACGAATAAGAAGAAGAAGAACCAGGGAAAAAAGAAGAAGAAGGTGAAGAAGGAGATGAAAAAGTGGAAGAAGAATAAGTGGAAGAAGAAGATGAGGAAAAGAAGAAGAGGAAGACGAAGTGGAGGAAGAAGAAGAAGAAGAAGAAAACGAAGAAGAAGAATAAGAAAAAGAAGAAAAAGAAGAAGAAGAAGATGAAGAAGAAGAAGATGATGAAGAAGAAGACAAAGAAGAAGAAGACAGAGAAGAAGGAAAAGAAGATGATGAAGAAGAAAAAGAAGAAGAAGAAGAAGAAGACAAAGAAGAAGAAGATGAGAAGAAGAAGAAGAAGAAAATGATGAAAAAGAAGAAGGAGAAGAAAGAAGAAGCAAAAGAAGAAGAAGAAGAAGAAGAAAAAGATGACGGAAAAGACGAACAAGAAGAACAAAAAGGAGAAGAAAGAGAAGAAGGGAAAGAAAAAAAAGGAGAAGAAGAAAAAGAAGAAGAAGATGGAGAAGAAGAAGAAGAAAAAGAAGAAGAACAAAAAGAAAAAAGGACAAAGATGAAGAAGAAGAAGAAGAAGAAGGAGGAATTGAAAAAGTAGAGGAAGAAGAAGAGGAAGATGACGAAGAAGAAGAAGAAGAAGAAGAAGAAGAAGAAGAAGAAGGAGAAGATGGAGAAGAATAAGAAGAAGAAGAAGAACAATAAGAAGAAGAAGATGATGAAGAGGAGGAAGAAGTCAAAGAAGAAGAAAAAGAAGTTGAAGAAGAAGAACAAGAAGAAGTAGAAGAAGTAGAAGAAGTAGAAGAAGAAGAAGATGAAGACCAAGAAGTAGAAGAAGAAGAACGGGAAGAAGAAGGAGGAGAAGGAAGAGGAGAAGTAAAAGAAGAAGAAGAAGATGATGATAATATCGAATAAGAAGAAGAAGAAGAAGAAGAAGAAGAAGAAGAAGAAAAAGAACACAAAGAAGAAGAAAAGAACAAGACAGAAGAAGAAGAAGAAGATGATGATGAAGAAGAAGAAGAAGACAAAGAAAAAGAAGAAGAAGAAGAAGAAAAAGATGAAGGAGAAGACAAAGATGAAGAAGAATAAGACAAATAAGAAGAAGAAGTGGAAGAAGACAAATAAGAAGAAGAAAATGAAGAAGAAGAAGAAGAAGAAGAAGATGAAAAGAAGAAGCAGAAGAAGAATATAAAGAAGAAGAAGATGGAGAAGAAGAAGAAGAAGATGAAGATGATGACGAAAAAGAAGAAGAAGACGAAGTTCAAGAAGAAGAAGAGAAAGAAGAAGAAGAAGAAGAAGAAGATTAAGAAATTGAAGAACACCTAGAAGAATGAGAGTAAGCAGATGTAGAAGATGAAGAAGAAGGAGAAGAGGAAGAAGAAGAAGAAGAAGAAGAAGAAGACAAAAGAGGTAAATGAAGAAGAAGTAGAAGAAGAAGAAAAAGAAGAAGGAGAAGAAGAAGGAGAAGAAGAAAGAGAAGAAGAACAATTACAAGAAGAAGAAGAAGATGAAGAAGAAATTGAAATGAATTCGA
>JAIUJO010000530.1:402500-407500 GCA_023846275.1 Vanilla planifolia
AAGAAGAAGAAGATGAAGAAAAAGAAGAATAAGAAGAAGAAGACGAAGATGAAAAAGAAAAAGAAGAAGATGAAGAAAAAGAAGAAGTAAAAGAAGAAAAAGAACAAAAAGAAGAAGAAGAAGACGAAAAAGAAAAAGAAAAAGAAGAACTAGAAAAATAAGAACGTGAAGAAGGAGATGAGAAAGCAGAAAAAGAAGAAGAGGATGAAGAAGGAGAGGAAGATGAAGAGGAGGAGGAAGAAGAAGAAAAAGAAAAAGCAGAAGACGAAGAAGAAGAATCAAAAAAAGAAGAAGAAGAAGAGGAAGGAGAAGAAGAAGAAGACAAAGAAGAAGAAGACGAAGAAGAAGAAGAAGAGGAAGAAGAAGAAGAAGAAGAACATGAAGAAGAAGAAGAAGAAGATGAACTTGAATAAGAAGAAGAAGAAGTTGAAGAAGAAGAAAAAGAAGACAAAGAAGAAGAAGAAGAAGAAGAAGAAGAAGGAGAAGAAGGAAGAAGCAAAAGAAGAAGAAGAAGAAGAAGAAGAAATATAAAAAGAAAATAGACAAAGATGAAGAAGAAGAAGACAGAGAAGAATTAGAAGAAGAAAAAAGATGATGATGAATAATGAATTGAAGAAGAAGAATAAGAAGAAGAAGATAAAGGCAAAGAAGAAGTTGAAGAAGAAGATGATGATGAAGTCGAAGAAGAAGAGGAAGAAAAAGAAGAAGAAAAGGAAGAAGAAGAAGAAGAAGAAGAAGAATATGAAATAAGAAGAAGAAGAAGAAGAAGAAGAAGAAAAGAAGAAGAAGAAGGAGAAGAAGAAGAAGGAAAAAAATAAGGAGTAGAAGATGAAGAAGTAGAAGAAAAAGAAGAAGTAGAAGAAGAGGAAGAAGAAGAAGAAGAAGTAGAAGAAGAAAAAGAGGAAGAAGCTGAAGATGAAGAAGATTGTGATGAAGAAGACGAAGACCAAGAAGAAGAAGAAGAAGAGGAAGAAGAAGATGAACAAGAAGATTTAGAAGAAGAAGAAGAAGATTTAAAAGAAAAGAAGAAGAAGAAGTGGAATTAGTAGAAAGACAAGAAGAAGACAAAGAAGAAGAAGAAGATGATGATGATGAAGTAGATGAAGAAGACAGAGAAGAAGAAGATGAAGAAGAAGAAGAAGACAACGAAGAAGAAGATGAAGAAGACGTAGAAGAATAAGAAGAAGAAGAAGAAGATGAAGAAGATGAAGAAGAAGAAGGAGAAGGTGAACAAGTAGAAGAAGAGGAAGAAGGAGAAGATGAAGAGGAGGAATAGGAAGAAGAAGAAGAAGAAGTGGAAGGAGAAGAGGAAGAAGAAGAAGAAGAAGCAAAATAAGAAATAGAAGAAGAAGAAGTAGAGGAAGAAGAAGAAGAAGAAAAAGAAAAAGAAGAAGTACAACACGAGAAAGAAGAAGACAAAGAAGAAGAAGATGAAGAAGAAGAAGAAGAGGAAGAAGAAGAAGAAGAAGAACAAGAAAAAGAAGACGATGAAGAAGAAGAAGAAAAAGAATACGAAGAAGAAGAAGAAGATGATGATGATGAAGAAGAAGAAGAAGATGACTGAGAAGTAAAGGAAGAAGAAGAAGAAGATGGAGAAGAAGACAAAGATGTAGAAGAGTAAGAAGAATAAGGAGAAAAGAAGAATAAGAAGAAGAAAGATAGGATGAAGAAAAGGTAGAAGACAAAGAAGATGAAGAAGGCCAAGAAGAAGAAGAAGAAGAAGAAGATTATAGAGAAGAAGAAGAAGATGAAGAAGAAGAAGAAGAAGAACAGGAAGAAAAAGCATAGTAAGATTGAGAAGAAGTAGAAGATGAAGAAGATGATGAAAAAGAAGGAGGAGAAGAAGAAGATGATTTGAGAAGAAGAAGAATATGAAGAAGAACACGAATGCAAATAAGATAAAGAAGAAAAACAAGAAAAAAACAAGAAGGACAAGAAAATGAAGAAGAAGAAGAAGTAGAAGAAAAAGAAGAAGAAGAAGAAGAAGTAGATGAAGAAGGAGAAGAAGGAGAAAGAGAAGGAGAAGAAGAAGATGAAGAAGAATAAGAAGAAGAAGAAGGAAAAGAAGAAAGAGAAGAAGAAGAAGACAAAGAAGAAGAAGAAGATGAAGAAGAAGGCAAAGCAAAAGAAGATGAAAAAGAAGAAGAAAAAGAAGTGTAAGAAGAAGAAGAAGAAGAAGAAGAAGAAGTAGAAGAAGATGATGAAGAGGAAGAACATGAAGCAGAAGGTGAAGAAGAAGAAGAAGAAGATGATGATGAAGAAAAAGAAGAAGAAGAAGAAGAAGAAGGAGAAGAGGTACAAGAAGAAAAAGAAGATGAAGAAGAAGATGAAGAAGAAGAAGTAGAAAAAGAAGGAAAAGAAAAAGTTGAAGGAGACGAACAACCTAAAAAAGAAGAAGATGAAGAGGAATAAGAGTAAGAGGAAGAAGAAAAAGAAGAAGAAGAAGAAGATGAGTTAAAGAAGAAGAAAGAGATAATGAAGAAGAACAAGAAGAAGAAGAGGAAGAAGAAGAAAAAGAAGAAAAAGAGGCAGAAGAACTAGAATAAGAATAAGAACGAGAAGAAGAAGAAAAGGAAGAGAAGTTGAAGAAGAAGAAGAAAAAGAAGAAGAAGACAAAGAAGAAGAAAAAGTAGAAGACGATGAAAAAGAAGGAGAAGAAAGAAGAAGTAGATGAAGAAGAAGAAGTAGAAGAAGAAGAAGAAGATAAAGAAGAAAAAGATGCAGAAGAAGAAGAAAAAGATGAAGAAGAAGGAGAAAAAGAAGAAAAAGGAGAAGAAGAAGAAGAAAGAGAAGAAGAAGAGGAAGTACAAGATGAAGAAAGAGAAGAAAATGACAAAGAATTAGAAGAAGACAAGGAAAAAGAAGAAGAAGAAGAAGAAGAAGAGGAAGACAAAGAAGAAGAAGAGGAATAAGGATAAGAAGACGAAGAAGAAGACGAAGTTGAAGAAGAAGAAGAAGAACAAAGCGGAAGTAGAAGAACAAAATTAAACTGAAGGAGAAGCAAAAGAAGAAGAAGAAGAAGACAAGTAGGAAGATGAATAGGAAGATGAAGAAGATGAAGAAGAAGAAGAGAAGGAGAAGAAGGTGGAGAAAACGGAGGAGGAGAAGAAGAAGAAGATGAGGAAGAAGTGCGAGAATAAGAAAAATAAGAAGAAGAAGAATAAGAACAAGAAGAAGAAGAAGAAGAAGAAAAAGATGGAGAACAAAAAGAAGAAGAAGAAGAAGAAGAAAAGTCAAAGAAGAAGAAAATGAAGAAGATGAAGAAGAAGAAGAAGAAGAAGAAGAAGAAGAAGAAGAAGAAGAAGCAAAAGAAAAAGAAGTGGAAGAAGTAGAAGAAAAAGAAGGAGGAGGAGGAGGAGGAGGTGGAGGAGGAGGAGGAGGAGGAAGAAGAAGAAGAAGAAGAAGAAGAAGAATTAGAAGGAGGAGGAGAAGGAAGACGAGGAGAAGGAGAAGAAGAAGAAGAAGAAGAAGAAGAAGAAGATGTTGATGAAGAAGAAGAAGAACAAGAATAAGAATAAGAAAAAGAAGACGAAGAAATAGAAGAACAAGACAAAGAAGAAGAAGATGAAGAAGAAGAAGAAGAAGAAGAATACCAAGAAGAAGAAGAAGAAGAAGACGAAGAAGAAGAAGATGATGAAGAAGACAAAGATGAAGAGGATAAGAAGATGAACAAGAGGATGAAGAAGAGGAAGAAGACAAAGAAGAAGAAGAAGGCGAAGAAGAAGAAAAAGAAGAAGAAGAAGAAGAAGGAGAAGAAAAAGAAGATGAAGAAGTTTAAGAAGATGACGAAGAAGAAGAAGAAGAAGACAAAGATGAAGAAGAAGAAGAAGAAGAAGAAGGAGAAGAAGAAGAAGAAGAAGAGGAAGAAGAAGAAGAAGAAGAAGAAGGAGAAGAAGAAGAAGAAGAAGAAGAAGAAGAAGAAGTTGATGAAAAGGAGGAAGAAGAAGAAGAAGAAGAAGAAGACGATAATAATGTTGATGAAGAAGAAGAAAAGGAAGAATAAGAAGAAGAAGAAGAAGAAGGAGAAGGAGATGAAGAAGAAGACGAAGAAAAAGAAGAAGAAGAACAAGAAGAAGTATAAGAAGACGAGGATAAAGAAAAATAAGAAGAATAAATGGAAGAAGAAGAGTAAGAAGAAGGGAGGATGAAGAAGAAGAAGAAGAAGAAGAAAAAGATGATGAAGAGGAAGAAGAATAAAAAGAAGAACAAGATGGAGAAGAAGATGATGATGAACAAGAAGAAGAAGATCTAGATGAATTAGAAGAAGAAGATGATGATGACAAAAATTTGGAAGAATAAGACGAAGAAGAAGAAGATGACAAAGATGAAGACGAAGAAGAAGATTAAGAAGAAGAAGAAGAAGAAGAAAAAGAAGAAAAAGAAGAAAAAGAAGAAGATGATCATGATGACGAAGATGAAGTTGAATGAGAAGAAGAAGAAGACGAAGAAGAAAACGAAGAAGAAGAAGAAGATGAATAAAAAGAAGAAAAAGAATAATAATAATAATAATAATAATAATAAGACCTATAAGAAGAGGAAGAAGAAGAAGAAGAAGATGAAGAAGAAGAAGAAGTAGAAGATTAAGCAAAAGAAGAAAAAGAAGAAGAAAAGGAGGAAGAAGAAGAAGAAGAAGAAGAAGAGGAAGAGGTGGAGGAAGAAGAAGAAGAAGAAGATAGTGTAGAAGAAGAAGAATAGAAGGAAGAATAAAAAGAAGAATAAGTAAAAGGAGATGAGGAAAAAGAAGAGGAGGAAGAAGAAGAATAAGCAGAAGGTGAAGATGGAGAAAATAAAAATGAAGAAGAAAAAGAAGAAGAATATGAAGAAGAAGAAGAATACGAAAAAGAAAAGATGATGAAGAAGAAGAAGAACATGATGATGAAGAAGAAGAGGAGGAACTAGAAGATGAAGAAGAAGGAGAAGAAGAAAAAGGTGTAGAAGAAGATGGAGGAGAAGGAGAAGGGGATAAAGAAGAAGATGAAGAAGGAGGCAAAGAAGAAGAA
>JAIUJO010000530.1:412500-420000 GCA_023846275.1 Vanilla planifolia
AAGTAGTAGAAGAAGAGAAGAAGAAGAAGAAGAAGAAGAAGAACAAGAAGAGGAAGATGAAGAAGAGAAACACAAAGAAGAGGAGGAAGAAGAAGAAGGAGAAGAAGAAGAAGATGATGATGATTATGAAGAAGAAGACTAAAAAGTAGAAAAAGTAGAATTAGAAGAAGAAATAGAAGAAGAAAAGGGCAAAGAAGAAGAAGAAGAAGAAGATGATGATGAAGAAAAAGTACAAGAAGAAAACGATAGAGAATAATAATAATAATAATAAGAGAAAGAATTAGAAGAAGAAGAAGATGATGATGATGATGATGAAAAAGTAGAAGAATTAGAAGAATAAAAAGAAGGAGGCGAAGAAAAAGAAGACATTGATGATAATAAAGAAGAATAAGAAGAAGACTTTGACGATAATGAAGAAGAAAAAGATAATGAGGAAGAGGAAGAAGATGAAGACGAAGAAGAAGAAGAAGAAGAAGAAGACGATGAAGAGGAAGAAGACGAAGAAGAGGAAAAGTAGAAGTTGAAGAAGAAGAAGAAGAAGAAGGAGGAGGAGGAGGAGAAGAAGATGAAGAAGACAAAGAAGAAGTGGAAGAAGGAGAAGAAGTAGATGGAGAAGAAGTAGATGAAGAAGAACAAAAAGAAGGAGAAAAAGACATAGAAGAAGAAGAAGAGGAAGAAGAAGGAGAAGAAGATTAAGTAGAAGTAGAAGAAGAAGAAGAAGAAGAAGAAGAAGATCATGATTATGATGAAGAAGAAGAAGATGAAGATGAAGAGAAAGACAAAGAATAAGATGGACAAAGAGGATAATAAGAAGAAGAAGAATGAGAAGAAGAATAAAAAGAAGTAGAAAAGAAGAAGAAGAAGAAGAAGAATTAGAAGAAAAAGAAAAAGAAAAAGAAGAATTACAAAAAGTTGAAGAAGCAGAAGGAGAAGAAGAGGATGGAGAAGACGAAGAAGAAGAAGGTGAACAAGAAGGCAAAGGAGATGAAGAAGGAGAAGATGTAGAAGAAGACGAAGAAGAAGAAGAAGAAGAAATAGAAGAAGAAGTAGTAGTAGAAAAAGAAGAAGAGGAAGAGGAAGAAGAAGGAGTAGAAGAAGAAGAAGAAGAGAAGAAGAAGTAGTGGAAGAGGAAGGAGAAGAATAAGACGAAAAAGAAGAAGAAGAAGAAGAAGAAGAAGAAGAAGAAGAAGCAGAAAAAGAAGAAGAAGAATAATAATAATAATTGTAATAAGAAGAAGAAGAAGAAGAAGAAGAAGAAGAGGAAGAAGTAGAAGTAGAGGAAGAAGAAGTTGAAGAAGAAGAAGACAAAGAAGAAGAAAAAGAAAAAGAAGAAGAAGAAGAAGAAGAAGATGATGAAGATTAAATGGAAGAAGAAGAACAAGAAGAAGAAGGAGAAGAAGAAAAAGTAGTAGTAATAGCAGAAGAAGAAGAAGAAGTAGAAGAAGAAGAAGAAAAAGAGGAAGAAGTACAAGAAGAAGAGGAAGAAGAGGAAGAAGAATGAGAATAAGAAGACGAAGATGAAGAAGAAGAAGAAGAAGAAGAGGAAGAAGAAAAAGAAAGAGATGAAGAATTAGGAGAAGAAGAAGAAGATGAAGAAGAAGAAGAGAAAGAAGAAGAAGAAGAAGAAGTCAAAGAAAATATAGAAAAAGAAGGAGAAGAAGTAGACGAAGAATAAGAAAAAGAATAAGAAGAAGCGGAAGAAGACATAGAAGAAGAAGAACAACAAAAAGAAGAAGAAGAAGAAGACAAAGACGACAAAGAAGAAGAAGTAGTAAAAGAAGAAGTAGAAGAAGAAGAAGAAGAAGAAAAAGAAGAAGTAGAAGAAGAAGTTGAAGAACAAGAAGGAAGAAGAAAAAGAAGAAGAACTAGATACGGAAGATGAAGAGCAAGAAAAAGAAGAAGAAAATGATTATGAAGAAGTTGAAAAAGTAGAAGGAGAAAAAGACTAAGAAAAACTAAAAGATGAAGAAGGAAAAGAAGAAAAAGAAGAAGAAGACCAGAAAAAGAAGAAAAAGAAGAAGATGAAGAAGAAGAAGAAGAAGAAGAAGAAGAGAAGAAGATGAAGAAGTAAACATAAAAGAAGAAGTAGCAGACAAAAAAGAAGTAGAAGAAAAAGAAAGAAAGTAGAAGAAGATGAGGAAAAAGAAGAAGAAGAAGACGTAGAAGAAGAAGAAGTAGAAGAAGACGAAGAAGAAGAAGAAGAAGAAGAAGAAGAAGAAAACAAAGAAGGAGAAGAAGAAGAAGAAGAAGAAGGAGAAGAAGATGTAGAAGAAGACAAAGAAGTAAGAGAAGAAGACAAAGACGACGAAGAAGAAGAAGTAGTAAAAGAAGAAATAGAAGAAGTAGAAGAAGAAGAAGAAGAAGAAGAAAAAGAAGAAAAAGAAGAAGTAGAAGAAGTAGTTGGAGAATAAGAAGGAAGAAGAAGAAGAAGAAGTAGATGAGGAAGATGAAGAAGAAGATGAAGAGCAGGAAAAAGAAGAAGAAACTGATGATGAAGAAGATGAAAAAGTAGAAGGAGAAAAAGACTAAGAAAAACAAAAAGAAGAAGAAGGAAAAGAAGAAGAAAAAGAAGAAGACCAAAAAAAGAAGAAAAAGAAGAAGATGAAGAAGAAGAAGAAGAAGAAGAAGGAGAGTAGAAGAAGAAGAAGAAGGAGAGTAGAAGAAGAAGTAAAGATAGAAGAAGAAGAAGCAGACAAAAAAGAATTAGAAGGAAAAGAAAAAAAGTAGAACAAGATGAGGAAGAAGAAAAAGAAGAAGTAGTAGAAGAAGAAGGAGAAGAAGACGAAGAAGAAGAAGAAGAAGAAGAAGAAGAAGAAGAAGAAGAAGAAGAATTTGAAGAAAAAGAAGAAGACAAAGAAGTGGAATAAGAAGAAGACGAACAAGAAGATGAAGAAAAAGAAGAAGAAGAAGAAGAAGAAGATGACGAAGAGGAAGATGAAGAAGAAGAAGAAGAAGAAGAAGATGACGAAGAAGAAGAAGAAGAAGAAAGAGGAGGAGAAGAAGATGCAGAAGAAGACAAAGAAGTAGAAGAAGAAAAAGAAGAAGAAGAAGAAGAAGTTCAAGATGGAGAATTAGAACAAAAATAACAAAAAAATAAGAATAAGAATAAGAAAAAGTAGAAGAAGAAGAAGAAGAAGAGGAAGATGAAGAACAAGAAGAAGGTGAAGATGAAGAAAAGATGTAAAAGAAGTAGAAGAAGAATAAAAAGAAGATGAGGAAGAAAAAAATAAGGAAAAAGAAGAAAATGAAGAAGAAGATGAAGGGGAAGAAGGCGAAGAAAAATATGCAGAAAAAGAAGAAGAAGAAGAAGAAGAAGGCAAAGAAGATGGAGAAGAAGACGAAGAAGAACAAGAAGAAGAAGAGAAGGAAGAAGAAGAAGAAGAAGAAGAAGAATGCGAAGAACTAGAAGAAGAAGAAGCGGAGGAAGAAGAAGAAGAGGAAGAAAAAGTAGCAGAAGACGAAAAAGAAAAAGAAGAAAAAGATGATGAAGAAGAAGAAAGAAGAAAGAAGAAGAAGATGAAGAAGAAGTAGATGATGAAGAAAAAATAAGAATATGGCGAAGAAGAGGAAGAACAAAAGGAAGATGAAGAAGATTAAGAAGACGAAGAAGAAGGAGAAAAAGAGAAAGAAGAAGAAGAAGAAGAAGAAGAAGGCAAAGAAGAAGAAGAAGAAGCAAAACAAGATGAAGAGAAGAAGAAGCAAAACAAGAAGAATATGAGGAGGAAGAAGAAGAAGAAGAAGAAGAAGTAAAACACGAAGAAGAAGAAGACAAAACAGAGGAATAAGAAGAAGAACAACAAGGACAAGATGATGATAAAGAAGAAGAAAAAGAAGAAGAAGATGATGAAAAAGAAGACGTGGAGGTAGATGAAGTAGAAGAAGAAGAAAAAGAAGAAGGCAAAGATGAAGAAGAAAAAGAAGAAGAAAACGAAGAAAAAGAAAAAGAAGGAGAATAAGAAAAAGATGAAGAAGAAGACGAAGAAGAAGCAGATAAAAAAGAAGAAGAAAAAGAAGAAGAAGAAGAAGAAGAAGATAATGATGGTGATGAAGAAGGAGAAGAAAAATAAGTAGTAGTAGAAGAAGAAGAAGAAGATGATGATGATGATGATGATGATGAAGAGGAAGAAGAAAGAGGAGAAGATGAAGAAAAGATTTAAAAGAAGAAGAAGAAGAGGTAGAAGAAAAAGAAAAAAAATGAGAAAAAGAAGAAGATGGAGAAGACGAAAAAGAAAAAGGAGGAGAAGAAGAAGAAGAAGAAGAAGAAGAAGAAGTAGAAGTAGAATCAGAAGTAGAAGAAGGAGAAGGAAAAAAACAAAAAGAAGAAGAAGATGTTCAAAAAGAAGAAGAGGAAGAAGAAGAAGAAGAAGATGAAGAAAAAGTAGACGAAGAAGATCATGTAGAAGAAGAAGAACGAGAAGAAGGGGAACAAACAGAAGAAGAAGAAGAAGAAGAAGAAGAAAAAGAAGAGGAAGAAGAGGAAGAGGAAGAAGAAAAAGAAGTAGAAGAAGAAGAAGAAGGAGAAGACGTACAAGAAGAAAAAGAAGAAGAAGAAGAAGATAATGAAGAAGAAGAAGATGATGACGGTGACGAAGAGGAAGAAGAAGAAGAAAAAGACGACAAAGAAGAAGATAAAGAAGAAGAAGATAAAGAAGAAGATGAATAAGAAGAGGAAGATGAAGAAGCAAGGGAAGGCGAAGAATAAGAAGTACAAGACAAAAAAAAGAAGAAGAGCAAGACAAAGAAGAAGAAGAAGAAGAAAAAGAAGACAAAGAAGAAGGATAAGAAGAAGAAGAAGATGAAGATGAAGAAGAGGAAGTTGAAAAAGAAAAAAAAGATGATGAAGAAGAAGAAGAAGAAAAAGATGCGGACAATGAAAAAGAAGAAGAAGAAGAAGAAGAAGAAAAAGATGAAGACAAAGAAGAAGAACAAGAAGAAGATGAAGAAGTAGAAGCAAAAGAATAAGAATAATAAGAAGATGAAGAAGAAGAAGAAGTAGGAGTAGAAGAAGAAGAAGAAGGCAAAGAAGAAGAAGATAAAGAAGAAGAAAACAAAGAAGAAGAAGAAGATGATGATGATGATGAAGATGATGATTATGCTGAAGAAGTAAAAGAAAAAGAAGAAAAAATACAAAGGAAGAGAAGAAGAAAAAGACAAAGGAGGAGAAGTAGAAGAAGAGAAAGAAGAAGACGAAGACAAAGAAGAAGAAGAAGAAGAAGAAGAAGAAGAGGAAGAAAGGGAAGAATAAGAAGAATGAGAATAAGATGAAGAAGAAAAAGAAGATGAAGAAGAAGAAGTAGAGAAAGAAGAAGATGAGGGAGAAGGAGATCAAGAAAAAGAAGTAGAAGAAGGAGAAGAAGAAGAATAAGGAGACAAAGAAGAAGAAGAAGAAGAAGAAGAATAAGAAGAATAAGACAAAGAAGATGAACAAGAAGGAGACGAAGAGGAAGAAGAAGGTGAAGAAGAAAAAGAAGAAAAAGAAGAATGCAAAGATGAAGAAGATGTGGAAAAAGAAAAAGAAGGAGAAGAATAACAAGAAGGAGAAGGGAAGATGAACATGAAGATGGAGAAAACAAAGAAGAAGAAGAAGAAGAAGAAAATCACGAAGAATGAGAAGGCGAAGAAGAAGGAATAGAGGAAGAAGAAGAAGAAGAAGAAGAAGAAGAAATAGAAGAAGAAGAAGAAGAAGAAGTAAAGGAAGAAAAAGATGATGATGATGGAGAAGAAAATGAAGGAGGAGATGAAGAAGAAGAAGAAGAAGTAGAAGAAGGAAGAGGAGGAGAAGAAGATGAAGAAGGTGAAGATGAAGAAGAAGAGGAAGAAGGGAAAGATGAAGAAGAAGAAGGAGAAAAAGAAGAAGACGAAGAAGAACAAGCAGAAGAAGAAGAAGAAGATTAAGAAGATGAAAAAAAAGAAGAAGATGACAAAGAAGAAGAAGATGGAGGAGGCGATGAAGAAGAAGAAGTAGAAGAAGAAGAAGCAGAAGAAGAAGAAGAAGAAGAAAAGGAAGAAGAAGAAAAAGAGGAAGACAAAGAGGAGGAGGAAGAAGAAGAAGTAGAAGTAGTAGTAGAAGAAGAAGACGAAGAAGACGAAGAAGAGGAAAAAGACAGACAAAGATGATGAAGAAGAAGAAGAAGAAGAAGACCAAGAAGAAAAGACGAGGAAGTAGAAGAAGAAGAAGAAGAAGAAGAAGAAGAAGATGAAGAAAAAGAAGAAGAAAAAGAAGAAGAAGAAGAAGATGATGATGATGATGAAGAAGGAGAAGGAGAAGAAGAAGAAGAAGAAGAAGAAGAGAAAGAAAAATAAGAAGATGAAACAGAAGAAAAAGAAGAAGGAGAATAAATAGAAGAAAAAGAAGAAGGATAATAAGAACAAAGAAGAAGAAAAAGAAGAAGAAGAAGAAGAAAAGAAGAAGAAGTAGAAGAATAAGAAAAAAGACAGAGAGAAGCAGAAGTCAAAGAATAAGAAGAAGAAGAAGGAGAAGAAGAACATTGAGAAAAAGAAGAAGGAGAAGAAGAAGAAGAAGAAGAAGAAGTAGAAGTAAAGGAAGAAAAAGATGATGATGATGAAGAAGAAAATGAAGGAGGAGGAGATGAAGAAGAAGAAGAAGAAGTAGAAGAAGGAAGAGGAGGAGAAGAAGATGAAGAAGGTGAAGATGAAGAAGAAGAGGTAGAAGGGAAAGTTGAAGAAGAAGAAGAAGGAGAAGAAGAAGAAGACGAAGAAGAACAAGCAGAAGAAGAAGAAAAAGATTAAGAAGATGAAAAAAAAGAAGAAGATGACGAAGAAGAAGAAGATGGAGGAGGCGATGAAGAAGAAGAAGTAGAAGAAGAAGAAGCAGAAGAAGAAGAAGAAGAAGAAGAAGAGGAAGAAGAAGAAAAAGAGGAAGACGAAGAGGAGGAGGGAGAAGAAGAAGTAGAAGTAGTAGTAAAAGAAGAAGACGAAGAAGAGGAAAAAGGCGTAGACAAAGATGAAGAAGAAGAAGAAGAAGAAGAAGACAAAGAAGAAGAAGAAGAAGAAGACAAAGAAGAAAAGACGAGGAAGTAGAAGAAGAAGAAGAAGAAGAAGATGAAGAAAAAGAAGAATAAAAAGAAGAAGAAGAAGAAGATGATGATGATGATGAAGAAGGAGAAGAAGAAGAAGAAGAAGAAGAAGAAGAGAAAGAAAAATAAGAAGATGAAAAAGAAGAAAAAGAAGAAGGAGAATAAGTAGAAGAAAAAGAAGAAGGATAATAAGCAAAAAGAAGAAGAAAAAGAAGAAGAAGAAGAAGAAGAAAAGAAGAAGAAGATGAAGAAGAAGTAGAAGAAGAACAAAAAAGACAAAGAGAAGTAGAAGTGAAAGAATAAGAAGAAGAAGAAGGAGAAGAAGAAGATTGAGAAGAAGAAGAAGGAGAAGAAGAAGAAGAAGAAGAAGAAGTAGAAGAAGGCAAAGAAGAAGAAAAAGAAAAGGAAGACTAAGTAGATGAAGAAGAAAAAAAGTCGAAGAAGAAGAAAAAGGAGTCAAAGA
>JAIUJO010000530.1:430000-435000 GCA_023846275.1 Vanilla planifolia
AAGAAGAAGAAGAGGAAGATGAAGAAGAGGAGAAGAAGGACAAGAAGAAGAAGAACTTTAAAAAGTAGAAAAGAAGAAGAAGAGGTAGAAGAAAAAGAAGAAGAAGAAAAACAAAAAGAAGATGAAGTAGAATAAGAAAAGGTAACGGAGAGGAATAAGAAGGGGAAGAAGAAGAAGCAACAAAAGAAGAAGTAGAAGAAGAAAAAGAAGTAGAAGAAGATTGAAGAAGACAAAGACGACAATAAAGAAGAAGAAGAGGAAGAAGAGGAAGAAGAAGAAGTTGAAGGAGAAGAAGAAGAAGTAGAAGAAGAAGAAGGAGAAGGCGATGAAGAAGAAGACGAAGAAGGAGAAGTAGAGGAAGGAGAACAAGTAGAAGGATAAGAAGAAGAAGAAGAAGAAGAAGAAGAAGGTTAAGAAGTAGGAGAAGAAGAAGAAAAAGATGAAAAAGAAGCAGAAGAAGAAGAAGATGAAGAAGAAGAAGAAGAAGGAGAAGGAGAAGAAGAAGAAGACGACTACGAAGAAGAAGAGGAAGTAAAAGAATAAGATGAAGAATAAGAAGGAGAATATGAAGAAGGAGGAAGAGAAGAATAAACAGAAGGAGAAAAGTTGAAGAAGAAGAAGAAGAAGAAGAACAAGAAGTAGTAGAAGAAGAAGGACAAGAAGTGCAATGAGAAAAAGACGAAGTAGGAGAAAGAGAAGAAGAAGATGCAGAAGAAGGAGAAGGCAATGATGATGATGAAGAAGAAGAAGGAGAAGAAGAAGATAAAGAAGGAGAAATAGAAGAAGAAGAAGTAGATGACGAAGAAGAATAAGAAGAAGAAGAAGACTTTGACGAAGAAGAAGAAGATGGAAGATTTAAAAGAAGAAGAAGAAGAAGAAGAAGAAGTAGAAGAAGAAAAAGAAGAGGAGAAGAAGAACAAGAAGATCAAGAAGAGGAAGACAAAGAAGAGGAAGAAGAAGAAAAAGATGAAGAAGAAGAAGAAGATGAAGATGATGATGATGATGAAGAAGTAGAAAAATAAGATGGACAAGAAGAAGAAGAAGAAGAAATAGACGAAAACGAAGAAGAAGAAGAAGAAGTAGAAGAAAAAGAAGAAGATGAAGAAAAAGATGACAGAGAGGAACAAAAAGAAGAAGAACAAGAAGAAGAACAAGAAGAAAAAGAAAATGAGAAAGAAGAAGAAGAAGAAGAAGACAGAGACAAGGACAAAGAAGTAGGAGACGAAGAAGAAGAAGAAGAAGTAGAGGTCGAAGAAGAAAAAGAATAAGATGATGGAGAAGAAGGAGAAGTAGAAGAAGGAGAACATGTTGTAGGAGGAGAAGAAGAAGAAGAAGAAAGAGAAGGAGAAGAAGACAAAAAAGAAGAAGAAGAAGATTAAGAAGAAGAAGAAGAAGTAGAAGAAGAGGAAGAAAAAGAACTAGACGAAGAAGAAGAAGATGAAGAAGAAGAAGAAGAAGAAAAAGAAGTAGAAGAAGAAAACAGGAAAGAAGAGGAAGTAGAAGAATAAGATGAAGAAGGGAAGGTGAATAGGAAGAAGGAGAAGAAGAGTAATAAGAAGAAGAAAAGAAGAAGAAGAAGGAGAAGTAGAAGAAGTAAAATATGAAAAAGTTAAAGAAGTTGAAGAAATAGAAGAAAAAGATGGAAAAGAAGACAGAGAAGAAGAAGAAGAAGATGATGATGATGAAGAAGAAAAAGAAGAAGATGATGATGAAGAGAAAAAGAAGAAGAACATGAAAAAGAAGAATAAAAAGAAGAACAAGAGAATGAATGATAAGAAGAAGAAGGAGAAGAAGAAGAAGGAGGAGGAGAAGAAGAAGAAGAAGAAGAAGAAGAAGAGGAAGAAGAAGAGGAAGATGAGGAAGAGGAAGAAGAAGAAGAAGAAGAAGAAGAGGAAGAAGAAGTAAAAGAAAAAGAATAAGAAGAAGAAAACGATGATGAAGAAATATCAGAAGAAGAAGAAGAAGAAGAGTAAGAAGTAGAAGAAGAAGAAGAGGAAGAAGAAGAAGAAGAAGAAGGAGAAGAAAAGAAGGAGAAGAAGAAGTGGAAGAAGATGAAGGGGAAGAAGAAGAAGAGAAAGAAGAAGAAGAAGAAGAAGAAGGCAAAGAAAAAGAAGAAGAAGAAGGCAAAGAAGTAGATGAAGAACAAGAAGAAAAAAAGAAAGAAGAAGAAGAAGACAAAGAAGAAGAAGAAGAAAAAGAAGATGAAGAAGAAAAAGAAGAACAAGAAGATGAAGAAGAAGAAGAGGGAGAAGAAAACAAAGAAGAAAAAGAAGAAAAAAATTAAGAAGAAGAAGAAGATGATGATGAAGAGGAAGGAAGAAGAAGAAGAAGACGAAGTACAGGACGAAGATGAAGAAGATTAAAAAGAAGAAGAAGAAGAAAAAGAAGAGAAGAAGATGAAGTAGAAGAAGGAGATCATGATGAACAAGATGAAGAAGATAAAATAGAAGATGAAGAATAAGAAGACAAAGAAGAGGAAGTTGGTGACAAAGAGGAAGAAGAAGAAGAAGAAGCTGGTGACAAAGAGGAAGAAGAAGAAGACGAAGAAGAAGAAGAAGAAGAAGAAGAAGAAGAAGATGATGATGATGATGATGATGATGACAAAGAAGAAGCAGATGAATCAGAAGAAGAAAAAGAAGTAAAAGAAGAAAAAAGAAGAAGAAGATCACGAAGGAGAAGATGAACAAGAAGGAGGGAGGAGAAGAAAAAGAAGAAAAAGAAGAAAAAGAAGAAGAAGAAGAAGAAGATGGAGGAGGAGGAGAAGATGAAGAAAAAGATGTAGAAGAAGAAGAAGAAGAAGTAGAGGAAGAAGAAGAAGAAGAAAAAGATTATGAAAAAGAAGAACATGAGGAAGAAGAAGAAGGAGAACAAGATGAATAAGAATAAGTAGTAGAAGATAAAGAAGAAGAAGAAGAAGAAAAAGAAAAAAAGTAAGAAGAAGAAGACGAAGAAGAAGAAGGAGAAGAAGACGAAGAAGCATTAGTGGATGAAGATGAAGATAAAGAGAGAAGAAGAAGAAGAAGAAGAAGAAGAAGATGACTAAGAAGAAGGAGAAGAAGAAAATGAACTGGAACGACAAGAAGAAGAAGAAGAAGACGAAGAACAAGAAAAAGAAAAGACAAACAGGAAGAGGAGGAGGAAGAAGAAGAAGAAGAAGTACAAGAAGAAGAAGAAGAAGAAGAAGTAGAAGAAGCAAAAGTAGAAGAAGTGGAAGAAGAAGAATAAAATGCAGAAGAGGAAGAAGAAGAAGAAGATGAGGAAGAAGAAGAAGTAAAAGAAGAAGAAGAAGAAGAAGAAGATGTAGTAGATGAAGAAGAAGAAGAAGAAGAAGGAGAAGAAGGAGAAGGTGAAGAAAAAGAAGAAGAAGAAAAACAAGAAGTAGAAGAAGAAGAAGAAGTAGTAGAAGAAGAGAAGAAGAAGAAGAAGAATAACAAGAATAAGAAGAGGAAGATGAACAAGAGAAACACAAAGAAGAGGAGGATGTAGAAGAAGATGATGATGAGGATTATGAAGAAGAAGAAGAAGACTGAAAAGTAGAAGCAGAAGTAAAATTAAAAGAAGAAAAAGAAGAAGAAAAGGTCGAAGAAGAAGAAGAAGAAGGAGAAGATGATGAAGAAGAAGAACAAGAAGAAAGCGACAGAGAATAATAATAATAATAATAATAATAATAATAATAATGTTAATAATAATAATAATAATAATAATAACAAGAGGAAGAAGGAGAAGAAGAGGAAGAAGAAGAACAAGAAGAAGAAGAAGTAGAAGAAGTAGAAGAAGAAAAAGAAGGAGATGAAAAAGAAGAAGACATTGATGATGATAAAGAAGAATAAGAAGACGACTTTGACGATGATGAAGAAGAAAAAGATAATGAGGAAAAGGAAGAAGTTGAAGAGGAGGAAGAAGAAGAAGATGAAGAAGAGGAAAAGTAGAATTTGAAGAAGAAGAAGGAGGAGGAGGAGAAGGAGGTGGAGAAGAAGGAGAAGTAGAAGAAGGAGAACAAGTAGAAGAAGAAGAAGAAGAGGAAGGTGAGGAAGATTAAGTAGAAGAAGTGGAAGAAGAAGAAGAAGATGATTATGATGAAGAACAAAGAAGATGAAGAAGAAGAGGAAAACAAAAAATAAGATGGAGAGAGGAGAATATGAAGAAGAAGAATGAGAAGAAGAATAAAAAGAAGAAGAAAAGAAGAAGAACAAGAAAAAAATGAGAAATAGTTGAAGAAGCAGAAGAAGGAGGAGAAGAGGATGGAGAAGAAGAAGAAGGACAAGAAGAAGAAGAAGAAGAAGCAAAGAAGAAGGCAAAGGAGAGGAAGAAGAAGAAGATGTAGAAGAAGAAGAAGAAGAAGAAGAAGAAGAAGAAAATGATGAAGAAGAAGAAGAAGAAGTAGAAAAAGAAGAAGAGGAAGAGGAAGAAGGAGAAGAAGAAGAAGAAGAGAAGAAGAAGAAGAGAAAGAGGAAGGAGAAGAATAAGACAAAGAAGAAGATGAAGAAGATGAAGAAGAAGCAGAAAAAAGTAGAATAATAATAACAAATAATAGTAATAACAATAATAAGAAGAAGAATAAGAAGAAGAGGAAGAAGAAGAAGAAGAAGTAGAAGAGGAAGAAGTTGAATAAGAAGAAGACAAAGCAGAGTAACAAGAAGAAGATGAAGAAAAAGAAGAAGAAGATGAAGATTAAAAGAAAGAAGAAGAAGAACAAGAAGAAGAAGGAGAAGAAGAAAAAGTAGTAGTAGTAATAGATGAAGAAAAAGAAGAAGAAGAAGAAGATAAAGAGGAAGAAGTACAAGAAGAAGAAGAAGAAGAAGAGGAAGAAGAAGGAGAAGAAGAAGAAGAAGAGGAGGAAGATGAAGAAAGAGAAGATGTAGGAGAAGAAGAAGAACGAGGAGAAGAAGAAGAGAAAGAAGAAGAAGAAGATGAAGAAGAAGAAGAAGATGAAGAAGAAG
Source organism: Vanilla planifolia (assembly GCA_023846275.1). NCBI lineage: Eukaryota > Viridiplantae > Streptophyta > Magnoliopsida > Asparagales > Orchidaceae > Vanilla > Vanilla planifolia. The sequence goes on from JAIUJO010000530.1 coordinate 434,941, forward strand.
AGAAAGAAGAAAAAGAAGAAGAAGTCAAAGAAAATGTTGAAGAAGAAGAAGAAGAATGAG
>JAIUJO010000530.1:440000-445000 GCA_023846275.1 Vanilla planifolia
AGAAGAAGAAGAAGAATAGGAAGAAGAAGAAGAAGAAGAAGAAGAAGAAGAGGAAGAAGAAGAAGAAGAAGAAGAAGAAGAAGAAGATGATGATGATGATGATGATGATGATGATGAAGAAAAGTGGAAGAAGAAGAAGAAGAAGAAGAAGAAGAAGTGGATGAAGAAGAAGAAGTTGAAGAAGAGGAAGAAGATGAAGAAGAAGAAGAGGAAGAAGAAGAAGGAGGAGGAGAAGAAGAAGAGGAAGAAGAGGAAGAAGAAGAGGAAGAAGAAAAGGAAGAAGAAGAAGAAGAAGAAGAAGAAGAAAAAGCAGAACCCTAAGAAGAAGAAGCAGAACAAGAAGAAGTAGAACAAGAAGAAGAAGAAGAAGAAGAAGAAGAAGAAGGGAAAGAATAAGAAGAAGAAGAAGTGAAAGAAGTAGAAGAATAAGAAGAAGAAGAAGAAGAAGAAGAAGATGAAGAAGGAGAAGATGGTGACGACGACAAAGAAGAAGAGGAAGAAGAAGAGTAGGAAGAAGAATTAGGCGAAGAAGAAGGAGAAGGAGAAGAAGAAGAAGAAGATGAAGAAGAAGAAATAGAAGAAGAAGAAGAAGAACAAGACCAAGAAGAAGAAGAAAAAGAAGAAGAAGAAGAAGAAGAAGATGGAGAAGAAGAAGATGATAATGATGAAGGAGAAGAAGAAAATGAAGAAAAAGGAGAAGAAGATGAAGAAGGAGGAGAAGAAGGAGAAGGAGGATGAGGAGGCAAAGAAGAAGAAAAAAATGAAGAAGAAGAAGAGGAGGAAGAAGAAGAAGAGGAGGAAGAAGAAGAAGTGCAAGAAGAAAAAAAAGAAGAAGAAGAAGAATATGAAGAAGAAGAAAAATAAGAAAAAGACGAAGAAAAAGAAGAAAAAGATGAAGACAAAGAAGAAGAAGAAGATGAAGAAAAAGAAGAAGGATTAAAAGAAGGAGAAAAAGATGAAGAAGAAGAAGAAGGCGAAGAAAAAGAAGAACGAGAAGAAAAATAAGAAGATTAAGAATAAGAAGAAATAGATGGGCAAAAAGAAGAAGAAGAAGAAGAAGAAGAATAAGAAGAAGAAGAAGAAGATGTAGAAGAAAAAAAAGAAAAAGAAGAAGCGGAAGAGGAAGAAGAAGAAGAAGAAGAAGAATAAAAAGAAGAAGAAGAAGAAGAAGAAGAAGAGCACAAGGAAGAAGAAGGAGAAAGAGAAGAAGAAGAGGAAGAAGAAGTAGACGAACAAGAACAGGAAGAAGAAGTAGATGAACAAGAAGAGGAAGAAGGAGAAGAAGAAGAAAATGAGGAGGAATAAGTAGAGGAAGAAGAAGAAGAAAAGGTAGTAGTAGTAGTTGCAGTAGAACAAGAAGAAGAAGAAGAAAAGGAAGAAAAAAAGAAGAAGGCAAAGAACAAGAAGAAGAGGAAGAAAATGTTGATGATAAAGAAGAAGAAGAAGAAGAAGAAGAAGAAGAAGAAGAATAAGAAGAAGAAGAAGAAGAAGAATGAGAAGAAGAAGGAGAAAAGAAAGAATAAGAAGAAGAAGAAGAAGAAGAAGAAGAAGAAGAAGAAATAGAAGAAGAAGAAGGAGAAGTAGACGAAGAAGGAGAAGAAGATGAAGAAGGAGAAGAAGAAGAAGATGATGATGAAGATGAAGAAAGAGGAGAAGAACAAGAAGGAAAAGAAGAAGATGAAGAAGAAGAAGAAGAAGAGCAAAAGGAAGAAGAAGATGAAGAAGAAGAACAAGAACAAGAAGAAGAATATGACAAAGAAGAAGAAGAAGAAGGAAGAAGAAGAAGAAGAATAGGAAGATGAAGAAGGGGAAGAAGAAGAAGGACAAGAAGAAGAAGAAGTCTAAGAAGAAGAGAAGAAGAAGAAGACGTAGAAGAAAAAGAAGAAGAAAAAGATTAAGAAGAAGAAGAAAAACAAAAAGAAGATGAAGTGGAAGAAGAAAAGGTGACGAATAAGAAAAAGAAGAGGAAGAAGGAGAAGAAGCAGAAGAAGAAGAAGCAGAAGAAGAAGAAGAAGAAGAAAAAGAAGTAGCAGAAGAAGAAAAAGAAGACGAAGACGACGATGTAGAAGAAGAAGACGAAGAAGCGGAAGAAGTAGAAGTTGAAGGAGAAGAAGAAGTAGTAGAAGAAGAAGGAGAAGGCGATGAAGAAGAAGAAGTAGAAGAAGAAGAAGAAGATGAAGAAGGAGAAGTAGAAGAAGGAGAACAAGTAGAAGGATAAGAAGAAGAAGAAGAAGAAGAAGAAGATTAAGAAGTAGGAGAAGTAGAAGAAAAAGATGAAAAAGAAATAGATGAAGAAGAAGAAGAAGAAGAAGAAGACGATGACGAAGAAGAAGAGGAAGTAAAAGAATAAAATGAAGAATATGAAGGAGAATATGAATAAGAAGAAGGAGAAGAAGAATAAACATAAGAAGAAAAGATGAAGAAGAAGAAGAAGAAGAAGAAGAAGAAGTTGAAGAAGAAGGAGAAAGAGAAGAAGAAGATGGAGAAGAAGGAGAAGGCAATGATGATGATGAAGAAGAAGAAGATAAAGAAGGAGAAATAGAAGAAGAAGAAGATGGAAGATGAAGAACAATAAGAAGAAGGAGAAGAAGAACAAGAAGAAGAAGAAGAAGAAAAACATGCGGAGAAGAAGAACAACAAGATCAATAAGAGGAAGACGAAGAAGAGGAAGAAGAAGAAAGAGAAGAAGAAGAAGAAGATGATGATGATGAAGAAGCAGAAGTATGCAAAAAAGATGGACAAGAGGAAGAAGAAGTAGACGAAAATGAAGAAGAAGAAGAAGAAGAAGAAGTAGAAGAAGAAAAACAAGAAGATGAAGAAAAAGATGATAGAGAGGAACAAAAAGAAGAAGAACAAGAAGAAAAAGAAGAAAAAGAAAATGAGGAAGAAGAAGAAAAAGAAGAAAAAGAAGAAAAAGAAGAAGAAAACAGAGACAAGGACAAAGAATTAGGAGACGAAGAAGAGGAAGAAGCAGAGGTTGAAGAAGAAGAAGAACAAAAAGAATAAGATGAAGAAGAAAAAGGAGAAGTAGAAGAAGGAGAACATGTAGTAAGAGAAGAAGAAGAAGAAGTGGAAGAAGAAGAAGAAGAAGACAAAGAAGAAGAAGAAGATTCAGAAGAAGAAGAAGAAGAAGTAGAAGAAGAAGAAGAAGATGAAGAAGAAGAAGAAGAAGAAGAAAAAGAAACAGAAGAAGTAGACTGGAAAGAAGAGGATGTAGAAGAATAAGATGAAGAAGGGAAGGACAATAGGAAGACGAAGGAGAAGAAGAATAAGAAGAAGAAGAAAAGAAGAAGAAGAAGAAGATGAAGAAGAAGTAGTAGAGGTAGAATATGAAAAAGTTAAAGATGTCGAAGAAACAGAAGAAGAAGATGGAGAGGAAGATGGAGAAGAAGAAGAAGAAGAAAAAGAAGAAGAAGATGAAAAAGAAGAAGAAAAAGTAGAACAAGAGAACGAATGGGAAGAAGAAGAAGAAAAAGAAGATGAGGAAGGTTAAGAGGAAGATGAGGAAGAGAAAGAAGAAGAAGAAGAAGAAGAAGATGAAGAAGAAGAAGTAAAAGAAAAAGAATAAGAGGAAGAAAAAGATGATGAAGAAGAAGCAGAAGAAGAAGAAGAAGTGGAAGACCAAGAAGTAGAAGAAGGAGAAGAAGAAGAAGAAGAAGAAGAAGATAGAGAAGAAGAAGAAGGAGAAGAAGAAGAAGTGGAATAAGTTGAAGAGGAAGAAGAAGAAGAGAATGAAGAAGAAGAAGAAGAAGAAGAAAAAGATGAAGAAAAAGAAGAATAAGAAGGCAAAGAAGTAGAAGAAGACGAAGAACAAGAAGAAAACAACAAGAAGAAGAAGAAGAGAAAGAAGAAGAAGAAGATGAAGAAAAAAAAGAAGAACAAGACGATGATGAAGAAGAAGAAGAAGAAGAAGAATAAGTGGAAGAAGAAGAAGAAGAAGAGGAGGAAGAAGAAAACCAAGAACAAAAAGAATAAAAAAATGAAGAAGAAGAAGAAAAAGAAGATGATTAAGATGAAAGAAGAAGAAGAAGAAGACGAAGTACTGGAAGAAGATAAAGAAGGAGTTGAAGAAGAAGAAGAAGAAGAAGAAGAAGAAGTAGGAGATGAAGAAGAAGAAGAAGAAGAAGAAGAAGAAGAAGAAAAAGAAGAGAAGAAGATGAAGTAGAAGAACAAGATGATGATGAAGAAGATGAAGAAGTTAATGTAGAAGATGAAGAACCAGAAGAGAAAGAAGAAGAATAAGAAGAAAAAGAGGAGAAAGAAGGTGATGAAGAAGAAGAAGAAGAAGAAGAAGTTAGTGACAAAGAGAAAGAAGAACAAGAACACGAAAAAGAAGAAGAATTCGAAGAAGAAGAAGAAGAAGAACAAGATGATGATGATGAAGACAAAGAAGAAGCAGATGAAGTAGAAGAAGAAAAAGAAGTAGAAGAAGAAAAAAATGAAGAAGATCACGAAGGAGAAGAAAAAGAAGAAGAAGAAGAAGAAGAAGATGAAGATGGAGGAGGAGAAGAAGATGAAGAAAAAGATGCAGAAGAAGAAGAAAAAGTAGAGGAAGAAGTAGAAGAAGAAAAAGATTACGAAAAAGAAGAACATGAAGAAGAAGGAGGAGAAGAAGATGAATAAGAATAAGTAGTAGAAGATAAAGAAGAAACAGAGGACGAAAAAGAAAAAAAGGAAGAAGATGAAGATAAAGAGGAAGAAGGAGAAAAAGACGAAGAAGCAGAAGAAGATGAAGATGAAGGAAAGAGAGAAGAAGAAGAAGAAGAAGAAGAAGGCGACTATGAAGAAGGAGAAGAAGAAAATGAACAAGAACGACAAGAAGAAGAAGAAGACGAAGAACAAGAAAAAGAAAAGACAAAACAGGAAGAGGAGGAAGAAGAAGAAGAAGAAGAAATAGTACAAGAAGAAGAAGAAGAAGATGAGGAAGAAAAGAAGTAGAATAAGAAGAAGAAGAAGAAGAAAAAGAAGATGTAGTAGATGAAGAAGAAGATGAAGAAGAA
>JAIUJO010000530.1:455000-457500 GCA_023846275.1 Vanilla planifolia
ACAAGAAGAGGAAGGAGAAGAGAAGAAGAAGAAGGAGAAGAAGAAGAAGAACATGAAGAAGTAGAAGAAGTAAAAGAAGAAGAACAAGAAGAAGAAGAAAAAAAGGGAGAAGAAGATGAAGAAGAAGAAGAAAAAGATGACGAAGAAGAAGTCGAATAAACAGAAGAACAATAATTCGAAGAATAAGAAATGGTAGAAGAAGAAGAAAAAAAAGAAGTAGAAGAAGAAGAAGAAGAAAAAGAACAAGAAGAAGAAGAAAAACAAGAATAAGAAGAAGAAGAAGAGGAAGAAGAAGAAGAAGAAGAAGAAGAATATGATGATGATAATGAAGACAAAGAAGCTGAAGAAGAAGGAGAATAAGATGACGATGAAGAAGAAGAAGAAGATAATGATGATGAAAATCAAGAAGAATAAGAAGATGAAGTAGATGAAGAAGACGAAAAGAAGAAGACAAAGAAGAAGAAGAAGAAAATGAAGAAGAAGTAGAAGAAGAAAAGGAGGAAGAAAAAGAACAACAATAAGAAGAAGAAGAAGTATAAGAAGATGAGGAAGAGGATAATAAAAAGGTGAAGAAGAAGAAGAAGAAGAACAAGAAGGAGAAGAAGAAGAAGAAGAAGAAGAAGAAGAAGCAGAAGAAGAAGAAGAAGAAGAAGAAGAAGAAGAAGAAGAAGAAGAGGAAGAAGAAGAACAATTAGAAGAAGAATAAGAAAAAGAGGAAGAAGAGGAAGAAGGCAAAGATGGAGGAGAAGATGATGAAGAAGAATGCGAAGAAGACGAAAACGAAGAGGAAGAAGAAGAAGAAGAAGAAGAACAACAAAAATAAAGTGACAAAGAAGAAGAAGAAGACAAAGAATAAGATGAGCAAGAAGAAGAAGAAGAAGAGGAAGAGAGAGAAGAAGAAGAAGAAGAAGAAAAAATAGAAGAAGAAGAAGAAGAACAAATCAAAGAAGACTAAGAAGAAGATGAAGTAGAAGTAGAAGAAAACAAAGAAGAAGAAGACAAAGAAGAGGAACAACAAGTTGTCGAAGAAGAAGAAGAACACGAAGGAGAAGGAGGAGGAAGAGGAGAAGAAGATGAAGAAGAAGAAGAAGATGTAGTAGAAAACGAAGAAAAAGAAGTACAAGGAGAAGAAGAAGAAGAATTAGAAGAAGAAAAATAAGAAGAAGAAGAAGATGAAGAAGAAGAAGAAGAAAAAGATGAAGAAGAAGAAGAAAAAGATATTGAAGAAGAAATAGAAGAAGTAGATAAAGAAGATAAAGATGAAGAAGTAGAAGAAGAAGAAGAAAAGAAGAAAAATAAGAGGTTACGAAGATGAGAAGAAGAAGAAGAAGAAGACGAAGAAGAGGAAGAAGAAGAAGAAGAATAACAAGAAGAAGAAGAAACAAAGAAGAACACGAAGAAGAAGAAGAAGACGATGAAGCAGAAGAAGAAGACAAAGAAGATAAAGAAGAAGGCGACAAACAAGAAGAAGAAGAAGAATTAGAAGGTGAAGAAGAAGAAGAAGAAGAAGAAGAAAAAAGAAGAAGAAGAAGAAAAAGAAGAAGAAGAAGAAATAGACAAAAAAGAAGAAGAAGAAGAAGAAGAAGACGAAGAAGAAGAAGAAAAAAAAGAAGAAGAAGTAGAAGAAGAAAAAGAAGAAGAAGAAGAAGAAAGGGAAGAAGAAGGTGAATATGAAGAAGAACATGATGAAGACGAAGAGGAAGAAAAAGAAAAAGTAGAAGAAGAATTAGAAGATGAAGAAGTAGAAGGTTAAGAAGAAGAAGAAGAAGAAGAAGAAGAAGAAGAAGAAGAAGAGGAAGAACAAGAAGAAGAGGAAGAGAGAGAAGAAGGTAGGAGGAGAAGAAGAAGAAGAAGAAGAAGAAGAGGAAGAAGAAGAAGAGTAGAAGATGAAGTAGAAGACGTAGAAGACAAAGAAGAAGAAATAAAAGTAGTAGAAGAAGAAGAAGAAGAAGAAGAAGAAGGAAAAGAAGAAGATGATGTAGAACAATTGGAAGAAGAAGAAGAAGAAAGAAGAAAAATTAGTAGTAGTAGAAGAAGAAGAAGAAGAACATGATGATGAAGAAGAAGAAGATAAAGAGGAAGAAGTACAAGAAGAAAAAGAAGAAGAGGTAGAAAAAGAAGGAGGAGAAGAAGAAGAAGAAGAAGAAGAAGAAGAAGAACAAGAAGAAGAAGAAAGATGAAGAAGAAGAAGAAAGAAGAAGAAGAAGAAGAAGAAGAAGAAGAAGAAAAAATAAGAAGAATGGGAAGATGATGATGATTATGATGATGAGGAAGAAGTAGACATAGCAACAGAAAGAAGAAGAAGAAGAAGAAGAAGAAAAAGAAGAAGTAGAAGATGATGATGATGAAGAAGAAGAAGAAGAAGAAGATGTTGATGATGATGATGATGAAGTAGTAGAAGAAGAAGAAGATTACGATGAAGAAGAAGAAGAAGACGAAGAAGAAGAAGAAAAAGAAGAAGACAAAGAAGAAGAAGAAGAAGCAATTGAAGAACTGGAAG
>JAIUJO010000530.1:462500-472500 GCA_023846275.1 Vanilla planifolia
AAGAAAAAAGAAGAAGAAGAAGAAGAAAAGTAAGAAGAAAATAAAGAAGAAGAAGAAGATGATGAAGAAGAGGAGGAAGAAGAAGAAAAAGAATAAGAAAAAGAATCAAAAGATGATGAAGTAGAAGGTTAAGAAGAAGAAGAAGAACAACAACAAGAAGAAGAATAAGACAAAGTAGAAGAAGAAGAAGTAGAGGAACAAGAAGAAGAAGAAGTAGAAGAAAAAGAAGGAGTAGTAGAAGAAGAAAAAGATGATAACGATGATGAAGAACAAGTGAAAGAAGAAGAAGAAGAAGAAGAAAAAGTAATGATAGTTGAAGAAGAAGAAGAAGATGATGATGAAGAAGAAAAGGATAAAGAGGAAGAAGTACAAGAAGAAGAAGAAGAAGAAGAGGAAGAAGAAGGAGAATATGAAGAAGAAGAAGAACAACAACAAGAAGAAGAGGAAGAAGAAGAAGAAGAGGAAGAAGAAGAAGAAAGAGAAGAAGAAGTATGTGAAGAAGAAGAAGGCGAAGAAGAACAAGGAGAAGAAGAAGAAGAAGAAGAAGAAGAAGTGAAAGATGAAGGAGAAGAAGAAGAAGAAGAAGGTGAAGAAAGGGTAGAAGAAGAAGAAGAAGAAGGAGAAGAAGTAAATGAAGAAAAAGGACAAGAACAGGAAGAAGCGGAAGAAGGCAAAGAATAAGAAGAAGAAGAAAAAGAAGAAGAAGGAGAAGAGGTTGAAGAAGAAAAAAGAAGAAAAAGAAGAAAAAGATGAAGTAGAAGAAGAAGTTGAAGAATAAGAAGGAAGAAGAAGAAGAAGAAGAAGAAGAAGAAGAAGAAGAAGATGATGATGATGAAGAAGTTTAAGAAGAAGATAAAGAATAGGTACCAGAAGAAGAAATGAAGAAGAAGGAGAAAAAGATAAAGAAAAGGAAAAAGACGAAGAAGAAGGAAAAGAAGAAGAAGAAGAAGAAGAAGAAGAAGAAGAAAAAGAAGAAGAAGAAGAAGAAGAAAAAGAAGAAGAAGAAGAAGAAGAAGAGAAGAAGGAGAAGAAGAAGAAGAAGAAGAAGAAGATGAAGAAGAAGAAGAAGTAGAAGTAGAAGTTGAAGAACAAGAACACAATGAAGTGGAATAAGAAGAAGAAGAACAAGAAGATGATGGTGAAGAAGAAGAAGATGATGAAGAGACAGAAGAAGAAGAAGAAGAAGAAGAAGAGGAAGAGCAAGAAGAACAAGAAAATAAAGAAGAAGAAGAAGAAGATGCTGAAGAAGGAGAATAAGACCAATAAAAAGAATAAGAATAAGAATACGAATGAGAAAAATTAGCAGAAGAAGAAGAAGAAGAAGGAGGAGGAGGAGGTGAAGATGAAGAAAAGACTTAAAAGTAGTAGAAAAAGTAGAGAAAGAGCAAGAAGAATAACAAAAAGATAAGGAAAAGTATAAGATGAAGAAGAAGATGATGGAGAAGAAGATGATGAAGAAGAAGAAGTAGAAGAAAAAGAAGAAGTAGAAGAAGAAGAAGAATAGGAAAAAGAAGAAGGCAAAGAAAAAGAAAAAGAAGACGAAGAAGAACAAGAAGAAGAAGAAGAGGAAGAAGACAAAGAAGAACAAGAAGAGGAAGAAGAAGAAGAAGTTGATGATGATGATGATGAAGAAGAAGAAGATGAAGAAGAAAAAGAAGATGATGATGATGAAAAACAAATAGAAGAAAAAGATGAAGAAAAAGAAGAAAAAAAAGAAGATTAAGAAGAAGTAGATGATGAAGAAAAAAGAAGAAGATGTCAGACAATAGGAAGAAGATGAAGAAGACGAAGAAGATTAAGAAGAAGAAGAAGAAGGGGAAGAAGTAGAAGAAGTAGAAGAAGATGAAGGGAAGAAGAAGAAGAAGAACAACAACAACAACAACAAGAACAAGATGATGATAAAGAAGAAGAAGAAGAAGATGACGATGATGATGAAGAAGTGGAGGTAGATGATGAAGAAGAAGAAGAAAAATAAGAAGAAGGCGAACAAGAACAAGAAAAAGAAGAAGAAGAAGAAAACAAAGAAGAAGAAGAAGAAGAAGAAGAAGACCAAGAAGAAACTGATGAAAAAGAAGAAGAAGTAGAAGAAGAAGAAGAAGAACAAGATGATGAAGAAGGAGAAGAAAAATAAGCAGTAGTAGTAGAAGAAAACGTTGATGTTGACGATGAAGAAGAAGAAGAAGAAGAAAAAGGGAGAAGATTAAGAAAAAGATGAAGAAGAAGATGAAGAAGTAGAGGTAGAAGAAAAAGAAAAAAAATTGTGAAAAAGATGTAGAAGAAGAAGGAGGAGGAGAAGATGACGAAGAAGAAGAAGAAGTAGAAGCAGAAGAAGAGGAAGGGGAAGGAAAAGAACAAAAAGATGAAGAAGATGCTCAAGAAGAAGAAGAATAAGATGAGGAAGAAGAAAAAGAAGAAGATGAAGAAAAAGCAGACGAAGAAGAAGTTAATGATGAAGAAGAAGAACGAGAGGAGGATGAAGAAAAAGAAGAAGAAGAGGAAGAAGAGGCAGAGGAAGAAAAAGAAGAAGTAGAAGAAGAAGATGAAGAAGAAGATTAAGATGAAGAAGAGAAAGAAGAGAAGGAAAAAAAGTTGATGACGGAGAAGAAGAAGAAGAAGAAGAAAAAGAGGAAGAAGAAGAAGAAGAAGAAGAATAAGAAGAAGAATAATAATAATAAGAAGAAAAAGATGAAGAGTAAGAAGAAGAAGAAGAAGAAGAAGAAGAAGAAGAAGTAGAAGGTGGAGAAGAACAAGAAGTAGAAGTAGAAGAATAAGTAGAAGAAGTAAAACAGAAAGAAGAAGAAAAAGACGTAGAAGAAGAAGACGAAGAAGTAGAAGAAGAAGAAGAAGAAGAAGAAGAAGAAGAAGAAGAACAAGAAGAAGAAAAAGAGAAAGAAGAAGAAGAAGAAAAAGAAGAAAAATAAGAAAAAACAAAGAAGAAGAAGAAGAAAGCGAAGAAGAAGTAGAATAAGATGAAGAAGAAGAAGACAAAGATGTCGAAGAAGAAGAAGATGACGAAGAAGAAGAAGATGATGATGATGAAGAAGAAGAAAAATATGAAGAAAAAGAAGAAGAAGACGATGAACAAGAAGAGGAGAAAGAAGAAGTACAAGAAGATGAAGAAGCAGAAGAAGAGGAAGAATAAAAAGAAGTAGAAGAAGAAAAAGAAGAAGACGATGATGATGAAGATGAAAAAGAAGTATAGGAAAAAGGAGGAGGAGAAGAAGAAGAAGAAGAAGAAGAAGGAAAAGAAGAACCCAGAGAAGAAGAAGAAGAAGAAGAAGAAGATGAAGAAGAAGTAGAAGAAAAAGATGAAGAAGAAGAGATGAAAAAGAAGAAGAAGATGATGGAGAAGAAGAAGACAAAAAAGTAGAAGAAGAAGCTGAAAAAGAAGAAGAAGATGATGAAGATGAAGAAGATGAAGAAGAGGAAGAAGAAGAAGATGAAGAAGTAAGACAAAGAAAAAGAAGAGGAAGAACAGTACATAGAAGTAGAAGAAGAAGAAGAAGAAGAAAAAGAAGAGGAAGAAGACAGAGAAGAAGAAGTAGAAGAAGAATAAGAAGAAGTAGAAGTAGTAGAAGAAGAAGAATAGAAAAAGGTGAAGTACAAAAAGAAGAAGATGAAGGAGAAGAAGAAGATGAAGAAGAAGTAGTAGAAGAAGAAGAAGAAGAAGAAGTGGAAGAAGAAGAAGACGATGAAGAAGAAGAAGAAGGAGAAGAAGTAGAAGAAGAAGAAGATGATGATGATGAAGACAAAGAAGAAGAAGAAGCAGAAGAACAAGATTCTGAGGTGGTGGAAGAAGAAGAAGATGAAGAAGAAGAAGAAGAAAAAGAAGAAATTGAAGAGGAAGAAGAAGATAAAAAAGAAGAAAAAGAAGAAGAAGAAGACACAAAAGAGGAAGACAAAAAAAGAAGAAGAAGAAGAATAAGAAGAATAAGAAGAAGAAGAAAATAAAGAAGAAGATGAAGAAGAAAAGGAAAAAGAAGTTAAAGAAGAAGAAGAACAACAACAAGAACAAGAAGAAGAAGATGGAATAAAAGAAAAGGTAGAAGTACAAGAAGAATAAGAAGAAGAAGAAGAAGTAGAAGAAGAAGAAGAACAAAAAGAAGAAGAAAAGGAATAAGAAGAAGAAGCAGAAGACGATGAAGAAAAAGCAGAAAATGAAGTAGAAGAAGAAGTCAAAAGACGAACAAAAAGAAGTTGAAGTAAAAGAAGAAGAAAAAGAAGATGAAGAAGAATAATGCGAAGAAGAAGAAGCAGAAGACAAAGAAGAAGAAAAAGAAGAAGAAGAAGAAGAAGTAGAGCAAGGTGGAGAAGAACAAGAAGTAGAAGTAGAAGAAGTAGAAGAAGAACAAGAAGAAGTACAAGAAGAAGAGAAAGAAAGAGGAGGAGAAGATGAAGAAGAAGGGGAAGAAAATGATGAACAAAAAGATGAAGAAAAATAAGAAGAAATATTGCAAGAGAAAGAAAAAGACGAAGAATAAGAAGACGAAGAACTAGATGAAGAAGAGGAAGAAGAAGTAGAAGAAGAAGAAGAAGAAGAAGAAGAGGAAGAATAAGAGAAGAAGAAGAAGAAGAGCAGGAAGAAGAAAAAGAAGAAGAAGAAGAAGAACAAGGTGGAGAAGAACAAGAACTAGAAGTAGAAGAACAAGAAGAAGTAGAAGAAGAAGAAAAAAGAAAGAAAAGAGGGAGAAGATGAAGAAGAAGGGGAAGAAAATGATGAACAAAAAGATGAAGAAAAATAAGAAGAAAAAGTACAAGAGAAAGAAATAGAAGAAGAAGAAGAAGACGAAGAAGAAGAAGAAGAAGAAGAAGAAGAAGAAAAAGAAGAAGTAGAAGAAGAAGAAAAGAAGAAGAAGAAGAAGAAGAAGAAGGCGAACAAAAAACTGTTGAAGAAGAAGAAGAAGAAGAAGAAAAAGAAGAGGAAGAAGAAGAAGATGAAAAAAAACAAGAAGCACAAAAAGAAGAAAAAAACAAAGAAAAAGAAGTAGAAGGCAAAGAAGAAGCAGAAGAAGAAGAAGAAGACGAAGATGTCGAAGAAGAACAAGATGACGAAGATGATGATGAAGATGTTGATGAGGAAGAAGAATAAGAAGGAGAAGAAAAGGATGAAAAAAAAGAAGAAGAGGAAGAACAACAAGAAGAGGAAGAAGAAGTAGAAGTAGAAGAAGTAGAAGTAGAAGAAGAAAAAGAAGAAGAAGAATAAGAAAAAAAAGAAGAAGAAGAAGAAGAAGAAGATGATGATGAAAAAGAAGAATAAAAAAAAGAGGAGAAGAAGATAAAGAAGAAGAAGAAGAATAAGGAGAAGAAGTAGGCTGAGAAGAAGAAGAAGGGGAAGATGATGATGTTGAAGAAGAAGTAGAAGACAAAGAAGAAGAAGAAGAAGATGAAAAAGAAGAAGAAGAAGATGAAGAAGAAGTAGAAGACAAAGAAGAAGAAGAAGAAGATGAAAAAGAAGAAGAAGAAGAAGATGAAAAAGAAGAAGAAGAAGATGAAGAAGAAGAAGATGAAGAAGAGGAAGAAGAAGAAGATGAAGATGAAGAACACAAAGAAAAAGACGAAGAAGAATAGTACAAAGAACTAGAAGAAGAAGAAGACATAGAGGAAGTAGAAGAAGAACAATAAGAAGAAGACGTAGAAGAAGTAATAGTAGTCGTAGTAGAAGAAGAACAAGAAGTAGAAATAAAAGAAGTAGAAGAAGAACAAGAAGAAGTACAAGAAGAAGAGAAAGAAAGAGGAGGAGAAGATGAAGAAGAAGGGGAAGAAAATGATGAACAAAAAGATGAAGAAAAATAAGAAGAAATATTGCAAGAGAAAGAAAAAGACGAAGAATAAGAAGACGAAGAAGTAGATGAAGAAGAGGAAGAAGAAGTAGAAGAAGAAGAAGAAGAAGAAGAAGAGGAAGAATAAGAGAAGAAGAAGAAGAAGAAGAGCAGGAAGAAGAAAAAGAAGAAGAAGAAGAAGAACAAGGTGGAGAAGAACAAGAACTAGAAGTAGAAGAAGAAGAAGTAGAAGAACAAGAAGAAGTAGAAGAAGAAGAAAAAAGAAAGAAAAGAGGGAGAAGATGAAGAAGAAGGGGAAGAAAATGATGAACAAAAAGATGAAGAAAAATAAGAAGAAAAAGTACAAGAGAAAGAAATAGATGAAGAAGAAGAAGACGAAGAAGAAGAAGAAGAAGAAGAAGAAGAAGAAGAAGAAGAAGAAGAAAAAGAAGAAGTAGAAGAAGAAGAAAAGAAGAAGAAGAAGAAGAAGAAGGCGAACAAAAAACTGTTGAAGAAGAAGAAGAAGAAGAAGAAGAAAAAGAAGAGGAAGAAGAAGAAGATGAAAAAAACAAGAAGAAGCACAAAAAGAAGAAAAAAACAAAGAAAAAGAAGTAGAAGGCAAAGAAGAAGCAGAAGAAGAAGAAGAAGACGAAGATGTCGAAGAAGAACAAGATGACGAAGATGATGATGAAGATGTTGACGAGGAAGAAGAATAAGAAGGAGAAGAAAAGGATGAAAAAAAAGAAGAAGAGAAGAACAACAAGAAGAGGAAGAAGAAGTAGAAGTAGAAGAAGAAAAAGAAGAAGAAGAATAAGAAAAAAAATAATAAGAAGAAGAAGAAGAAGATGATGATGAAAAAGAAGAATAAAAAAAAGAGGAGAAGAAGATAAAGAAGAAGAAGAAGAATAAGGAGAAGAAGTAAGCTGAGAAGAAGAAGAAGAAGGGGAAGATGATGATGTTGAAGAAGAAGTAGAAGACAAAGAAGAAGAAGAAGAAGATGAAAAAGAAGAAGAAGAAGATGAAGAAGAAGTAGAAGACAAAGAAGAAGAAGAAGAAGATGAAAAAGAAGAAGAAGAAGATGAAGAAGAAGAAGATGAAGAAGAGGAAGAAGAAGAAGATGAAGATGAAGAACACAAAGAAAAAGACGAAGAAGAATAGTACAAAGAACTAGAAGAAGAAGAAGACATAGAGGAAGTAGAAGAAGAACAATAAGAAGAAGACGTAGAAGAAGTAATAGTAGTCGTAGTAAAAGAAGAAAAAGAAGAACAAGATGATGAAGAAGAAGATGATTATGATGATGAAGATGAAGAAGAAGGAGGATGAGGAGGAGGTGAAGAAAATGAAGAAGAAGAGGAAGAAGATGAAGAAGAAGGCAAAGAAGATGAAGAAGCTGAAGAACAAGAAGATGGTGATGATGACTGAATGGTAGAAGAAGAAGATAAAGAAGAAAATGAAGAAAATGGAAAAGATGGAGGAGGAGAAGAAGAAGAACAAGAAGAAGATGATGAAAATGAAGGAGAAGAAGGTGAAGTAGAAGAAGAAGAAGAAGAAGTGGAAGAATAAGAAGAAGAAGAAGAAGAAGAACAAGCAGAAGTAAAGGAAGAAGAAGAACAAGACGAAGAAGGAGAAGAAGAAGAAGAACAAGAAGAAGAACAAGAAGAAGAAGAAGAAGAAGATGATGATGAACAAGAAGAAGAAGAGGAAGAAGAAGGCAAAAAAGAAGGAGAAGAAGAAGAAGGCAAAGAACAACAACAAAAAGAAGAAAACGATGAATAAAAGAAAGAAGAAGAAGGAGAAGAAGAAGAAGAAGAAGAAGAATATGTAAAAGAAAAAAAAGAAAAGGAGGAGGAGAAGATGAAGAAGAAGAAGAACAAGAAGAAAAATAAAGAAAAGATGATGATGGAGAAGAAGTAGAAGAAGAAGAAGATGAAGTAGTGGAAGAAGAAGAAGACAAGGAAGAAGAATCAAAAGATGGAGAAGTAGAAGAACAAGAACATGAAGAAGAAAAAGAAGACAAAGAAGAAGAAGTAGAAGAAAAAGATAATGAGGAAGTGGAACAAGAAGAAGATGAAGAAGAGGAAGAAGAAGAAGAAGAAGAAAGAGAGGAAAAAGAAGAACAAGAAGAAAATCAAGAAGATGAAGAAGATAAAATAGAAGAAAAAGAACAAGAAGAAGACATAGAAGAAGAAGAAGACAAAGAAGAAGAAGAAGAAGAAGAAGAAGAAGAAGATAAGAAGAAGAAGAACAAGAAGAAGAAGAAGAAAAATAAGTAGACGAAAAAGAAGAAAAAAACGAAGAAAAAGATGAAGAAGTCAATGAAGAAGAAGATGAAGAAGGTAGAGAAGAAGAAGACAAAGAAAAGGAAGAAGAAGAAGAAGAAGAAGAAGAAGATGAAGAAGAAGAGGAAGAAGAAGAAGAAGAAGGGAAGAAAAAGAAGACGAAGAAGAACAAGAAGAAGAATGACAAGAAGAAGAAGGAGAATTAGAAGTAGAACAAGAAGAAGAAGAAGAAAAAGAAGAAGAAGAAGAAGGAGAAGAAGAAGAATAAGATGAATAAGAAAAAGAAGGAGGAGAAGAAGAAGAGGAAGATGATGGAGAAGGAGAAGAAGATGATGGAGAAGAAAAAGAAGAAGTAGAAGACGATGAAGAAGAAGATGATGAAGTGGAAGAAGAATAAGAAGAAAAAAAGAAGATGATGATGAAGAAGAAGATGAAGAAGAGGACGAAGAAGAAGATGGAGAAGAAGGAGAAGAACAAAAAGGTGAAGAAGAAGACAAAGAAGAAGTAGAAGAAGAAGATGAGGAAGAAGAAGTTGAAGAAGAAAAGGAAGAAGACAAAGAAAAAGAAGAAGAAGAAGAAGGAGAAGATGAAGAAGAATAAAGAAGTATAAAAATATGAAGAAGAAGATAAAGTAGGAGATGAGATAAAGTAGAAGCAGAAGAAGAAGAAGAAGAAGAAGAAGAAGAAGAAGAAAAGATGAAGATCAAAATGAAGAAGATGAAGAAGAAAGAGTAGAAGAAGTAGGAGAAGAAGAAGAATAAAAAGAAGAAGAAGAAGAAGGAGAAGAAGTCAAAGAAGAAGAAGAAGACGAAGAAGATGACGAAGATGAAGAAGAAGAAGAAGAAGAAGAAGATGATGATGATGATGATGATGAATATTAAGAAAAAGAAGAAGGAGAAGGAAAACAAGAAGAAGACGAAGGACAAGAAGAAGAAGGGAATGAAGAAGATGTAGTAGAAGAAGATGAAGAAGAAGAAGAAGAAAAAACAAAAGAAGAAGAAGAAGAAAAAGAAGAGGAAAGAGAAGTGGGAGATGAACAAGAAGATAATAAAAAAGAAAAATAGAAAGAAGTAGAAGAAAAAGGGAAAGAAGAAGAAGAAGAAGGTGAGGAAGAAGAGGAAGAAGAAGAAGAAGAAGAAGGAGAAGAAAAAGTAGTTGAAGACGAAGAAAATGAAGAAGAAAACGAAGAAGAATAAAAAGATTAAGAAGTTTAGTAAGACGAAGAACAAGAACAAGAAGAAGAAGAACAGGAAGAAGAAGAAGAAGAAGAAGAAGAAGAAGATGAAGAAGAAGAAGAACAACAACAACAAGAAGAAGAAGATCAAGAAGGCGAAGAAGAAGAAGTAGAAGATGAATAAGAAGATGAAAAAAAAGAAGAAGAAGAAGAATTAAAAGAAGAAGAAGAAGAAGAAGAAGAAGAAGAAGAAGAAGAAGAATATTATTAATAATAATAAGAAGAAGAGAAAGAAGAAGAAAATAAAGAAGTGGAAGAAGAAGTTGATGAAAAAGTAGTAGTAGAAGAAGAAGAATAATAAGAGGAAGAAGAAGTGGAAGAATAGGAAGAAGAAGAAGAAGAAGAAGAAGAGGAAGAGGAAGAAGAAGAAGAAGAAAAAGAAGAAGAAGAACTACAAGACAAAGAAGAAGAAGCAGAATAAGAAGAAGAAGATGATGAAGAAGAAGAAGAAAAACAAGAAGAAGATGAAGGAATAGAAGAAGGAGAAGAAGAAGAAGAAGAAGAAGAAGAAAAGGAAGAGGAGCAGGAAGAAGAAGAAGAAGAAGAGGAAGAAGAAAAATAAGAGGATGGAGAAGAAGGAGAAGAAAAAAATGAGAAGATGAAGAAGAAGAAAGAGAAGGAGAAGAAGAAGTAGAAGAAGTAGAAGAAAAAAGAAGAAGAAGAATAAGGAGTTGAATAAGTGGAAGACGAAGAAAAAGGAGAAGAAGACTAAGGTGAAGACGAAGAAG
>JAIUJO010000530.1:480000-500000 GCA_023846275.1 Vanilla planifolia
AGAAGCTGGAGAAGAAAAACAAATAGAAGAAGAATAAAAAGAAAAACAACAAAAACAAGAAGAAGAAGATAAAAAAATGAAAAAGAAGAAGGATAAGAAGAAGAAGAAGAAGAAGAAGAAGTGGAAGAAGGTGATGAAGAAGAAGAAGAGGCAGAAGAAGACAAAGAAGAAGAAGAAGAACAAGACAAAGAGGAAGAAGGAGAAGAAGAAGAAGAAGAAGAAGAAGAAGGAGAGGAAGGAAAAGAAGAAACAAAAGAAGAAAAGTGGAAGAATAAGTAGAAGAAGAAAAAGAGGCATAAACATAAGAAGACGAAGATGAAAAAGATTAAGAAGAAGAAGAAGAAGATGATGATGATGATGATGAAGAAGAGTACAAAGAAGATGAAGAATTAAAAGATGTGGAAAAAGAAGAAGAAGAAGAAGAAGATGATAAAGAAGAAGAAGATGATGAAGAAGAAGAAGAAGAAGATGAGAAGAAGCAGAAGAAGAAGAAGAAGAAAAAGAAGAAAAGGTAGAAGAAGAACAAAAAGAAGAAGAATAAGAAGAAGAAGAAGAAGGAGAAAGCAAAGAGCAAGAAGAAGAAGAAGAAGAGGAAGAAAACAAAGAAGAAGAAGACAACGACAGAAAAGAAGAATAATACGAAAAAAATAAAGATGAACAAGAGGAAGATGATGAAGACAAAGAAGAAGAAGAAAAAAAAGAAGACAAAAATGAAGAAGAAGAAGAAGAAGAATAAGAAGGAGATGAAGATGATGGAGAAGAAGAAGAACAAGAAGAAGAAGAAGTAAATGAAGAAGAAGAAGAAGAAGAAGTACAAGAAGAAGTAGAAGAATAATAGTAATAATCATAATAAAAATAATAATAATAAGAAGAAGAACAGGAAGATATAAAGAAGAAGAAGAAGAAGAAGGAGAAGATAAAGAAGAGGAAGAAGAAGCAAAAGAAAAAGAAGAAGAAGAAGAAGAAGAAGAAGAGAAGGAGGGAGAAGAAGAAGAGGAAGAAGATAATGAAGAAGAAGAAGAAGATGAAGAAGAGGATGATGATGAAAAAGAAGAAGAAGAAGAAGAAGAAGAAGAAAAAGAAGACAAAGAAGAAGAAGAATAAGAAGAAGTATAGGAAGAAGAAGAAGAAGCAGAAGAGGAAGAAGAAGAAGAAGAAAGCATAGAAGAAGTAACAAAAGACGAAGAAGTAGAAGAAGAAGATGAAGAAGAAGAAGACCAAGAAGAGAAAGATGTAGAAGAGAAAGAGGATGCAGACGAACAAAAGGAAGAAGAAGAAGAAGAAGAGGAAGAAGAAGAATAAGATGATGAAGAAGAAGGAGAGGAAGAAGAGTAAGAAGAATAAGAAGAAGAATAATAAGAAAAAGAAGATAGAAAGGAATAAACTAAAGAACACGAAGAAGAAGAAAAAGAAGAATTATATGAACAAGAAGAAGAAGAAAGATAAAAAAGAATTAAAAGAAGTGAAGTCGAAGAAGAAGAAGAAGTAGAAGAAGAAGAAAAAGAAGAAGTAGAAATGGAAGAAGAAGAAGAAGAAGAAGGAGAAGAAGAAGAAGGAGAAGAAGAAGAAAACAAACAAGAAGATGAACAAAAAGATGTAGAAGATCAAGAAGAAGAAGAAGAAGAAGAAGAAGAATAAAAAGAAGAAGACGAAGAAGAAGATGAAGACAGAGAAGAAGACGAAGAAGACAAAGAAGAAGAAGAAGAAGAGGAAAAAGAAGAAGAAGAAGAAGAACAAGAAGATGATGATGAAGAAGAACAAGAAAAAGAAGAAGTAGAAGAAGAGAAAGAAGAAGGATAAATACATGCACTAGAAGAAAAAGAAGAAGAAGAAGAATACGAATAAGGAGAATAAGAAGATGAAGAAGAGGAGGAAGAAGAAGAAGAAGAAGAAGTAGAGGAACAAAGTAGAAGAAGAAGATAACGATGAAGAAGAAGAAGTAAAAGACAAAGAAGAAGCAGAAGAAGAATACAAAGAAGTAGAAAAAGAATATAATGAAGGTGAAGAAGAAGAAGAAGAATAAGAACAAGACGAAGAAGAAGAGGAAGAATGGGAGGAAGAAGAAGAAAAAGAAGAAGAAGAAGAAGAAAAAGAAGTAGATAAGGAAGAAATAAAAGTGGAAGAAGAAAAGATAAAGAAATAGAGAACAAAGAAGAAGAAGAAGAACTTGAAGAAGAATGTGTACAAGAAGAAGAAGTAAAAGGAATTAAGAAGAAGAAGAATAAGAAGAAGAAGAAGAACAGGAAGAAGAAGAAGAAGAAGAGGAAGAAGAAGTAGATGAAGAAGGCTAAGAAGAAGAGAAGAAAAGGAAGAGGACGAAGAAGAACACGAAGAAGATGAAGAAGATAAAAAATACGATGAAGAAGAAGAAGAAGAAGAAGGCGAAGAAGAAGAAGAAGAAGAAGAAGAAGACGAAGAAGAAGAAAACAAAGAGAGAGACGTGAAAGAAGGAGAAGAAGATGAAGATGATGAAGAGGAAGACAAAGAAGAAGAATACAAAGAAGAGGAAGATGAAAATGGGAAGAACAAGATGAAGAAGAGGAACACAAAGAAGAAAAATTTGAATATGAAGAAAAGAAGAGGAAGAAAAGAAGAAGAAGAAGAAGAGGAAGAAGAAGAATGTGAAGTACAAGAAGGAGAATAAGAAGAAGAACAACACTAAGTAGGAGAAGGCGAGCAAGAAGAAAATAAAGACGAAGAAGAAGAATAAGAAGAATATGAAGAAGAAGAAGAAGAAGACAAAAGAGGGGGAGGAGGAGTAGGAGGAGGACTTGAAGAAGAAGAAGAAGAAGAAGGAGAACATGAAGATAAAGAAGATGATGAGGAAGAAGAACGAGAAGAAGATGAGGAAGAAGAAGAAGAAGAAGAAAAAGTTGAAGAAGTATAAGAAGAAGAAAAAGAGGAAGAAGTAGAGGAAGAAGAAAAGAAGAAGAAGATGATGAAGAAGAAGAAGATGATGATGAAGAAGTAGAAGAAGACAAAGAAGAAGAAGAAGAGGAAGAAGAAGAGGTAGAAGAAAAAATAGGAGAAGAAGATAAAGAAGAAGAAGAAGATGAAGAAGAAAAAGGAGAGGAAGAAGAAGAAGAAGTGAAGAAGAAGAAGAATAAGTTGATGGAGGCAAAGAAGAAGAAAAAGAAGAAGAAAAAGAAGAAGAAGAAGAAGAAAAGTAGTTGACAAAGAAGAAGAAGAAAAAGTAGAAAAGAAGAAGAAGAAGATGAAAAAGAAGTAGAAAGAGAAGAAGCAGAAGATGAAGATGAAGAAGTAGTAGTAGAAGAAAAAGAAAAAGAAGAAGACTAAAATGAAGAAGAAGAGGGAGAAAGAGAAGAAGAAGAAGAAGGAGAAGGAGAAGAAGAAGAAGAAGAAGAAGAAGAAGAGAAGACAAAGAAGATGAAGAAGAAGAAGACAAATAAGAGGAAAAAGAAGAAGATGAAGAACAAGAAGATGAGGAAGATAAAAAGGAAGAAAAAGAAGAAGGAGAAGAAAAAGATGAAGAAGAAGAAGAAAAATTAAAAGAAGAAGAAGAAAACGAAGAAGAAGAAGAAGAAGAAGAAGAAGAAGAAGAGGAAGAAGAAGGCATAGAGGATGATGAGAAAGAAGAAGAAGGAATAGAAGAAGAAGAAGAACTAAAAGGAGAAGAAGAAGACGAAGGAGAAGAAGAAGTAGAAGATGAAGAAGAAGAACAATAAGAAGAAATTAGAAGAGAAGTAAAAGAAGAAGAAGAAGATGATGATGATGATGATGAATACAAAGAATAAGAAGTATCAGAAGAAGAAACAGAAGAAGAAGACGAACAAGAAGAAGACAAAGAAGAAGAAGAAGAAGAAGAAGAAGAAAAATATGTCGAAGTGGAGGAGAAGGCATAGAAAAACAAGAAGAAGACGAAGAAAAAGAAGAAGATGACGAAGAAAAATAGGAGGAAGAAGAGGAAGAAGAAGAAGAAGAAGAAGTAGAAGAAGTGGTAGAAGAAGAAGAAGAAGAAGAGGAAGACAGAGAAGAAGAAGAAGAAGAAAAAGAAGAACAGGAAGAAGTCAAAATTAAAGAAGAAGAACAAAAGGAAGAAGAAGAAGGTAAAGAAAAAGAACAAGAAGAGGAAGAAGAAGAAGATGAATTTGAAGAAAAGAAGAAGAAAAGAAGTAGAAGAAGAAGAACAAGGAAAAGAAGAAGGAGAAGAAGAAGAAGATGAAGAGGAAGAAGAAGTTGAAGAAGAAGAAGAGGAAGATGAAGAAGAAGAAGAAGGAGAAGAAGGAGAAGAAGAAGAAGAAGAAGAAGAAAACAATGAAGAAAGAATAAGAAAAAGGAGAAGAAGAAGACAATGAAGAAGAAGAAAAAGACCTAGAAGAAGAAGAAGTCGAAGAAGAAAAAGAAGAAGAAGAAGATGAAGATGAAGAAGAAAAAGAAGAAGAATTAGTAGAAGGCAACGAAGACGAAGAAGAAGAAGAAGAAGAAGAAGAAGAAGAAGAAGAATTTGAAGGAGAAGAAGAAGAAGGGGAAGAAGAAGAAGAAGAAAAAGAAGAAGAAAGAGAAGTGGAAGAAGAAGAAGAAGATAGAAAAGAAGATAAGGAAATAGATGAAGAAAAAGGGCAAGAAGAAGAAGAAGAAGAAGGAGAAGAAGAACAAGATGAAGAAGAAGAAGAAGAAGAAGAAGAAGAACAAGAAAAAATAGAAGAAGAAAATGAAGAAGTAGAAGAAGAAGTCGAAAAAGAAGAAGAAGAAGAAGAAGAAGAAGAAGAAGAAGAAGGTTAAGAAGAAGAAGAGGATGATGAAGATGCAGAAGAAGAAGAAGAAGAAGAAGAAGAAGTCGAAGAAGAAGAAGTACAACTAAAAGAAGAAGAAGAAGACGAAGAAGATGAAGTAGAAGAAGAAAAAGAATAGGAAGATGATGATGAAGAAGAAGAAGAAGAAGAAGAAGTTGAAGAACAGTAAAAGAAGAAGAAGAAGAAGAAGAAGAAGAAGAACAAGAAGAAGAAGAAGAAGAAGAAGAAGAAGAGAAGGAAGGCACAAAAGAAGAAGTAGAAGAACTTGAAGAAGAGGAAGAAGAAGGAGAGGAGAAGAAGAAGCAGAAGAACAAGAAGAAGAAGAAGGTGAATAAAAAGAAGAAGAAGAAGAAGAAGAAGAAGAAAAAGAAGAAGAAAAAGAAGAAGAAGGTAGAGAAGAAGCAGAAGAATAAGAAGAATAAGGAGAAGAAGAAGAAGATGAAGTAGAGGAAAAAGAAGAAGAAGAAGAGGAAGAAGAAGAAGAAGAAGAATAACAAGAAGACGAAGAAGGAGAAGAAGAACACGAAGAAGAAGAAGAAGACGAAGAAGAGGAAGAAGAAGAAGAAGAGTAAGAAGAAGAAATCAAAGGAGGAAGAATAAGAAGAGGAAGAAGAAGAAAAGAAGAAGAAGAAGAACAACAACAAAATGAAGAAGAAGAAGAAGAAGAGGAAGAAGAAGAAAAAGTAAAAGAATAAAAAGAAGTAGAAGTAGAGGAAGAAGTAGAAGAAGAAGAATAAGAAGAAAAATAAGAAGAGGAGGGAAAAGAAGAAGAGCAAGATGAAGAAGATGATTAAGAAGAAGAAAGGGACAAAGAAGAGTTAGAAGATGATAAAGTTAAAGTAGAAGTAGAGGAAGACGAAGAAGAAGAAGAAGACAGAGAAGAACATGAAGAAGATGAAGAAGAAGAAGACGAGGAAGAAAAAGAATAAGAAGAAGAAGAAGAAGGGGAAAAAGAAGACGACGAAGAAGAACATGAAGTAGAACAAGAAGAAGAGGAAGCTAAAAGAGAAGAAGAAGAAGAAAGTTGATGATGATGATGATGATGATGATGAATACTAAGAATAACAAGAAGACAAAGAAGAAGAAGAAGACGAACAAGAAGAAGAAAATGAAGTAGAAGAAGATGAAGAAGAAGAAAAATAAGATGAACCTGAGGAGGAGGGCATTGAAAAGGAAGAAGAAGATGAAGAAAAGATAAAGAAGAAGATGAAGATGTCGAAGGCAAAGAAGTGGAAGAAGAAGAAGAAGACGAAGAAGAAGAAGAAGAAGAGGTAGAAGAAGAAGAAGAGGAAGATGGAGAAGAAGAAGAAGAAGAAGAAGAAGAAAAAAAAGAAGAAAAAGAAGTAAAAAACAAAGAAGAAGAAGAAGACGAAGAAAAAGAACAAGATGAGGAAGAAGAAGAAGATGAAGTTGAAGAAGAAGAAGTAGAAGAAGAAAAGAAGTACAAGAAGAAGAACAAGAAAAAGAGAAAGACGAAGAAGAAGAAGATGAAGAAGAAGAAGAAGTTGAAGAAGAATAAGAAGATGATGAAAAAGAAGAAGAAGGAGTAGAAGGAGAAGCAGCAGAAGAAGAAAAGGATGAAGATGAAGTAGAAGAAGAAGAAGAAGGAAGTCGAAGAGGAAGGCAAAGAAGAAGATGAGGAAGAAGAAGATGAAGTAGAAGAAGAAGGAGAAGTAGAAGAAGAATATGAAGTAGAAGAAGGAGAAGGAGAAGATGAAGAAGAAGAAGGAGAAGAAGAAGAAGAAGTAGAAGAAGAAGAAGATGATGATGATGAAGGTGAAGAAAAAGAAGTGGAAGGAGAAGAAGTGGGAGAAGAAGAAGAAGAAGAATAAGAAGAAAGACTAGAAAATAAAGAAGAAAAAGAGTTCAAAGAAGTAGAAGATGAAGAAGAAGAAGAAGAAGTAGACGAAGACAAAGAAGAAGAAGAAGAAGAAGAAGAGGAGGAAGAAGAAGAAGAATTAGATGAAGACGAAGAAGTAGAAGAAGAAGAAGAAGAAGAAGAAGAAAATTGGAAGAAGAAGAAGAAGATGATGATGAAGACGAACAAGAAGAAGAAGAAGATGATGATGAAGAGGAAGAAGAAGATAAAGAAGAGGAGGAGGTAGAAAAAGAAGAAGAAGAAGAAGGAGAAGATAATGAAGAAGAAGTAGTAAAAGAGGAAGAAGTTGAAGTCGAAGAAGAAGAAAACGAAGAAATGGAAAAAGAAGAAGCAACGAAGAAGAAGAAGAAGAAGAATTAAAAGATCAAGACGAAGAAGAAGATGAAGTAGAAGAAGAAGAAGAAGAAGAAGAAGAAGAAGGAGAATAAGAAGAAGAAGAAGAAGAAGGAAAAGAAGAACAAAAAGAAGAAGAAGATTAGGAGAAGAAGAAGAAGAAAAAAACGAAGCAAAAGAAGAAGAAGAAGAAGAAGTAGATGAAGAAAAAGGAGATGATGAAGAAGAAGGAGAAGAAGAAGAACAAGAAGTAAATGATGATGAAGAAGAAGAAGAAGAAGAAGAAGAAGACGAAAAAGAATAAGAAGAAGAAGAAGAAGAAGAAGAAGAAAAAGAAGAAGAAGAAGAAGAAGAAGAAGTAGACTAAATTGAAGAAAAAGAAGGAGAAGAAGAAGAAGAAGAAGAATAGAAGAAGATAATGAAGAAGAAGAAGAAGAAGTAGAAGATGAAGAAGAAGATGATGATGATGAAGAAGAACAGAAAGAATAAGAATAAGAAGAAGAAAAAAAAGACGAATAAGAAGAAGATGACAAAGATAGAGATAAAGTAAAAAAAGAAGAAAAAGAGGAAGAAAAAAAGGACGAAGAAGAAGAACAAAAATAAGAAGAAGAAAAATAAATCGAAGAAGAAGAAGAAGAAGAAGAAGAAGAAGAAAGAGAAGTAGAAGAAGAAGATGAAGAAGAAAAAGATGAAGAAGGAGAAGGAGAAAATGGAGAAGGAGAAGTAGAAGAAGAAGAAGAAGAAGATGATGATAAAGAAAAAGGAGAGGAAGGAGAAGAAGGACAAGAAGGAGAAGAAGAAGAAGAAGAAGAAGAAGAGTAGAAAAGAAAAAGTGTTCAAAGAAGATGAACACAAAGAAGAGGAAAAAGATGAAGAAAAAGAAGAAGAAGAAGAAGAAGAAGAAGAAGAAAAGGAAGAAGAAAGATAATTAGAAGAAGACGATTAAGAAGTAGAGGAAGAAGAAGAAGATTAGAAGGAGAAGAAGATGAAGATGACGAAGAAAAAGAAGACGAAGAAGAAGAAGAGGAAGAAGAAGAAGTAGAAGAAGAAGTTGAAGAAGATAAAGAAGGGGAGGAGGAGGAAGTAGAAGAAGAAGAAGCAGAATATGAAGAAGATAATGAAGAAGAAGAAGTAAAACAGGAAGAAGTAGAAGACGAAGAAGAAGAAAACGAAGAAGTGAAGAAAGAAGAAGATGACGAAGAAGAAGAAGAAGATGATCAAGAGGAAGAAGAAGAGGAAGAGGAAGAAGAAGAAGATAAAGAAGAAGAAGAAGAAGAAGAAGAAGAACAAGAAGAAGAAGAAGAAGAAGAAGAAAAAGAAGAAGAAAAAGAGGAAGATGACGAAGAAGAAGCAGAAGAATAATAATAATAAGAAGAAGAAGAAGAGAAAGGAGAAGAAGATGAGGAGAAAAAGAAGTAAAAGAAGAAGAAGAAGAAGAAGAAGAAGAAGAAGAAAAAGATGAAGAAGAAGAAGGTGAACAAGAAGAAGAAGAACAAGAACAAGGAGTAGTTGAGAATGAAGAAGAAGAAGAAAAAGAAGAACATGAAAAAGAAGAAGAAGAAGTAGAAGAAAAACAAGGAAGAAGAAGAAGATGAAGATGATGAAGAAGAAGAAGTTTGAAATGAAGAAGGAGAAGAAGAAGAACAAAAAGAAGAAGAAGAAGAGTAGAAGACAAAGAAGAGAAAGAAGAAGTAGAAGGTGAAGAAGAAGAAGACAAAGAAGAGGAAGAAAAATAATACAAATAAGAAGAAGAAGAAGAAGATTAATTTAAAGAAAAAGAAGAAGAAGAAGAGGAAGAAGAGAAAGATTAAGAAGAAGAAGAAGAAAAATAAGAAGAAGAACAAATTGAGGAAGAAGTAGAAGAAGAAGATGGCAAAGAGGAAAAGAATAGAAGTAGATGATGATGATGGTGATAATGATCATGAAGAAGAAGAGGAAGAAGAAAAAGAAGAAAGAGATGAATAAAAAGAAGTTGAAGAAGAAGAAGAAGAAGAACAAGAACAAGGAGTAGTTGAGGATAAAGAAGAAGAAGAAAAAGAAGAACATGAAAAAGAAGAAGAAGAAGAAGAAGAAGAAGAAGAAAAAGTAGAAGAAAAACAATGAAGAAGAAGAAGATGAAGATGATGAAGAAGAAGAAGTTTGAAATGAAGAAGAAGAAGAAGAAGAAGAGTAGAAGACAAAGAAGAGAAAGAAGAAGTAGAAGGTGAAGAAGGAGAAGTCAAAGAAGAGGAAGAAAAAGAATACAAAGAAGAAGAAGAAGAAGAAGATTAAGGTAAAGAAAAAGAAGAAGAAGAAGAAGAAGATTAAGGTAAAGAAAAAGAAGAAGAAGAAGAGGAAGAAGAAAAAGACGAAGAAGAAGAAGAAGAAGAAATTGAGGAAGAAGAAGAAGAAGAAGATGGCAAAGAGGAAAAGAATAGAAGTAGATGATGATGATGATGATAATGATCATGAAGAAGAAGAGGAAGAAGAAAAAGAAGAAGAAGAAGTATTAGAAGAAGAAGATGAAGAATAAGAAGAGAAAGTAGTATTAGAAGAAGAAGAAGAAGAAGAAGGCAAAGAAGTGAAAGAAGAAGAAGAAGAAGAAGAAGAAGAAGAAGAGGAAGAAGAAGAAGAAGAAGAAGAAGAAGAGGAAGAAGAAGAAGCAGAAGAAGAAGAGGAAGAAAAAGGGAAGAAGTAGATGAAGAAGAAGAAGATGAAGATGAAGAAGTGGAACAAGAAGAAGACGAAGAAGAAGAAAAAGAAGAAGAAGAAGAAGAAGACTACGACGATGAAGAAGTAGATGATGAAGAAGTAGAAGAAGATGAAGAAGAAGAAGAAGAAGACGAACTAGAAGAAGAAGAAGAAGAATAAGAATAAGAAGATGAAGAAGAACAAGATGACGTCAAAGAAGAAGATGAATAAGGTGAAAATGAAGAAGAAGAAGAATAAAACGAATAAAGAAAAAGAAGAAGAAGTAGAAGAAGAAGATCAACAGGAATAAGCAGAAGAAGAAAATGAAGAAGTAGACAATGAAGAATAAAAGGAGGAAGATGGAGCAGAAGAAAAAGAAAAGGAACAAAGCATGATGAAGAAGAACAAGAAAAAGAAGAATAAGAATAAGAAGAACAAGAAGAAAAGAAGAAGAAGAAGAAGAAGATGAAGACAACGACGAAGAAGCGGAAGAAAAAGGCGATGATGAATTAGAAGAAGAAGAGGAAGAAGAAGAAGAAGAAGAAGAAGAATAAAAGAAGAAGAAGAAAAGGAAGCAGAAGAAGAAAAAGAAGAAGACGATGTAGAAGAAGATGACGAAGAGGAAGAGAAAGAGGAAGAAGAAGGAGACAAAGAAGAAAAAGAAGAAGAAGGCAAAGAAAAAGTAGTAGTAGTAGTAGAAGAAGAAGAAGAAGAAGAAGAAGACAAAGAATAAGAAGAAGAAGAGGAGGAAGAATAAG
Source organism: Vanilla planifolia (assembly GCA_023846275.1). Lineage (NCBI taxonomy): Eukaryota > Viridiplantae > Streptophyta > Magnoliopsida > Asparagales > Orchidaceae > Vanilla > Vanilla planifolia. The sequence continues at coordinate 490,395 of JAIUJO010000530.1, forward strand.
AGAAGAAGACGATGGTGAAGATGATGATGTAGAAGATGAAGAAGATAAAGAAGAAGAAAAAGATGATGAAGACGAAGAAGAAGAAGAAGAAGAAGAAGAAGAGGAGGCGGAGGAGGAAAAAGAATAAGAAGAAGAAAAAGATGAAATAGAACAATAAGAAGAAGATGAAGAGGAATAAAAAGGAGAAGAAGAAAAATATGGAGAAGAAGGATAAGAAGAAGAAGAATAGAAGAAGAGGAGGAAGAAGAAGAAGAAAAAGAAGAACAAGAAGAAGAAGAAGTGGTAGAAGAAGAAGAAGAGGAAGACAGAGAAGAAGAAGAAGAAGAAGAAGAAGAAGAAGAAGAAGAAGAAGAAAAAGAAGAACAAGAAGAAGTTAAAATTAAAGAAGAAGAACAAAAGGAAGAAGAAGAAGAAGAAGATGAATTTGAAGAAAAGAAAAAGAAAAGAAGTAGAAGAAGAAGAACAAGAAAAAGAGGAAGGAGAAGAAGAAGAAGTTGAAGAAGAAGAAGAGGAAGATGAAGGAGAAGAAGAAGGAGAAGATGGAGAAGAAAAAGAAGAAGAAGAAGAAGAAAAATATGGAGAAGAAGGATAAGAAGAAGAAGAAGAAGAAGAAGGAGAAGAATAAGAAGAAGAAGAAGAAGGAGAAGGAGAAGAAGAATAAGAATAAGAAGAAGAAGAAGAGAAGAAGAGGAGGAAGAAGAAGAAGACAAAGAGGAAGAGGAATAAGAGGAAGTAGTAAAAGAAGAAGAAGAAGAAGAAGAAGAAGGACAAGTATCGAAGAAGAAGAAGAAGAAGGCAAAGAAAAAGATTCCTAAGAAAAAGAAGAAGAAGAAGACGAAAAAGGAGAATAGGGAGAAAAGAAGAAGGAGAAGTCCAAGAAAAAGAAGTAAAAGAAGAAGAGGAAAAACAAGAAGAAGAAGAAGAAAAGGAAGTTAAAGAAGAAGAAGAAGAGGAAGAATAAGAAGAAGAAGAAGAAGAAGAAGAGGAAAAAGAAGAAGAAGAAGAACAAGAAGATGATGATGAGGAAGAAGAACAAGAAAAAGAAGAAGCAGAACAAGAGAAAGAAGGAGAAATGCACGCACTAGAAGCAAAAGAAAAAGAAGAAGAAGACGAATAAGGAGGAGAAGAAGAAGAAGAAGAAGAGGAAGAAGAAGAAGAAGAAGATGAAGAAGAGGAGGAAGAAGTAGAAGAAGAAGAAGAAGAAGAACAAGAAGAAGAAGAAGAGTAACAAGAAGAAGAAGAAGATGAAGAAGAAGATAACGAAGAAGAAGAAGAAGTAAAAGACGATGAAGAAGAAGACGAAGAAGAAGAATACAAAGAAGTAGAAAAAAATATGATGAAGAAGAAGAAGAAGAATAAGAACAAGACGAAGAAGAAGAGGAAGAAAAGGAGGAAAAAGAATAAAAAGAAGAAGAACAAGAACAAGAAGTAGATAAGGAAGAAGAAATAAAAGTGGAAGAAGAAAAGATAAAAAAATAGAAAACAAAGAAGTGGAAAAAGAAGAAGGGGAAGAAGAAGAAGAATAATAATAAGGAAAAGATTGAGAAGAAAAGGAAGAAGAAAAAGAAAAAGAAGAAGGTGAATAAGAAGAAGAGGAAGAGGAAGAAGAAGAAGAACTAGAAGTAGTGGTATAACAAGAAGAAGAAGTAAAAGGAATTAAGAAGAAGAAGAAGAATAAGAAGAAAAGGAAGAATAGGAAGAAGAAGAAGTATAAGAAGAAAAGGAAGAAGAAGAAGAAGAAGAAGAAGTAGATGAAGAAGGCAAAGAAGAAGAGAATGAACGAAAGAGGACGAAGAAGAACACGAAGAAGATGAAGAAGATGAAAAATATGACGAAGAAGAAGATGAAGAAGAAGAAGAAGACGAAGACGAAGAAGAAGAAGAAGAAGAAAAAGACGAAGAAGAAGAGCACAAAGAGAGACGTAAAAGAAGGAGAAGAAAATAAAGCTGATGAAGAAGAAGACAAAGAAGAAGTAGATAAAGAAGAGGAAGATGAAAAAGAGGAAGAACAAGACGAAGAAGAGAAACACAAAGAAGAAAAAGATGAAGATGAAGAAAAAGAAGAGGAAGAAAAGAAGAAGAAGAAGAAGAAGAGGAAGAAGAAGACGAAGAACAAGAAGGAGAATAAGTAGAAGAAGAACAAGAAGTGGAAGAAGACGAACAAGAAGAAAATTAAGACGAAGAAGAAGAACAAGAAGAATATGAAGAAGAAGAAGAAAAAGAAGAAGACAAAGGAGGGGGAGGAGAAGGAAGAGGAGAAGAGGAAGAGGAAGAAGAAGAAGAAAGTATAGAAGAAGAAGAAGAAGAAGAAGAAGGAGAACATGAAGATGAAGAAGATGAAAAGGAAGAAGAATAAGAAGAAGATGCACAAGAACAAGAAGCAGTCGAGGAAGAAGAAGAAGAAGAAGAAAAACTTGAAGAAGTAGAAGAAGAAGAAGAAGAAGAAGAGAAAGAAGTAGAGGAAGAAGAAAAGAAGAAGAAGATGGAAAACAAGAAGAAGATGATGATGAAGAAGAAGTAGAAGAAGAAAAACAACAACAAGAAGAAGACAAAGAAGAAGAAGAAGAGGAAAAAGAGAGGTAGAAGAAAAAGTAGGAGAAGAAGAAGAAGATAAAGAAGAAAAAGGAGAGGAAGAAGAAGAAGAAGAGAAGAAGAAGAAGAAGAAGAAGAAGATGAAGAAGAAGAAGAATAAGTTGATGGAGGGAAAGAAGAAGAAGAAAAAGAAGAAGAAGAAGAAGAAGAAAAGTAGTTGACAAAGAAGAAGAAGAAGAAGAAAAAGAAGAACTAGTTGACAAAGACGAAGAAGAAGTAGAAAAGAAGAAGAAGATGACGAAAAAGAAGAAGTAGAAGGAGAAGAAGAAGAAGAAGAAGATGAAGAAGAAAAAGACTAAAATGAAGAAGAAGAAGAAGGAGAAGGAGAAGAAGAAGAAGAAGAAGAAGAAGAAGAGATGACAAAGAAGATGAACAAGAAGAAGACGAACAAGAGAAAGAAGAAGAAGATGAAGAAGAAGAAGAAGATGAGGAAGATAAAAAAGAAGAAAAAGAAGAAGGAGAAGACGAAGATGTAGAAGAAGAGGAAAAATAAAAAGAAGAAGAAGAAAATGAAGGAGAATAAGAAGAAGAAGAAGAAGAAGAAGAAGAAGAGGAAGAAGAAGGCATAGAAGAAGAAGGAAAAAAAGTAGTAGAACTAGAAGAAGAAGAAGACGAAGGAGAAGAAAAAGTAGAAGACGAAGAAGAAGAACAAGAAGAAGAAGTTAGAAGAGAAGTAGAAGAAGCAGAAGAAAGTGAAGGAGAAGGAGAAGGAGAAGAAGAAGAAGAAGAAGAAGAAGAAGAGAACACAAAGAAGATGAAGAAGAAGAAGACAAACTAGAGGAAGAAGAAGAAGATGAGGAAGATAAAAAAAAAGAAAAAGAAGAAAGAGAAGAAGAAGATGAAGAAGAAGAGGAAAAATAAAAAGAAGAAGAAGAAAATTAAGAAGAAGAAGAAGAAAAAGAAGAAGAAGAAGAAGAAGAAGAAGAGGAAGAAGAAGGCATAGAAGAAGAAGGAAAAACGAAGAAGTAGAACTAGAAGAAGAAGAAGACTTAAGGAGAAGAAAAAGTAGAAGACGAAGAAGTTAGAAGAGAAGTAGAAGAAGAAGAAGAATAAGAAGAAGAAGATGATGATGATGATGAATACAAAGAATAAGAAGTAGAAGAAGAAGATTAGGAAGAACAAGACGAACAAGAAGAAGACTAAGAAGAAGAAGTAGAAGAAGAAGAAGAAAAATATGTTGAAGAAGAGGAGAAGGCGTAGGAAAAGAAGAAGAAGACGAAGAAAAAGAAGAACACAAAGATGACGAAGATGAATAAGAGGAAGAAGAGGAGGAGGAGGAAGAAGAAGAAGAAGAAGAAGAAGAAGAAGAAGAAGGAGAAGAGGTGGTAGAAGAAGAAGTAGAAGAGGAAGATAAAGAAGAAGAAGAAGAAGAAGATGAAGAAGAAGAAGAAGAAGAAGAAGAAGAATAAAAAGAAGAACAAGAAGAAGTCAAAATCAAAGAAGAAGAACAAAAGGAAGAAGAAGAAGGTAAAGAAAAAGAATAAGAAGAGGAAGAAGAAGAAGTTGAATTTGAAGGAAAAGAAGAAGAAAGGAAGTAGGAGAAGAAGAACAAGAAAAAGAAGAAGGAGAAGAAGAAGAAGATGATGAAGAAGAAGAAGTTGAAAAAGAAGAAGAAGAAGATGAAGAAGAAGAAGAAGAAGGAGAAGAAGGAGGAGAAGAAGAAGAAGAAAACAATGAAGAAGGAATAAGAATAAGGAGAAGAAGAAGACAAAGAAGAAGAAGAAGAAGACCTAGAAGAAGTAGAAGAAGTTGAAAAAGAAAAAGAAGAAGAAGGTGAAGAATAAGAAGAAGAAGAAGAAGATGAAGAAGAAGAAGAATTTGAAGAAGAAGAAGGCAATGAAAACGAAGAAGAAGATGAACAAGAAGGAGAAGAATTTGAAGGAGAAGAAGAAGGGGAAGAAGAAGAAGAAGAAGAAAGAGAAGTGGAAGAAGAAGAAGAAGAAAGAGAATAAGAACAAGATGAAGAGGAAGAAGAAGAAGAAGAACAAGAACAAGAAAAAGAAGAGGACGTAAATGAAGAAGTAGAAGAAGAAGACGAAAAAGAAGAAGAAAAAGATGAAGAAGAAGAAGAAGAAGGAGAAGAAGAAGAAGAAGGTTAAGAAGAAGAAGAAGATGATGAGGAAGCAGAAGAAGAAGAAGATGGAGAAGAAGAAGAAGAAGAAGAGGAAGAAGGAAAAGAAGAAGAAGAAAAAGAACTGGAAGAAGAGGAAGAAGAAGAAGAGAAGAAGAAGAAGATCAAGAACAAGAACAAGAAGGTGAATAAAAAGAAGAAGAAGAAGAAAAAGAAGAAGAAGGCGGAGAAGAAGAAGTAGAGGATAAAGAAGAAGAAGAAGAAGAGGAAGAAGAAGAAGGAGGAGAAGAAGAAGAACAAGAAGACGAAGAAGGAGAAGAAGAACCCGAAGAAGAAGATGAAGGCAAAGAATAGGAAGAAGAAGAAAAAAAAGAAGAAGACGAAGAAGAAGAGGAAGAAGAAGAAGAGTAAGAAGAAGAAATCAAAGGAAGAAGAAGAAAAAGAGGAAGAAGAAGAAAAAGAAGAAGATGAACAACAACAACAAAATGCAGAAGATGAAGAAGAAGAAGAAGAAGAAGAAGAGGAAGTAGAAGAAAAAGTAAAAGAATAAAAAGAAGTAGGAGTAGAACAAGAAGTAGAAGAAGAAGAATAAGAAGAAGAATAAGAAGTGGACGAGGGAAAAGAAGTGGAAGAAGAAGAAGATGAATAAGAAGAAGAAGGAGACGAAGAAGAGTTAGAAGATGATAAAGTAAAAATTAGAAGTAGAGGAAGACGAAGAAGGAGAAGAAGACAAAGAAGAAGATGATGAAGAAGAAGAAGAAGAGGAAGAAGAAGAAGAAGAAGAAGAAGAAGAAGGGGAACAAGAAGACGACAAAGAAGAAGATGAAGTAGAACAAGAAGAAAAGGAAGATAAAAGAGAAGAGGAAGAAAGAAGAAGAAGAAGATGATGATGATAATGAATACAAAGAATAAGAACAAGAAGAAGAAGAAGAAGAAGACGAACAAGAAGAAGACAAAGAAGAAGAAGAAGAAGATGGAGAAGAAGAAAAATAAGATGAACAAGAGGAGGAAGGCATTGAAAAGGAAGAAGAAGATAAAGAAAAAGATACAGAAGAAGAAGAAGATGTCAAAGGCAAAGAAGTGGAAGAAGAAGAAGAAGAAGAAGAAGAAGAAGAGGTAGAAGAAGAAGAAGAAGAGGAAGATGGAGAAGAAGAAGAAGAAGAAGAAAAAGAAGAAAAAGAAGAAGAACAAGAAGTCAAAAATAAAGAAGAAGAAGAGGAAAAAGATGAAGAAAAAGAACAAGATGAGGAAGAAGAAGATGATAAAGTTGAAGAAGAAGAAGAAAACATCAAGAAAAAGAGGAGGAAGAAGAAGAAGATGAAGAAAAAGAAGAAGTAGTTGAAGAAGAAGAAGAAGATGATGAAAAACGAGCAGAAGGAGAAGCAGCAGAAGAAGAAAAGGATGAAGATGAAGTATAAGAAGAAGAAGAAGGAGAAGCAGAAGACAAAGAAGAAGAAGAAAAAGACCTAAAAGAAGAAGAAGTCAGAAGAAGAAGAAGAAGAAGAAGGCAATGAAGAAGAATAAGAAAAAGAAGAAGAAGAAGAAGAAGAAGTACAACAAAAAGAAGAAGAAGAAAAAGAAAAGGAAGAAGAAGATGAAGAAGAAGAACAACAACAAGATGAAGAAGAAGAAGAAGAAGAGGAAGAAGAAAAAGTAGAAGAATAAATAGAAGCAAGAATTGAAGAAAAAGAAGAAGAAGAAGAACAAGAATAAGAAGAAGAATAAGAAGATGATGAGGAAAAAGAAGAAGAAGAAGAAGAAGAAGAAGAAGATGAAGACGATGATGATGATGATGATGATGAAGAAGACGAAGAAGTGTTAGAAGATGATAAAGTAAAAGTAGAAGAAGAACAATACGAAGAAGAAGAAGATGAAGAAGAAGAAGAAGACGAGAAAGAAGAAGAAGAAGAAGAAGAGAAACAAGTAGAAGAAGAAGAAGAAGAAGAAGATGAAGAAGAAGAAGAAGAAAACGAAGAAGAGTTGGAACATGATAAAGTAAAAGTAGAAGATTACGAAGAAGAAGAAGAAGTAGAAGACAATGAAGAAGAAGAAGAAGAAGAAGAAGAAGAAGACAAGGAAGAAGAAGAAGAAGAAGAAGAGGAAGAGGAAGGCGAAGAAGAAGATGACGAAGAAAAAGATGAAGTAGAAGAAGAAGGAGAAGTAGAAGAAGAATATGAAGAAGCAGAAGAAGGAGAAGGAGAAAATGAAGAAGAAGAAGGAGAAGAAGAAGAAGAAGAAGATGATGATGATGATGAAGATGAATAAAAAAGAGAGGAAGGAGAAGAGGTAGGAGAAGAAGAAGAGGAACAAGAAGAAGAACTAGAAAAATAAGAAGAAAAAGAGTACAAAGAAGTGGAAGACAAAGAAGAAGAAAAAGAAGTAGACCAAGACAAAGAAGAAGAAGAAGAAGAAGAGGAGGAGGAAGAAGAAGAATTAGATGAAGATGAAGAAGTAAAAGAAGAAGAAGAAGAAGAAGAAGAAGAATAAGATTGGAAGAAGATGAAGAAGAAGATGATGATAAAGAAGAAGAAGAAGAAAATGATGATGATGAAGAAGAAGAAGATAAAGAAGAGGAGAAGGGAGAAGAAAAAGAAGAAGAAGAAGAAGATAACGAAGAAGAAGAAGTGAAAGAGGAAGAAGTTGAAGTCGAAGAAGAAGAAAACGAAGAAATGGAAAAAGAAGAAGACAACAAAGAAGAAAAAGAAGAATTAAATGATCAAGACGAAGAAGAAGAAGAAGTAGAAGAAGAAGAAGAAGAAGAAGAAGAAGAAGGAGAAGAAGAAGAAGAAGAAGAAGAAGAAGAAGAAGAAAAAGATGAAGAAGAAGAAGAAGAACAAGAAGTAATTGACGATGAAGAAGAAGTAGAAGAAGATGAGAAAGAATAAGAAGAAGAAGAAGAAGAAGAAGAAGAAGTAGACTAAAACGAAGAAAAAGAAGGAGAAGAAGAAGAAGAAGAAGAAGAAGAAGAAGATGAAGAAGAAGAAGAGTAGAAAAAGACAAAGAAGAAGAAGAAGAAGAAGAAGAAGTTGAAGAAGAAGGAGAAGAAGAAGACGATGAAGAACAGAAAGAATAAGAATAAGAAGAAGAAAAGAAGGACGAATAAGAAGAAGATGATGAAGATAAAGATAAAGAAAAAGAAGAAGAAGAAGAAGAGGAAGAAGAAAAGGACGAAGAAGAAGAACAACAAAAATAAGAAGAAGAAAAATAAATCAAAGAAGAAGAAGAGGAAGAAAGAGAAGTAGATGAAAAAGAAGATGATGAAGAAGGAGAAGGAGAAAATGAAGAAGGAGAAGAAGAAGAAGAAGATGACGATGAAGACAAAGTAGAGGAAGGAGAAGAAGGTCAAAAAGGAGGAGAAGAAGAAGAAGAAGTGGAAAAAGAAGAAGAAAAATTGTTCAAAGAAGAGGAACACAAAGAAGAAGAAAAAGAAGAAGACGAAGACAATGAAGAAGAAGAAGAAGAAGAAGAAAATGAAGAAGAAAAAGAATTAGAAGAAGACGAAGAAGAAGAAGATTAGATGGAGAAGGTGATGAAGATGTAGAAGAATAGGAAGACGAAGAAGAAGAAGAGGAAGAAGAAGAAGAAGATAAAGAAGAGGAGGAGGAAGAAGAAGAAGGAGAAGAAGAAGATGAAGAGGATAATGAAGAAGGAGAAGTAAAACAGGAAGAAGTAGAAGACAAAGAAGAAAAAAACGAAGAAGTAGAAAAAGAAGATGATGACGAAGAAGAAGAAGAAGATGATCAAGATGAAGAAGAAGAGGAAGAGGAAGAAGAAGAAGATGATGATGAAGAAGAAGAAGAAATGAACAAGAAGAAGTCGAAGAAGAAGAAGAAGAAGAAAAATAGGAAGATGACGAAGAAGAAGCAAAAGAATAATAATAAAAATTATAATAATAATAATAAGTAGAAAAAGGAGAAGAAGATGAGGAGAAGAAGAAGTACTAGAAGAAGAAGAAGAAGAAGAACAAGAATAAGAAGTTGTTGAGGATGAAGAAGAAGAAGAAGAACACGAAAAAGAAGAAGAAGAAGAAGAATAGAAGAAGAAGAAGAATAGGAACAAGAAGAAGAAAAAGAAGAAGACGAAGTAGAAAAAGATGACGAAGAAGAAGAAGAGAAAGAGGAAGAACAAGAAGACAAAGAAGAAAAAGAAGAAGAAGGCAAAGAAAAAGAAGTAGTAGTAGATGTAGAAGAAGAAGAAGAAGAAGAAGAGGAAGAAGATAAAGAAGAAGAAAATGATGATGAAGAAGAAAAAGAAGGAAAAGAAGAAGAAGAAGGGGTGGTGGAGGAGGAAAAAGAATAAGAAGAAAAATATGAAATAGAATAATAAGAAGAAGATGAAGAGGAATAAAAAGGAGGAGAAGAAGAAGAAGAAGAAGAAGAAGAAAAATATGGAGAAGAAGGATAAGATGAAGAAGAAGAAGAAGGAGGAGGAGCAGAATAAGAAGAAGAAGAAGGAAAGAAGAATAAGAAGAAGAAGAAGATGAAGAGGAAGAGGAAGAAGAGGAAGAAGAGGAGGAAGGAGAAGGAATAAAAGGTTAAGAAGAAGGAGAAGAAGAAGAAGAAGAAGAAGAAGAAGAATAAAAAGAAGAAAAAGAAGAGGAAGAAGAAGAACAAGAAAAGAAGAAGAAGAAGAAGAAGAAGGAGCAGATGACGAAGAAGAAAAAGATGAAGATGAAGTGCAAGAAGAAAAAGTGGAAGTAGAAGAAGAAGATGAAGAAGAAGAAGAAGAAGAAGAAGAAAAAGAAGGAGATGAAGGAGAAGAAAGAGAAGAAGAAGGGAAAGTGGAAGAAAATGAGGAAGAGGAAGAAAAGGAGGTATAAACAGAAGAAGATGAAGAATAATAATAATAATAATAATAATAATAATAAGATTAAGAAGAAGAAGAAGAAGATGATTATGATGATTGTGAAGAAGAAGAAGAAGAGGAAAAATATGATAACGAAGA
>JAIUJO010000530.1:505000-517500 GCA_023846275.1 Vanilla planifolia
GACAATGAAGAAGAATAAGAAGTAGTTGACGATGATGAAGAAGAAGAACAACACGAAAAAGAAGAAGAACAAGAAGAAGATGAAGAAGAAGAAGAAGAACCAGACTAAAATGAAGAAGAAGAAAGGGAAGAAGAAGAAGAAGAAGAAGAAGAAGAGAAGAAGACAAAGAACAAGAAGAAGAAGGCAAAGAAGAGGAAGAAAAAGAAGACGAAGAAGAAGAAGATGAAGAAGATAAAGATAAAGAAAAAGAAGAGGAAGAAGAAAAAGACAAAGAAGAAGAAGAAAAATAATAAGAAGAAGAAATCAAAGAAGAAGAAGAAAAAGAAGAAGAAGAAGGACAAGTAGAAGAAGAAGATGAAGAAGAAGAAGAATAAGGAGAAGGAGAAGATGAAGAAGAAGGAGAAGAAGAAGAAGAAGAAGAAGAAGAAGAAGAAGAAGAAATTGAAGAAGTAGAAAAAGAAGGAGAAAAAGAGTTTAATTAAGAAGAAGAAGATGATGATGATGATGAAGAGGAAGAAGAAGAGAAAGAAGAAGAAGGACGAGAAGAAGAAGAAGAGGAAGATGAAGAAGAGAAAGAAGAGAAAGAAGAAGAAGAAGAAGAAGAAGTCAAAGAAGAAGAAGAATAACAAGAGGATGACAAAGAAGAAGTAGATGAAGAAGACGAAGTAGAAGAAGAATATGAAATAGAAGAAGAAGAAGATGAAGAAGAATAGTAAGAGAAGAAGAAGAACGAGGTGAAGAAGAAGGAGAAGGAGAAGAAGAAATAGAAGAAGAGGAAGAAGAAGAAATAGAAGAAGAAGAAGAACAAGAAGAAGAAGAAAAAGAAGATGATGAAGAAGAAGAAGAAGACGATGATGTTGAAGGAGAAGAAGAAAAAGCAGAAAAAGAAGAAGAAGATGAAGAAGGAGGAGAAGAAGGAGAAGAAGAAGAAGAAGAAGAAGAAGAAGAAGCAGCAGAAGAAGAAGAAGTAGAAGAAGAAGAAGAAGAAGAAGAAGAAGAAGAAGAAGATGATGATGATGATGAAGAGGAAGAAAAAGAGAAAGAAGAAGAAGAAGAAGAAGAAGAAGAAGAAGAAGAAGTCAAAGAAGTAGAAGAATAAGAAGAAGATGATGAAGAAGAAGAAGATGAAGAAGAAGTAGAAGAAGACGATGACGACGACAAAGAAAAAGAGGAAGAAGAAGAGTAAGAAGACGAAGAAGAATTAGACGAAGAAGAGGGAGGAGAAGAAGAAATAGAAGTAGAAGAAGAAGAAGAAGAAAAAGAACAAGATGAAGAAAAAAAAAGGAAGAAGACGAAGAAGAAGGAGAAGAAGAAGAAGATGATGATGATGAAGGAGAAGAAGAAAAAGAAGAAAAAGAAGAAGAAGATGAAGGAGGAGAAGAAGAAGAAAGAGGGGGAGAAGAGGAAGTAGAAGAAAATTAAGAAGAGGAGGCAGTTGAAGAAGAAGAAGAAGAAAAAGAAGACGAAGAAGAAGATGATGAAGAAGAAGAAGAAGAAGATGAAAAGGGTGAAGAAAAAGAAGAAGACGACGAAGACAAAGATGAAGAAGAAGAAGAAAAAGATGAAGGATAAGAAGAAGAAGAAGATGAAGATGAAGAAGAAGAAGAAAAACAAGAAGAAGAACAAGAAGAAAAAGAAGTAGAAAAAGAAAAGTAGAAGATGGAGAAGAAGAAGATGGAGAAGAAAAAGAAGAACGAGAAGAAAAATAAGAAGAAAAAGAATAAGAAGAAATAGATGGGCAAGAAGAAGAAGAAGAAGAAGAAGAAGAAGAAGATGTAGAAGAAAAAAAGAAAAATAAGAAGCAAAAGAGGAAGAAGAAGAAGAAGAAGAAGAAGAAGAAGAATAAAAAGAAGAAGAAGAAGAAGAAGAAGAAAAAGAAGAGGATAAGGATGAAGAAGAAGGAGAAAGAGAAGAAGAAGAAGAAGAAGAAGAAGAAGAAGAAGAGGAAGAAGCAAAAGAAGAAAATGAGGAAGAATAGGTAGAAGAAGAAGAAGAAGAAAAGGTAGTAGTAGTAGCAGTAGAATTATAAGAAGGAGAAGAAGAAGAAAAGGTAGAAAAAAAAAAGAAGAGGAAGAGGATTAGAAGAAGATGAAGAAGAAGAAGAAAATGAAGAAGTGGAAAACGAAGAAGATGATAAAGAAGAAGAAGAAGAAGAATAAGAAGATCACAAAGAAGAAAAGGAAGAGGAAGAGGAAAAAGAAGAAGTAGAATAAGAAGAAGGAGAAGAAGAAGAGGAAGAAGAAGAAGAAGAAAAAGAAGAAGAAGAAGAGGAGAAGAAGAAGAAGAACAAAGAGAACAAGAAGAAGATGAAGAAGTAAAAGGAGATGAAGAAAAAGAAGATGCAAAAGAACAATATGAAGAAGAACAAGAAGTAGTTGAAGATGAAGAAGAAGAAGAGGACAAAAAGGAAGGAGAAGAAGAAGAAGAAGAAGAAGAAGAAGTAGAGGAACACAAGAAAGAAGAAGAAGAAGATGATGAGGAAGAAGAAGAAGATTAAATGAAGAAGAAGAAGGAGAAGAAGTAGTAGTAGCTGAAGAAGAAGACGAAGAAGAAGAAGAGGAAGAAAAACAAGATTAAGAAAATGAAAAGGAAGATGATTAAGATAAAGAAAAAGAAGAAGAAGAAGAGGAAGAAGAAAAGGGCAAAGAAGAAGAAGAAGAAAAATAAAAAGAAGAAGAAATCGAAGAAGAAGAAGAAGATGAAGAAGAAGATGGCAAAGAGGAAGATGAGGAAGAAGACGAAGGAAAACAAGAAAAAAAAGGAGGAAAAAAATAAAAGAAAATGTTAATGATGATAATGATCATAAAGAAGAAGAAGAAGAAGAAGAAGAAGAAGAAGTAGAAGAAGAAGAAGATGAAGAAGAAGAGAAAGTAGCAGTAGAAGAGAAAGAAGAAGAAGAAGAAGAAGAAGACAAAGAAGAAGAAGAAGAAGATAATGATGAATAAGCAAAAGAGGAAGAAGTTTTTGTCGAAGAAGAGGAAAACGAAGAAGTGAAAAAAGAAGAAGACGATGAAGAAGAAGAAGAATAAGAATATCAAGACGAAGAAGGAGAGGAAGAAGAAGAAGAAGGAGGAGAATTAGAAGAAGAAGAAGAATTAGAAGAATAAGTAAAAGAAGAAGAAGATGAGAAGAAGAAGAAGAAGAAGAAGATAAAGAAGAAGAAGAAGTAGAAGGAGATGACGAAGAAGAAGATGAAGATGAAGAAGAAGAAGTAGTTGACGATGAAGAATAATAATAATAAGAAGAAGAAGAAGAGAAGAAGAATAAGAAGAAGAAGAAGATGAAGAAGAAGAAGAGGAAGTAGACTAAAATGAAGAAGAAGAAGGAGAGGAAGAAGAAGTGGAAGAAGAAGAAGAAGAAGAAGAAGAGAAGAAGACAAAAGAAGAAGAAGTTAACAAAGAAGTGGAAGAAAAAGAAGATGAAGAAGAAGGAGATGAAGAAGAAAAAGGTAAAGAAAAAGAAGAAGAAGAGGAAGATGAAAAAGACGAAGAAGAAGAAGAAGAAAAATAATAAAAAGTAGAAATCGAAGAAGAAGAAGAAGAAGATGGAGCGGTAGAAGAAGAAGAAGGAGAATGAGAAGATGAAGAAGAAGGAGAAGAAGAAGAAGACAAAGACAAAGAAGAAGAAGTAGAAGTAGAAGAAGAAGAAGAAGAAGGAAATGAATTAGAAGAAGACGAAGAATAAGTGGAAGAAGATGAAGTAGTAGAAGAAGAAGAACAAGAACAAGAACAAGATTAGAAGAAGATGAAGAAGAAGATGAAGACAAAGAAGAAGAAGAAGACGAAGAAGAAGAAGAAGAAGAAGAAGAAGAAGAAGAAGAAGATAAAGAAGAGGAGGAGGAAGAAGAAGAAGAAGAAGAAGAAGTAATTGAAGAAGATGAAGTAAAAAAGGAAGAAGTAGGTGACGAAGAAGAAGAAAATGAAGCAGTGGAAAAAGAAGAAGACGACGAAGAACAACAAGAAGAATAAGAAGATCAAGACGAAGAAGAAAAGGAAGAGGAAGAAGAAGAAAAAGAATCAGACGATGAGGAGAAGAAGAAGAAGCGCAAATAGAAAAAGAAGAAGAAGAAGAAGTAGAAGGAGATGAAGAAGAAGAAGAATAATAATAAGAAGAGGAAGAGGAAACAGAAGTAGTAGATGATGAAGAAGAAGAAGATGATGATGAAGATGAAGAAGAAGAAGACGAAGAAGAGTTAGAAGATGATAAAGTAAAAGAAGAAGAAGAGGAAGACGAAGAAGAAGTAGAAGACAAATAAGAACAAGAAAAAGATAAAGAAGAAGAAGACGAGGAAGAAGAAGAAGAAGAAGAAGAAGGAGAAGAAGAAGATGACGAAGAAGAAGATGAAATAGAAGAAGAAAGAGAGGTAGAAGAAGAAGATGATGAAGAAGAAGGAGAAGGAGAAGATTAAGAAGAAGGAGAAGTCGAAGAAGAAGAAGATGATGATGATGAAGAAAAAGGAGAGGAAGGAGAAGAAGGAGAAGTAGGAGAAAAAAGGAAGAAGAAGAAGAAGAAGAAGAAGAAGAAGAAGAAAAAGAGTTCAAAGAAGAGGAAGACGATGAAGAAGAAGAAGAAGTAGACGAAGACAAACAAGAAGAAGAAGAAGAAGAAGAATTAGATGAACACAAGGAAGAAGTATAGGAAGAAGAAGAAGAAGCCGCAGAAGAAGAAGAAGAAGAAGAAGATTAGAAGAAAAAGAAGAAGATGATGAAGACGAAGAAGAAGAAGATGAAGAAGAAGAAGAAGAAGAAGAAAAAGAAGAAGAAGAAAAAGAAGAAGAAGAAAGCTTAAAAGTGGAAAAGGAAGAAGACAAAGAAGAAGAAGAAGAATAGGAAGATCAAGACGAAGAAGAAGAGGAAGAAGAAGAAGAAGAAGAAGAAGAAGAAGAGCAAGAAGAAGGAGAATAAGAAGAAAAGCAGTAAAAGAAGAAGAAGATGAGGAAAATAAGAAGCAGAAAAAGAAGAACAAGAAGAAGAAGGAGTAGAACGAGATGACGAAAAGTAGATGAAGAAGATGTAGAAGAAGAAGATGAAAAAGAAGAAGATGAAGAAGAAGAAGAAGAAGAAGAAGCAGACAAAAATGAAGAAGAAGAAAGAGAAGAAGAAGAAGAAGAGAAGAAGACAAAGAAGAAGAAGAAGAAGACAAAAAAGTGGAAGAAAAAGAAGACGAAGAAGAAGAAGATGAAGAAGATCAAGATAAAGAAAAAGAAGAGGAAGAAGAAAAAGAGGAAGAAGAAGAAGAAAAATAATAAGAAGAAGAAATCGAAGAAGAAGATGAAGAAGAAGGAGAAATAGAAGATGAAGAAGAAGAAGGAGAAGGAGAAGGAGAACGAGAAGTTGAAGAAGAAGGAGAAAAAGAAGAAGAAGAAGAAGAATAAGAAGAAGATGAAGAAAAATTAGAGGAAGGAGAGGAAGGAGAAGAAGGAGAAGAAGAATAAGAAGATGAAGAAGAAGTGGAAAAAGAAGAAGAAAAAGAGTTCAAAGAAGAGGAAGGAAAAGATGAAGAAGAAGACGAGGACAAAGAAGAAGAAATCGAAGAAGAGGAAGAAGCAGAAGAATTAGAAGAAGATGAAGAAGAAGAAGAAGAAGAAGAAGAAGATGAAGAAGAAGATTAGTAGAAGAAGAAGAAGATGATGAAGATGAAGACAACGAAGAAGAAAACGAAGAAGTTGAAAAAGAAGAAGACGACGAAGAAGAAGAAGAAGAAGAAGAATAAGAAGATCAAGAAGAAAAGGAAGAGGAAGAAGAAGAAGAAGAAGTAGTAGATTAAGAAGTAGAAGAAGAAGAAGAAAAAGAAGAAGAAGAAGATGAGGAGAAGAAGGAGAAGAACAAAAAGAACAAGAAGAAGATGAAGAAGAAGAAGAAGAAGAACAAGAAGTAGTTAAAGGTGAAGAAGAGGAAGAAGAAGACGAAAAAGAAGAAGAAGAAGAAGAAGAAAAAGCAGAAGAAGTAGAAGAAAAATACGAAAGAAGAAGACGAAGAAGACTAAAATGAAGAAGAAGAAGCAGGAGAAGAAGAAGAAGAAGAAGAAAAAGAAGAGGAAGAAAAAGAAGACGAAGAATATGAAGATGAAGATGATAAAGATAAAGAAAAAGAAGAAGCAGAGGAAGAAGAAAAAGGTGAAGAAGAAGAAGAAGAAAAGTAAAAAGAAGAAGAAATCATCATCATCATCGAAGAAGAAGAAGAATAAGAAGGTGAAGAAAAATGAGAGGAAGGAGAGGAACGAGAAGAAGTAGAAGAAGAAGAAGAAGATGATGAAGAAGAAGAAGTAGAAAAAGAAGAAGAAAAAGAGTTCAAAGAAGAGGAAGGCAACGAAGAAGAAGAAGAAGAAGAAGAAGACGAGGACAAAGAAGAAGAAAAAGAAGAAGACGAAGAAGGAGAAGAATTAGAAGAAGTCGAAGAAGAAGAAGAAGAAGAAGAAGAAGATTAGTAGAAGAAGATGAAGAAGACGAAGAAGAAAACGAAGAAGAGGAAAACGAAGAAGACGACGAAGAAGAAGATGAAGAATAAGAATATCAAGACAAAGAAGAAAAGGAAGAGGAAGAAGAAGAAGAAGAAGTAGAATAAGAAGAAGAAGAAGAAGAAGAAGAAGAAGAAGAAGAAGAAGAAGAAGAAGAAGAAGAACATGAGGGGAAGAAGAAGATGAACAAAATGAACAAGAAGAAGATGAAGATTAAGAAGGAGATGAAGAAAAAAAAGATGAAGATGAAAATAAGAAGAAGAACAAGAAGTAGTTAAAGGTGAAGAAGAAGAAGAAGAAGAAGAAGACGAAAAAGAAGACGAAGAAGAAGTAGAAGAAAAATAGGAAAGAAGAAGAAGAAGAAGAAGACTAAAATGAAAAAGAAGAAGGAGAAGAAGAAGAAGAAGAAGAAGAAGAAGAAGGAGAACAAGAGGAAGAAAAAGAAGACGAAGAAGAGGAAGATGAAGAAAAAGAAGAAGTAGAGAAAGAAGAAAAAGTTGAAGAAGAAGAAGAAGAAAAATAAAAAGAAGAAATCGAAGAAGAAGAAGTTGGCAAAGAGGAAAATGAGGAGGAAGAAGAAGGAAAATGCGAACAAAAAGGAGGAAAAAAATAGAAGAAGATGATAATGATGATAATGATCATGAAGAAGAGGAAGAAGAAGAAAAAGAAGAAGAAGAAGAAGAAGAAGAAGAAGAATTAGAAGAAGATGAAGAAGAAGAAAAAGTAGCAGTAGTAGAGGAAAAAGAAGAAGTAGAAGAAGACAAAAAAGAGGAATAAGAAGAAGAAGAAGAAGAGAAAGAAGAAGAAGAAGAAGAAGAAGAAGAAGAAGATTAAGAAAAAGGGAAGAAGTAGAAGAAGAAGAAGATGATGATGATGATGGGGAAGAAGAAGACGACGAAGAAGATGAAGATGAAGAAGAGGAGGAAGAAAAAGACGAAGACGAAGAAGAATTAGAAGAAGAAGAAGAAGTCTACGATTACGTAGAAGACGAAAATGAAGAAGAAGAAGAAGATGAAGAAGAAGAAGAACAACGAAGTAGAAGACTATGAAAAAGAGGAGGAAGAAAATGGCATTAAAGAAGAAGAAGAATAAGAAGAGAATGAATAAGAAGAAGATGAAGAAGAAGTAGAAGAAGAAAAACTAGAGGAATAAGAAGAAGAACAAAATGAAGTAGACGAAGAAGAATAAAAGGAAGAAGATGGAGCAGAAGAAAAAGAAGAGGAACAAAAGACGATGAAGAAGAAGAAGAAAAAGAAGAATAAGAATAAAAAGAAGAAGAAGAAGCAGAAGAAGAAGAATTGCATGAGGACAATGACGAAGAAGTGGTAGAAAAAGACGAAGATGAAGGAGAAGAAGAAGAAGAAGAAGAATAAGAAGAAGAAGAGGAAGAAAAATAAAAGAAGAAGAATAAAAGGAAGAAGAAGAAGAAGAAGAAAAAGAAGTTGAAGTAGAAGAAGATGACGAAGAAGAAGAAGAGAAAGACGAAGAAGAAGAAGAAAAAGAAGAACAAGAAGAAGAAGGGGAAGAAGAAGAAGAAGAAGTAGAAGTAGAAGAAGAAGAAGAAGAAGGAGAAGAAGAAGACAAAGAAGAAGAAGGATAGGTAGAAGAAGAGGAACAAGAAGAAGAAAATGATGATTAAGAAGATGAAGAAGATAAAGAAGAAGAAAAAGATGAAAAAGAAGATGAAGAAGAAGAAAAAGAAGAGGAAGAAAAAGAAAAAGATGAAGAACAAGAAGAAGAGGAGGAATAAGAACAAGTAGAAGAAGGAGAAGAAGAAAATACAGATGAAAAAGAAGAAGAAAATACAAAAGAAGAAGAAGAAGAAAAAGATGAAGAAGAGGAAGAAGAAGAACAAAAAGAAAAAGAACAACAACAAAAAGAATGACAAGGGGAAGAAGAAGAAGAAGAAGAAGAAGGAGAAGAATAAGAAAAAGTAGAAGAGCAAAAAGCAGAAGTCGAAAAGAAAAAAAGAAGAAGAAAAAGAAGAAGAAGAATAAGAAGAGGAAGAGGAAGAAGAAGAAGAAGATAATGACGATGATGAAGAAGAGGAAGATGTAGAAGAGTAAGGAAACGAAGAAGTAAAAGTAGTAGTAGAAGAAGAAAAAGAAGAACACACAGAAGAAGAAGAAGAAGAAGAAGAAGAAGAAAATGATGAAGAAGAAGATGAGGTAGTAGAAGAAGAAGAGGAAGAAGAAGACGAAGAAGACGAAGAAGACGAAGAAGAAGAAGACGTAGAAGAAGATGAGGTAGAAGTAGGAAGAGAAGAAGAAGGAGAAGAATAAGAAGCAGGAGAAGAAGAAGAAAAAGAAGAAGAAGATGGCAAAGAAGAATAAGAGGAAAAAGAAGAAAACAAAGGAAGAAGAAGAAGAAGAGGAAGAAGAAGAAAAAAAAGAAGAAGAAGAACATCAAAAAGACGAAGAAGTAGAAGAAGAAGAAGAAGAAGAAGAAGAAGAAGAAGAAGAAGAAAAGGAAGAAGAAGAAAAAGTATAGAATAAAAAGTAGTAGGAGTAGAAGAAGAAGTAGTAGAAGAAAAATAAGATGAAGAAAATGAAGAGGAGGAAAAAGAAGAAGAAGAAGAAGAAGACGATTAAGAAGAAGAAGAAGATGAACATGAGTTAGAAGATGATAAAGTAAAAGTAGAAGAAGAGGAAGAGGAAGAAGAAGAAGAAGAAGATGAAGAAGAAGAAGAAGACGAGGAACAAGACGATTAAGAAGGCAAAAAAGAAGACGATGAACAAGAAACTGAAGTAGAACAACGAGAAGAAGAAGTTAAAAGAGAAGAAGAAGAAGAAGAAGAAGAAGAATAAGAAGCAGAAGAGGAAGACGATGATGATGAATACTAAGAATAAGAAGCAGAAGAAAAAAAGAAGAAGAAGATGAAGAAGAAGACCAAGAAGAAGAAGTAGACTAAATTGAAGAAGAAGAAGGAGAAGAAGAAGAAGAAGAAGAAGAGTAGAAGAAAAAAGAAGAAGAAGATGACAAAGAAGAGGAAGAAAAAGAAGACGAAGAAGAAGAAGATGAAGAAGATAAAGATAAAGAAAAATAAGAAGAGGAAGATGAAAATGACAAAGAAGTAGAAGAAAAATAATGAGAAGAAATCGAAGAAGAAGAAGAAGAAGAATATGAAGAAGTAGAAGAAGAAGATGAAGAAGAACAAGCAGAAGGAGAAGGAGAAGATTAAGAAGAAGTAAAAGAAGAAAAAGAAGAAGAAGAAGAAGATGATGATGATGAAAAAAAAGGAGAGGAAGACAAAGAAGATGAAGAAGAAGAAGACAAAGACAAAGAAGAATAATAAGAAGAAGAAGAAGAAGAGGAAGATGGAGAAGAATTAGAAGAAGACGAAGAAGAAGTGGAAGAAGAAGAAGTAGAAGAAGAAGAAGAAGAAGAAGAAGAGGAAGAAGAAGATGAAGAAGATTAAGAAGATAAAGAAGAGGAGGAGGAAGAAGATGAAGAAGAAGTAAAAGAGGAAGAAGTAGGTGACGAAGAAGAAAACGAAGAAGTGGAAAAAGAAGAAGAGGACGATGAAGAAGAAGAAGAATAAGAAGATAAAGACGAAGAAGAAAAGAAAAAGGAAGAAGAAGAAGAAGAAGAAGAAGAAAAAGAATATGAAGAAGAAGAAGAAGAAGAAGAAAAAGAAGAAGAAGATGAGAAGGAGAAGTAGAAGAAGAACAAATAGAACAAGAAGAAGAAGCAGAAGGAGATGAAGGAAAAGAAGATGAAGAATAATAAGAAGAAGAATAAGAAGAAGAATAAGAAGAGGAAGAGGAAAAAGAAGAAGTAGAAGATGAAGAAGAGGAATATGATGATGAAGAAGAAGAAGAAGACGAAGAAGAGTTAGAAGATTATCATGTAAAATTAGAAGAAGAAGAAGGTGAAGAAGAAGCAGCAGGCAAAGAAGAATGAGAGGAAGATAAAGAAGAAGAAGATGAGGAAGAAGAAGAAGAAGAAGAAGGCGAAGAAGTAGACGACGAAGAAGAAGATGAAGTGGAAGAAGAAACAGAAGTAAAAGAAGAAGATGAAGAAGAAGAAGTAGAAGGAGAAGGAGAAGATGAAGAAGGAGGAGAAGAAGAAGAAGAAGAAGAAGAAGATGATGAAGAAAAAGGAGAGGAAGGAGAAGGAGTAGGAGAAGAAGAAGTAGTAGAAAAAGAAGAAGAAGAAAAAGAGTTCAAAGAAGAGGAAGACGACAAAGAAGAAGAAGAAGTAAACGAAGACAAAGAAGAAGAAGAAGAAGAAGGAGAAGAAGAAGGAAAAGGAGAAGAAAAATAAGAAGAATTAGATGAAGGCGAGAAAGAAGTAGAGGAAGAAGAAGAAGAAGTAGAAAAAGATGAAGAAGATTAGAAGAAGAAGAAGATGAAGAAGAAGAAGAAGAAGAAGAAGAAGAAGATGATGAAGAAGAAGATGAAGAAGAAGAAGAAGAAGATAAAGAAGAGGAGGAAGAAGAAGAAGAAGAAGAAGAAGAAGAAGAAGAAGAAGAAAGCGAAGAAGTGGAAAAGAAAGAAGAAGAAGAAGAAGAAGAAGAAGAAGAAGACGAAGAGGGACAAGTAGACGAAGAAGAATAGGAAGAAGAAGAAGAAGAAGGCAAAGAAAATGAGAAGAAAAAGAAGAGAAATAGGAAGAAGAGGAAGAAGAGAAGAAGAAGAAGAAGAAGAAGAAGTAGACAATAAAGGAGAAGTAGAAGATAAAGAAGAGTAGGCCGAAGTAGTCAAAGAAAAAGTAGAAGATGAAGACATAGAAGAAGGAGAAGGGGAAGAAAAAGAAAAAGATGAAGAATAAGAAGAAGAGGAAGAAGAAGAAGAAGAAGAAGAAGAAGAAAAGATGATGAAGAAGAAGAAGAAGAGGAAGAAGAAGAATAAAAAGAAGAAGAACAACAACAACAACGACAAGACGAAGAAGAAGAAGAAGAAGAAGAAGAAGGAGAAGAAGAAGAAAAAGTAAAAGAACAAAAAAAAGTAGTCGGAAAAGAAAAATAAGAAGAAGCAGAAGTAGAAAAAGACGAAGAAGAATAAGAAGAGGAAGAAGAAGAAGAAGAAGAAGATGATGATGATGATGAAGAAGAAGACGAAGACAAAGAAGTGTAAGAAAACGAAAAAGTAAAAGTTGTAGAAGAAGAAGAAGATTAAGAAGAATAAGACAAAGAAGAAGAAGAAAAAGATGATGAAGAAGAAGACGAGGTAGTGGAAGAAGAAAAAGAAAAAGAAGAAGAAGACGAAGAAGAAGAAAACGAAGAAGGAGATGAGGTAGAAGTAGAAAGAGAAGAAGAAGAAGAAGGAGAAGAAGAAGAAAAAGAAGAAGAAGAAGAAGAGGAAGAAGAAGAAGAAAACAAAGGAGGAAGAAGAACAACAACGACAAAAAGTCAAAGAATTAGAAGAAGAAGAAGAAGATGAAGAAGAAAAGGAAGAAGAAGAAAAAGTAGAAGAATAAAAAGGAGTAGGAGTAGAAAAAGAAGTAGAAGAAGAAATATAAGATGAAGAAAAAGAAGAGGAGGAAAAAGAAGAAGAAGAAGAAGATGATGAAGAAGAAGAAGACGACGAAGAAGAGTTAGAAGACAATAAAGTAAAAGTAGAAGAAGAGGAAGAGGAAGAAGAAGAAGAATATAAAGAAGAAGAAGAAGAAGAAGAAGAGGAAGAAGAAGAACAAGAAGGCGAAGAAGAAGACGACGAAGAAGAAGATGAAGTAGAACAAGAAGAAAAAGAAATTAAATAATAATAAAAAGAAGAAGAAGAATAAGAAGAGGAAGAAGAGTATGATGATGAATACTATGAATAAGAAGAAGAAGAAGAAAAAGAAGAAGAAGATGATGAAGAAGAAGAAGAAGAATAAGACGAACAAGAAGAAGACAAGGAAGAAGAAGAAGAAGATAATGAAGAAGAAGAAGTGAAAGAAGAAGAAGTAGAAGTCGAAGAAGAAGAAAACGAAGAAGTGGAAAAAGAAGAAGACGGCGAAGAAGAAGAAGAATAAGAAGATCAAGAAAAAGAAGAAGTAGAAGAAGAAGAAGATGAAGGAGAATATGAAGAAGAAGAAGAAGAAGAACAAGAAGAATAAGT
>JAIUJO010000530.1:525000-530000 GCA_023846275.1 Vanilla planifolia
AAGAAGAAGAAGAAAATGTAGAGAATTAAAATAAGAAGAAGAAAAAGAAGAAGACGACGAAGAAGAAGACGGAGAAGAAGGAGGAGAAGAAGAAGAAGGAGAAGAAGGACAAGAAGAAGAAGAAGAAGAAGAAGGTGAAGATGAAAAGCAGAAGATGAAGAGGAAGAAGGAGAAGTAGAAGAAGTAGTAATAGAAGAGAAAGAAGAAGAAAAAGAAGAAGAAGAAGTAGAAGAAGGCGAAGAAGAAAAGAAGACGAAGAGGAAGAAGAAGAGAAGAAGTAGAAGTAGTAGTAAAAGAGGAAGAAGAAGAAAAAGAAGGAGAGGAAGGACAAGAAGCAGAAGAAGCAAAAAAAGTGGAAGAGGAAGAAGAAGAAGAAAAAGTAGTATAAACAGAAGAAGGCAAAGAAGAATAAGATGAAGTTGAAGAAGAAGAATAATAATAATATTAAGAGAAAGATGTAGAAGAAGACGAAGAAGAAGATGAAAATGACGTAAAAGAAGAAGAAGAAAATGAGGTAGAAGAAGAAGAAGTAGAAGACGAAGAAACATAGAACAAGAAGAAGACAACGAAGAAGAAGAAGATGAAGTAAAGGAAGAGGAACAAAATGGAGATGAAGAAGAAGAAGAAGAAGAAGAAGAACATGACGATGAAGAAGTAGTAGTAGTAGAAGAAGAAGATAATGATGATGAAGTAGTAGTAGTAGTTGAAGAAGAAGAAGACGACGACAAAGAAGAAGAAGAAGTACAATAAGAAGCAGCAGAAGACAAAGAATAACAATAATAACAGTAATGATAATAATGTTAATAACAAGATGGTGAAGGAGCAAAAGGAGAAGAAGAAGAAGAAAAAAAAAAGAAAATAGAGAAGAAGATGAAGAAGAAGAAGATGAAGAAGAAGAGGATGAAGATGAAGATGAAAAAGAGGAAGAAGAAGAAGAAGAAGAAGAAGAAAAAGGAAATAATATGAAGAAGAAGATAAGTAGAAGAGCAATAAAAGGAAGAAGAAGAAGAAGAAGAAAAAAATGTAGAGAATTAAAATAAGAAGAAGAAAAAGAAGAAGACGAGGAAGAAGAAGAAGGAGAAGAAGGAGGAGAAGAAGAAGAAGACGAAGAAGAAGTGGAAGAAGAAGAAGAAGAAGAAGGAGAAGAAGGACAAGAAGAAGAAGAAGAAGAAGGTGAAGATGAAAAGCAGAAGAAGTGGAAGAAGGAGAAGTAGAAGAAGTAGTAGTAGAAGAGGAAGAAGAAGAAAAAGAAGAAGAAGAAGAAGTAGAAGAAGACGAAGAAGAAAAGAAGAAGATGAAGAGGAAGAAGAAGAGAAGAAGTAGAAGTAATAGTAGAAGAAGAAGAAGAAGAAAATGAAGGAGAGGAAGGACAAGAAGGAGAAGAAGAAGAAAAAGTGGAAGAGGAAGAAGAAGAAGAAGAAGAAGTATAAACAGAAGAAGGCAAAGAAGAATAAGACGAAGTTGAAGAAGAAGAATAATAATATTAAGAAAAAGATGTAGAAGAAGACGAAGAAGAAGATGAAAATGACGTAAAAGAAGAAGAAGAAGAAGAAGAAAATGAGGTAGAAGAAGAAGAAGTAGAAGACGAAGCAACATAGAACAAGAAGAAGACAACGAAAAAGAAGAAGATGAAGTAAAGGAAGAGGAACAAAACTGAGATGAAGAAGAAGAAGAAGAAGAAGAACATGACGATGAAGAAGTAGTAGAGGAAGAAGAAGATGATGATGATGATGATGAAGTAGTAGAAGAAGAAGAAGAAGAAGAAGAAGAAAATGACGAAGAAGAAGAAGAAGTACAATAAGAAGAAGCAGAAGACAAAGAATAACAATAATAATAGTAATGATAATAATTTTAAAAAGAAGATGATGAAGGAGCAAAAAGAGAAGAAGAAGAAGAAAAAAAAGAAAACAGAGAAGAAGACAAAGAAGAAGAAGACGAAGAAGAAGAAGACGAAGAAGAAGAGGATGAAGATGAAGATGAAAAAGAGGAAGAAGAAGAAGAAGAAGAAGAAGAAGAGAAAGGAAATAAGATGAAGAGGATGAAGAAGATGAAGTTGATGATGATGATTATGAAGAAGAAGAAGAAGAAGAAGAAAAAGATAAAGAAGAAGAAGAAGATGATGAAGCTGATGAAGATGAAGAAGAAGAAGAAGAAGAAGGAGAAGAAGAAGATGATGATGAGGAAGAAGAAGAAGAAGACGAAGAAGAAGAAGAAGAAGACAAAGAAGAAGAAGAAGAAGAAGAAGAAGAAAACAATGAAGAAGAAGAAGAAGGAGGAAGAGGAGAAGAAGATGCAGAAGAAGACAAAAAAGAAGAAGAAGTTCAAGAAGGAGAATAAGAAAAATAATAACAATAACAATAAGAATAAGAATAAGAAAAGTAGGAGAAGAAGAAGAAGAAGGAGGAGGAGGAGAAGGCGAAGATGAAGAAAAAGATGTAAAAGAAGTAGAAGAAGAAGAGAAGAAAGATGAAGAAGAAAAAGATAACAAAAAAGAAGCAGACGAAGAAGAAGATGAACGGGAAGAAGACAAAGAAGAAGAAGAAGATGATAACGATGATAATGATCATGAGGAAGAGGAAGAAGAAGAAAAAGAAGAAGAAGAAGAAGAAGTAGAAGAAGAAGAGGAAGAAGAAGAGAAAGTAGCAGTAGTAGAGGAAAAAGAAGAAGTAGAAGACGACAAAGAAGAGGAATAAGAAGAAGAAGAAGAGGAAGAAGAAGAAGAAGAAGAAGAAGAAGAAGATTAAGAAAAAGGAAAGAAGCAGAAGAAGAAGAAGAAGAAGAAGAAGAAGATCATGATGGGGAAGAAGAAGACGACGAAGAAGATGAGGATGAAGAAGAGGAGGAAGAAGAAGACGAAGAAGAAGAAGAATTAGAAGAAGAAGAAGAAGACGACGAAGACAAAGATGAAGAAGAAGAAGAAAAAGATGAAGGATAAGAAGAAGAAGAAGATGAAGATGAAGAAGAAGAAGAAAAACAAGAAGAAGAACAAGAAGAAAAAGAAGTAGAAAAAGAAAAGTAGAAGATGGAGAAGAAGAAGATGGAGAAGAAAAAGAAGAACGAGAAGAAAAATAAGAAGAAAAAGAATAAGAAGAAATAGATGGGCAAGAAGAAGAAGAAGAAGAAGAAGAAGAAGATGTAGAAGAAAAAAAGAAAAATAAGAAGCAAAAGAGGAAGAAGAAGAAGAAGAAGAAGAAGAAGAATAAAAAGAAGAAGAAGAAGAAGAAGAAGAAAAAGAAGAGGATAAGGATGAAGAAGAAGGAGAAAGAGAAGAAGAAGAAGAAGAAGAAGAAGAAGAAGAGGAAGAAGCAAAAGAAGAAAATGAGGAAGAATAGGTAGAAGAAGAAGAAGAAGAAAAGGTAGTATAGTAGTAGCAGTAGAATTATAAGAAGGAGAAGAAGAAGAAAAGGTAGAAAAAAAAAAGAAGAGGAAGAGGATTAGAAGAAGATGAAGAAGAAGAAGAAAATGAAGAAGTGGAAAACGAAGAAGATGATAAAGAAGAAGAAGAAGAAGAATAAGAAGATCACAAAGAAGAAAAGGAAGAGGAAGAGGAAAAAGAAGAAGTAGAATAAGAAGAAGGAGAAGAAGAAGAGGAAGAAGAAGAAGAAGAAAAAGAAGAAGAAGAAGAGGAGAAGAAGAAGAAGAACAAAGAGAACAAGAAGAAGATGAAGAAGTAAAAGGAGATGAAGAAAAAGAAGATGCAAAAGAACAATATGAAGAAGAACAAGAAGTAGTTGAAGATGAAGAAGAAGAAGAGGACAAAAAGGAAGGAGAAGAAGAAGAAGAAGAAGAAGAAGAAGTAGAGGAACACAAGAAAGAAGAAGAAGAAGATGATGAGGAAGAAGAAGAAGATTAAATGAAGAAGAAGAAGGAGAAGAAGTAGTAGTAGCTGAAGAAGAAGACGAAGAAGAAGAAGAGGAAGAAAAACAAGATTAAGAAAATGAAAAGGAAGATGATTAAGATAAAGAAAAAGAAGAAGAAGAAGAGGAAGAAGAAAGGGCAAAGAAGAAGAAGAAGAAAAATAAAAAGAAGAAGAAATCGAAGAAGAAGAAGAAGATGAAGAAGAAGATGGCAAAGAGGAAGATGAGGAAGAAGACGAAGGAAAACAAGAAAAAAAAGGAGGAAAAAAATAAAAGAAAATGTTAATGATGATAATGATCATAAAGAAGAAGAAGAAGAAGAAGAAGAAGAAGAAGTAGAAGAAGAAGAAGATGAAGAAGAAGAGAAAGTAGCAGTAGAAGAGAAAGAAGAAGAAGAAGAAGAAGAAGACAAAGAAGAAGAAGAAGAAGATAATGATGAATAAGCAAAAGAGGAAGAAGTTTTTGTCGAAGAAGAGGAAAACGAAGAAGTGAAAAAAGAAGAAGACGATGAAGAAGAAGAAGAATAAGAATATCAAGACGAAGAAGGAGAGGAAGAAGAAGAAGAAGGAGGAGAATTAGAAGAAGAAGAAGAATTAGAAGAATAAGTAAAAGAAGAAGAAGATGAGAAGAAGAAGAAGAAGAAGAAGATAAAGAAGAAGAAGAAGTAGAAGGAGATGACGAAGAAGAAGATGAAGATGAAGAAGAAGAAGTAGTTGACGATGAAGAATAATAATAATAAGAAGAAGAAGAAGAGAAGAAGAATAAGAAGAAGAAGAAGATGAAGAAGAAGAAGAGGAAGTAGACTAAAATGAAGAAGAAGAAGGAGAGGAAGAAGAAGTGGAAGAAGAAGAAGAAGAAGAAGAAGAGAAGAAGACAAAAGAAGAAGAAGATAACAAAGAAGTGGAAGAAAAAGAAGATGAAGAAGAAGGAGATGAAGAAGAAAAAGGTAAAGAAAAAGAAGAAGAAGAGGAAGATGAAAAAGACGAAGAAGAAGAAGAAGAAAAATAATAAAAAGTAGAAATCGAAGAAGAAGAAGAAGAAGATGGAGCGGTAGAAGAAGAAGAAGGAGAATGAGAAGATGAAGAAGAAGGAGAAGAAGAAGAAGACAAAGACAAAGAAGAAGAAGTAGAAGTAGAAGAAGAA
>JAIUJO010000530.1:535000-562500 GCA_023846275.1 Vanilla planifolia
GAGAAAGATGTAGAAGAAGACGAAGAAGAAGATGAAAATGACGTAAAAGAAGAAGAAGAAAATGAGGTAGAAGAAGAAGAAGTAGAAGACGAAGAAACATAGAACAAGAAGAAGACAACGAAGAAGAAGAAGATGAAGTAAAGGAAGAGGAACAAAATGGAGATGAAGAAGAAGAAGAAGAAGAAGAAGAACATGACGATGAAGAAGTAGTAGTAGTAGAAGAAGAAGATAATGATGATGAAGTAGTAGTAGTAGTTGAAGAAGAAGAAGACGACGACAAAGAAGAAGAAGAAGTACAATAAGAAGCAGCAGAAGACAAAGAATAACAATAATAACAGTAATGATAATAATGTTATAACAAGATGGTGAAGGAGCAAAAGGAGAAGAAGAGAAGAAAAAAAAAGAAAATAGAGAAGAAGATGAAGAAGAAGAAGATGAAGAGAAGAGGATGAAGATGAAGATGAAAAAGAGGAAGAAGAAGAAGAAGAAGAAGAAGAAAAAGGAAATAATATGAAGAAGAAGATAAGTAGAAGAGCAATAAAAGGAAGAAGAAGAAGAAGAAGAAAAAAATGTAGAGAATTAAAATAAGAAGACGAGGAAGAAGAAGAAGGAGAAGAAGGAGGAGAAGAAGAAGAAGACGAAGAAGAAGTGGAAGAAGAAGAAGAAGAAGAAGGAGAAGAAGGACAAGAAGAAGAAGAAGAAGAAGGTGAAGATGAAAAGCAGAAGAAGTGGAAGAAGGAGAAGTAGAAGAAGTAGTAGTAGAAGAGGAAGAAGAAGAAAAAGAAGAAGAAGAAGAAGTAGAAGAAGACGAAGAAGAAAAGAAGAAGATGAAGAGAAGAAGAAGAGAAGAAGTAGAAGTAATAGTAGAAGAAGAAGAAGAAGAAAATGAAGGAGAGGAAGGACAAGAAGGAGAAGAAGAAGAAAAAGTGGAAGAGGAAGAAGAAGAAGAAGAAGAAGTATAAACAGAAGAAGGCAAAGAAGAATAAGACGAAGTTGAAGAAGAAGAATAATAATATTAAGAAAAAGATGTAGAAGAAGACGAAGAAGAAGATGAAAATGACGTAAAAGAAGAAGAAGAAGAAGAAGAAAATGAGGTAGAAGAAGAAGAAGTAGAAGACGAAGCAACATAGAACAAGAAGAAGACAACGAAAAAGAAGAAGATGAAGTAAAGGAAGAGGAACAAAACGGAGATGAAGAAGAAGAAGAAGAAGAAGAACATGACGATGAAGAAGTAGTAGAGGAAGAAGAAGATGATGATGATGATGATGAAGTAGTAGAAGAAGAAGAAGAAGAAGAAGAAAATGACGAAGAAGAAGAAGAAGTACAATAAGAAGAAGCAGAAGACAAAGAATAACAATAATAATAGTAATGATAATAATTTTAAAAAGAAGATGATGAAGGAGCAAAAAGAGAAGAAGAAGAAGAAAAAAAAGAAAACAGAGAAGAAGACAAAGAAGAAGAAGACGAAGAAGAAGAAGACGAAGAAGAAGAGGATGAAGATGAAGATGAAAAAGAGGAAGAAGAAGAAGAAGAAGAAGAAGAAGAGAAAGGAAATAAGATGAAGAGGATGAAGAAGATGAAGTTGATGATGATGATTATGAAGAAGAAGAAGAAGAAGAAGAAAAAGATAAAGAAGAAGAAGAAGATGATGAAGCTGATGAAGATGAAGAAGAAGAAGAAGAAGAAGGAGAAGAAGAAGATGATGATGAGGAAGAAGAAGAAGAAGACGAAGAAGAAGAAGAAGAAGACAAAGAAGAAGAAGAAGAAGAAGAAGAAGAAAACAATGAAGAAGAAGAAGAAGAAGGAGGAAGAGGAGAAGAAGATGCAGAAGAAGACAAAAAAGAAGAAGAAGTTCAAGAAGGAGAATAAGAAAAATAATAACAATAACAATAAGAATAAGAATAAGAAAGTAGGAGAAGAAGAAGAAGAAGGAGGAGGAGGAGAAGGCGAAGATGAAGAAAAAGATGTAAAAGAAGTAGAAGAAGAAGAGAAGAAAGATGAAGAAGAAAAAGATAACAAAAAAGAAGCAGACGAAGAAGAAGATGAACGGGAAGAAGACAAAGAAGAAGAGAAGATGATAACGATGATAATGATCATGAGGAAGAGGAAGAAGAAGAAAAAGAAGAAGAAGAAGAAGAAGTAGAAGAAGAAGAGGAAGAAGAAGAGAAAGTAGCAGTAGTAGAGGAAAAAGAAGAAGTAGAAGACGACAAAGAAGAGGAATAAGAAGAAGAAGAAGAGAAAGAAGAAGAAGAAGAAGAAGAAGAAGAAGATTAAGAAAAAGGAAAGAAGCAGAAGAAGAAGAAGAAGAAGAAGAAGATCATGATGGGGAAGAAGAAGACGACGAAGAAGATGAGGATGAAGAAGAGGAGGAAGAAGAAGACGAAGAAGAAGAAGAATTAGAAGAAGAAGAAGAAGTCTACAATGACATAGAAGACGAAAATGAAGAAGAAGAAGAAGAAGATGAAGAAGAAGAAGAAGATGAAGTAGAAGACTAAGAAAAAGAGGAGGATGAAGAAGATGGCATCAAAGAAGAAGAAGAATAAGAAGAAAATGAATAAGAAGAAGATGAAGAAGTAGATGAAGAAAAATAAAAGGAAGAAGATGGAGTAGAAGAAAAAGAAGATGAACAAAAGACGGAGAAGAAGAAGAAGAAAAAGAAGAATAAGAATAAAAAGAAGAAGAAGAAGTAGAAGAAGAAGAATAGGATGATTACAACGACGAAGAAGTGGTAGAAAAAGACAAAGATGATGGAGAAGAAGAAGATGAAGAAGAAGAAGTAGAAGAATAGATGGAAGAAGAAGAAGAAGAAAATAGAGAAGTTGAAGTAGAAGAAGATGACGAAGAAGAAGAAGAGAAAGATAAAGAAGAAGAAGAAAAAGGAGAACAAGAAGAAGAAGGCAAAGAAGAGAAGAAGAAGAAGTAGAAGTAGAAGAAGAAGAAGAAGAAGAAGAAGGAGAAGAAGAAGACAAAAAGAAGAAGAATAAGTAGAAGAAAAGGAACAAGAAGAAGAAAATGATGATTAAGAAGATGAAGAAGATAAAGAAGAAGAAGAAGAAGAAGAGGAAGAAAAATAAAAAGTTGAAGACCAAGAAGAAGAGGAGGAATAAGAAGAAGAAGAAGAAGAAAATACATCTGAAAAAGAAGAAGAAGAAAATATAGATGAAGAAGAAGAAGAAGAGGAAGAAGAAGAACAACAACAACAAGAATGACAAGGGGAAGAAGAAGAAGAAGAAGAAGGTGAAGAATAAGAAAAAGAAGAAGTGCAAAAAGAAGAAGTCGAAAAGAAGAAAAAGGAGAAGAAAAAGAAGAAGAATAAGAAGAGGAAGAGGAAGAAGAAGAAGAAGATGATGATGATGATGATGAAGAGGATGATGTAGAAGAGTTAGAAAACGAAGAAGTAAAAGTAGTAGTAGAAAAAGGAAAAAAAGAAGACAAAGAAGAAGAAGAAGAAGAAGAAGAAGAAGAAAATGATGAAGGAGAAGACGAGGTAGTAGAAGAAGAAGAGGAAGAAGAAGACGTAGAAGAAGAAGAAGAAGAAAACGAAGAAGAAGATGAGGTAAAAGTAGAAAGAGAAGAAGAAGTAGGAGGGGAAGAAGGAGAAGAATAAGAAGAAGTAGGAGAAGAAGAAGAAAAAGAAGAAGAAGAAGGTGAAGTAGAAGAAGAGGAAGAAGAAGAGAACAAAGGAAGAAGAAGAAGAAGAGGAAGAAGAAGAAAACAAAGGAAGAAGAAGAAGAAGAGGAAGAAGAAGAAAAAGAAGAAGAAGAAGAAAAGCAAAAAGTCGAAGAAGTAGAAGAAGAAGAAGAAGAAGAAGAAAAGGAAGAAGAAGAAAAAGTAGAAGAATAAAAAGGAGTAGGAGTAGAAGAAGTAGTAGAAGAAAAATAAGATGAAGAAAAAGAAGAGGAAAATAAAGAAGAAGAAGTAGAAGAAGTAGAAGATGATTAAGAAGAAGAAGAAGATGAAGATGAGTTAGAAGATGATAAAGTAAAAGTAGAAGAAGAGGAAGAGGAAGAAGAAGAAGAACAAGATAAAGAAGAAGAAGAAGAAGATGAAGAAGAAGAAGACGAGGAAGAAGAATAAGATGAAGAAGGAGAAAAAGAAGACGATAAAGAAGAAGATGAAGTAGAACAAGAAGAAGAAGTTAAAAGAGAAGAAGAAAAAGAAGCGAAAGAGGAAGATGATGATGATGCATTCTAAGAATAAGAAGAAGAAAAAAGAAGAAGAAGAAGAAGATGAAGAAGAAGAAGGAGACGAATAAGTAGAAGGCAAAGAAGAAGAAGAAGAAGATAATGAAGAAGTAAAAGTAGAAGATGTAGAAGTCAAAGAAGAAGAAAATGAAGAAGTGGAAAAAGAAGAAGATGACGAAGAAGAAGAGGAATAAGAAGATCAAGGCAAAAAAGAAGAGGAAGATCAAGAAGAAGAAGAAGGAGATGGAGAATAAGAAGAAGAAGTAGGAGAAGAAGAATAAGTAAAAGAAGAAGATGATGAGAAGAAGAAGAAGAAGAACAAGAACAAGAACAAGAACAAGAAGAGGAAGTAGAAGGAGATGAAGAAAAAGAAGGAGAAGAAGAAGAAGAAGAAGAAGAAGAAGAAGAGCAGAAGAAAAAAGAAGAAGTTGACAAAGAAGAGGAAGAAAAAAAAGGCGAAGAAGAACAAGATGAAGAAGATAAAGAAAAAGAAGAAGAAGAAGAGGAAGATGAAAATGACGAAGAAGTAGAAGAAAAATAATAAAAAGAAATCGAAGAAGAAGAAGAAGAAGAAGATGGAGAAGTAGAAGAAGAAGATGAAGAAGAACAAGCAGAAGGAGAAGGAGAAGATGAAGAAGTAAAAGAAGAAGAAAAAGAAGAAGAAGAAGAAGAAGAAGAAGAAGATGATGATGAAAAAAAGGAGAGGAAGACAAAGAAGAAGAAGAAGAAGGCAAAGACAAAGAAAATAAGAAGACGAAGAAGAAGAAGAGGAAGAAGGAGAAGAATTAGAAGAAGACGAAGAAGAAGTGGAAGAAGAAGAAGAAGAAGAAGAAGAAGAAGAAGAAAAGATTAAGAAGATAAAGAAGAGGAGGAAGAAGATGAAGAAGAAGTAAAAGAGGAAGAAGTAGGTGACAAAGAAGAAGAAAACGAAGAAGTGGAAAAAGAAGACGATGATGATGAAGAAGATAAAGACGAAGAAGAAAAGAAAAACGAAGAAGAAGAAGAAGGAGAATATGAAGAAGAAGAAGAAGAAGAAGAAGAAAAAGAAGAAGAAGATGAGGAGGAGAAGAAGAAGAACAAATAGAACAAGAAGAAGAAGAAGCAGAAGGAGATGAAGGAAAATAAGATGAAGAACAAGAAGAAGAATAAGAAGAGGTAGAGGAAAAAGTAGAAGTAGAAGATGAAGAAGAAGAATATGATGATGAAGAAGAAGAAGAAGACCAAGAAGAGTTAGAAGATGATCAAGTAATGTTAGAAGAAGAAGAAGACGAAGGAAAAGCAGCAGACAAAGAAGAACGAGAGGAAGATAAAGAAGAAGAAGACGAGGAAGATGAAGAAGAACAAGAAGGCGAAGAAGTAGACGACGAAGAAGAAGATGAAGTGGAAGAAGAAAGAGAAGTAGAAGAAGAAGATGAAGAAGAAGTAGAAGGAGAAGGAGAAGATGAAGGAGGAGAAGAAGAAGAAGAAGAAGAAGAAGAAGAAGATGAAGAAAAAGTAGAGGAAGGAGAAGAAGGAGAAGTAAGAGAAGAAGAGGAGGAAGAAGTAGTAGAAAAAGAAGAAGAAAAAGAGTTCAAATAAGAGGAAGACGACGAAGAAGAAGAAGAAGTAGACGAAGACAAAGAAGAAGAAGAAGAAAAAGAAGGAGAAGGAGAAGAAGAAGAAGAAGAATTAGATGAAGGCGAGAAAGAAGTAGAGGAAGTAGAAGAAGAAGTAGAAAAAGATGAAGAAGATTAGAAGAAGAAGAAGATGATGAAGAAGAAGAAGAAGATAAAGAAGAGGAGGAGGAAGAAGAAGAATTAGAAGAAGAAGAAGAAGAAGAAGAAAGCAAAGAAGTGGAAAAGAAAGAAGAAGAAGAAGACGAAGAGGGACAAGTGGACGAAGAAGAAGAGGAAGAAGAAGAAGAAGAAGAAGAAGAAGGCAAAGAAAAAGAGAAGAAAAAGACGAGGAAGAGGAAGAAGAAGAAGAAGAGAAAAAGAAGAAGAAGAAGAAGCAGACAATAAAGAAGAAGTAGAAGATAAAGAAGAGTAGGCCGAAGAAGTCAAAGAAAAAGTAGAAGATGAAGACATAGAAGAAGGAGAAGGGGAAGAAAAAGAAAAAGATGAAGAACAAGAAGAGGAAGAAGAAGAAGAAGAAGAAGAAGAAGAAGAATAAAAAGATGAAGAAGTAGAGGAAGAAGAAGAACAACAACAACGACAAGACGAAGAAGAAGAAGAAGAAGAAGAAGGAGAAGAAGACGAAAAAGCAAAAGAACAAAAAGAAGAAGTCAGAAAGGAAGAAGAAGAAGAAGAAAAAGAAGTAGAAAAACACGAAGAAGAATAAGAAAAGGAAGAAGAAGAAGAAGCAGAAGAAGATGACGATGATGAAGAAGAAGATGAAGACAAAGAAGTGTAAGAAAATGAAAAAGTAAAAGTTGTAGAAGAAGAAGAGGATGTAGAAGATTAAGACAAAGAAGAAGAAGAAGAAAAAGATGATGAAGAAGAAGATGAGGTAGTAGAAGAAGAAAAAGAAAAAGAAGAAGAAGACGAAGAAGAAGAAAACAAAGAAAAAGATGAGGTAGAAGTAGAAAGAGAAGAAGAAGAAGAAGGAGAAGAAGGAGAAGAAGAAGAAGAAGAAGAAGAGGAAGAAGATGAAGAAAACAAAGGAAGAAGAACAAGAACAAGAACAAAAAGTCAAAGAATTAGAAGAAGAAGAAGAAGAAGAAGAAGAAAAGGAAGAAGAAGAAAAAGTAGAAGAATAAAAAGGAGTAGGAGTAGAAGAAGTAGAAGAAGAAATATAAGATGAAGAAAAAGAAGAGTAGGAAAAAGAAGAAGTAGTAGAAGAAGAAGAAGATGATGCAGAAGAAGAAGACGACGAAGAAGAGTTAGAAGACGATAAAGTAAAACTAGAAGAAGACGAAGAGGAGGAAGAAGAAGAATATAAAGAAGAAGAAGAAAAAGAAGAAGAAGAAGAGGAAGAAGAAGAATAAGAAGGCGAAGAAGAAGACGACGAAGAAGAAGATGAAGTAGAAGAAGAAGAAAAAGAAATTAAATAATAATAAAAAGAAGAAGAAGAATAAGAAGAGGAAGAAGAAGATGATGATGAATACTAAGAATAAGAAGAAGAAGAAGACGAACAAGAAGAAGACAAGGAAGAAGAAGAAGAAGATAATGAAGAAGAAGAACTAAAAGAGTAAGAAGTAGAAGTCGAAGAAGAAGAAAATGAAGAAGTGGAAAAAGAAGAAGACGACGAACAAGAAGAAGAATAAGAAGATCAATACAAAGAAGAAGCGAAAGAAGAAGAAGAAGAAGAAGGAGAATAAGAAGAAGAAGAAGAAGAAGAGGAAGGAGAATAAGAAGAAGAAGAAGAAGAAGAAGAATAAGAAGAATAAGTAAAAGAAGATGAAGATGAGAAGACGAAGAAGAAGAACAAGGAGAAGAAGAAGAAGTAGAAGGAGATATAGAAGAAGAAGAAGAAGAAGAAGAAGAAGTCGACAATGATGAATAAGAAGAAGAAGAAGACGAAAAAGAAGTAGAAGAAGAAGAAGAAGAAGAAGACGAAGAAGAAGAAGAAGAAGAAGAAGTAGACAAAAATGAAGAAGAAGAAGGAGAAGAAGAAGAAGTGGAAGAAGAGAAGAAGAAGAGAAGAAGACAAAAGAAGAAGAAGATGACAAAGAAGAGGAAGAAAAAGAAGCCGAAGAAGAAGAAGAAGAGGAAGATGAAAAACATGAAGAAGAAGAAGAAGAAAAATAATAAGAAGAAGAAATCGAAGAAGAAGAAGAAGAAGAAAAAGAATGAGACGAAGGAGAATAAAGAGAAGAAGAAAAAGAGGAAGAAAAAGAGGAAGAAGAAGAAAAAAAGGTATAAACAGAAGAAGACAAAGAAGTAGAAGCTGAAGAAGAAGAAGAAGAAGAAGAAGAAGCGGAAGAAGAAGATTAAGAAGAAGAAGAAGAAGAAAAAGACGAAGAAGAAAATGATGATGAAGAAGAAGAAGAAGAAGAAGACAAAAAAGAAGAATAAGATGACGAAGGAGAAGAAGAAGAAGAAAAATATGATGAAGAAGAAGAAGATGAAGAAGAAGAAGAAGAAGAAGAAGAAACAAAGAACAAGAAGGAGCTGACGAAAAAGAAGAAGAAGACAAACAAGAAGAAGTTGAAGAAGAAGAAGAAGAAGAAGACCAAGAAGAAAATGAAGATGAAGAATACAATGATGAAGAAGTAGAAGAAGAAGAAGAAGATGATGAAGAAGAAGAAGAATATGAAGAAGAAGAAGAACAAGAAGACGAAGATGAAGAAGAAGCAGAAAAGAAGAACAAGAAGAAGAAGAAAATGAAGTACAATAAGAAGTAAAAGATGCAGAATAAAAATAAAAATAATAATAACAATTTTAATAATAATAAGATATAAAAGAAGGAGAAGTAGAACTAGAAGAAAAAGAAGAAGAAGAAGAAGAAAAAGATGTCAGAGAAGATGACGGAGAAGAAGAAGACAAAGAAAAAGAAGAAGAAGAAGAATAAGTAGAAGAGAAAGAGGAAGAAAAAGATGAAGAATGAGAAGAAGGGGAAGAAGAACACAAAGAAGAAGTAAAAGAAGACAAAGGCGATGAAGATGTAGACAAAGAAGAAAAAGAGGAAGAAGAAGAAGAAGAGAAGAAGAAGAAGAAGTTGACACAGAAGAAGAAGAACTACACGAAAAAGAAGAAGAAGAAGAAGAAGACAAAAAAGGAAGGAGAAGAGGAAGATGAAGAAGTCAAAGAAAAAGTTGAAGACGAAGAAGAACAAGAAGAAGAAGGAGAAGAAAAAGAAAAAGATGAAGAACAAGAAGAAGAGGAAGAAGAAGAAGACGACAAAGAAGAAGAAGAAGAAAACAAAGAAGAAGAAGAAAAAAAAGAAGAACAAAAAGAAGAAGAACAACAACAAAAATGACAAGACGGAGAAGAAGAAGAAGAAGAAGAAGAAAAAGTAGAAGAATAAAAAGAAGTAGAAAAAGAAGAAGAAGAAAAAGAGGAAGAATAAGAAGAGGAAGAGGAAGAAGAAGAAGAAGAAGAACATGATGATGATGAAGAAGAAGAGGAAGACGAAGAAGGGTTAGAAGATGAAAAATTAAAAGTTGAAGAAGATGACACAGAAGAAGAAGAAGAAGATGAATAAGAAGAAGGCAAGGTAGAAGAGGAAGAAGAATAAAAAGAAGAAAAAGAAGGCTAAGAAGAAGATGATGAAGAAGAAGATGAAGTAGAATAAGAGGAATACCAAGAAGAAGAAAATGAAGAAGTAGACGAAGAAGAATTAGTGTAAGAAGAAGCAGCAGAAAAAAAA
Organism: Vanilla planifolia; assembly: GCA_023846275.1. Lineage (NCBI taxonomy): Eukaryota > Viridiplantae > Streptophyta > Magnoliopsida > Asparagales > Orchidaceae > Vanilla > Vanilla planifolia. Next base: position 544,474 of record JAIUJO010000530.1, read on the forward strand.
GAAGAAGAAACGATTAAGAAGAAGAAGAAGAAGAAGAAGAAGAATAAGAGGAAGAAGAAGAAGAAGAAGAAGAAATAGTAGAGGAAGACAACAACGGAGTAGGAGAAGAAGAAAATGACGAAGATGAACAAGATGAACATAAAGAAGGAGAAGACGAAGAAGATGCAGAAGAAGAAATAGAAGAAGTGGAAGAAGAAGAAGAAGAAAAAGAAGAAGAAGAAGAAGTCAAAGAAGAAAAAGAAGAAGGAAGAGAAGAAGAAGAAGAAGAAGAAGAAGAAGAAGAAGAAGGAGAAGAAGGAGAAGACGATGATGATGATGATGATGAAGATGAAGAAGAAGAAGAAAAAGAAGATGTTGAAGTAGATGATGATCATGATTATGCTGAAGAAAAAGAAGAAGAAGTAGATGTGGGGGAGGAGGAGGAAGAAGAAGAAAAAGAAGAATAAGAAGTAGAAAAACACAAAAAAGAACAATAATATGAAGAAGAAGATAAGTAGAAGAGGAATAAATGGAAGAAGAAGAAGAAGAAGAAGAAGAAGAAAAATGTAGAGAATTAAAATAAGAAAAAGAAAAAGAAGAAGACGGCGAAGAAGAAGAAGGGGAAGGAGGAGAACAAGAAGAAGACGAAGAAGAAGTGGAAGAAGAACAAGAAGAAGAAGGAGAAGAAGGACAAGAAGAAGAAGAAGGAGAAGGTGAAGATGAAGAGGAAGAAGAAGGAGAAGTAGAAGTAGTAGTAGAAGAGAAAGAAGAAGAAAAAGAAGAAGAAGAAGAAGTAGAAGAAGGCGAAGAAGAAAGAAGAAGACGAAGAGGAAGAAGAAGAGAAGAAGTAGAAGTAGTAGTAGAAGAGGAAGAAGAAGAAAATGAAGGAGAGGAAGGACAAGAAGGAGAAGAAGAAGAAAAAGTGGAAGAGGAAGAAGAAGAAGAAAAAGTATTATAAACAGAAGAAGGCAAAGAAGAATAAGACGAAGTTGAAGAAGAAGAAGAATAACAATATTAAGAAAAAGATGAAGAAGAAGACGAAGAAGAAGATGAAAATGATGTAAAAGAAGAAGATGAAAATGACGTAAAAGAAGAAGAAGAAGAAGAGGAAAATGAAGTCGAAGAAGAATAAGTAGAAGACGAAGAAACATAGAACAAGAAGAAGACAATGAAAAAGAAGAAGATGAAGTAAAGGAAGAGGAACAAAATGGTGATGAATAAGAAGAAGAAGAAGAAGAAGAAGAACATCACGATGAAGAAGTAGTAGAAGAAGAAGAAGGAGAAGAAGATGATGATGAAGTAGTAGTAGTAGTAGAAGAAGAAGAAGAAGAAGAAGAAGAAGAAGACGATGAAGAAGAAGAAGAAGTACAATAAGTAGAAGCAGAAGACAAAGAATAACAATAATAATAGTAATGATAATAATGTTAATAAGAAGATGATGAAGGAGCAAAAGGAGAAGAAGAAGAAGAAAAAAAAGAAAACAGAGAAGAAGACGAAGAAGTAGAAGATGAAGAAGAAGAGGATAAAGATGAAGATGAAAAAGAGGAAGAAGAAGAAGAAGAAGAAGAAGAAGAAGAAAAAGGAAATAAGATGAAGAGGATGAAGAAGAAGAAGTTGATGATGATGATTATGAAGTAGAAGAAGAAGAAGAAGAAGAAAAAGATAAAGAAGAACAAGAAGATGATGAAGCTGTTGAAGATAATGAAGAAGAAGATGAAGAAGGAGAAGAAGAAGATGATGAAGAGGAAGAAGAAGAAGAAGACGAAGAAGAAGAAGAAGAAGACGAAGAAGAAGAAGAGGAAGAAAAAGAAAACAATGAAGAAGAAGGAGGAGGAGGAGAAGAAGATGCAGAAGATGAAGAAGAAGAAGAAGAAGTTCAAGAAGGAGAATGAGAACAATAATAATAATAAGAATAATAATAAGAATAAGAATAAGAAAAGTAGGAGAACAAGAAGAAGGAGGAGGAGGAGGAGGAGGTGAAGATGAAGAAAAAGATGTAAAAGAAGTAGAAGAAGAAGAGAAGGAAGATGGAGAAGAAAAAGATAACAAAAAAGAAGAAGATGAAGAAGATGATGAACGAGAAGAAGACGAAGAAGAAGAAGAAGAAGAAGAAGAAGAAGAAGAAAAAGAAGAAGAAGAAGAAGAAGAAGAAGAAGAAGAGGAAGAAGAAGAAGAAGAAGAAGAAGAAGGTGGAGAAGAACAAGAAGTAGAAGTAAAAGAAGAAGAAGTAGAAGAACAAGAAGAAGTAGAAAAAGAAGAAAAAGAAAGAGAAGAAGGAAAATGAAGAAGAAAAAGAAAAGAATAAGAAGAAAATGAAGAAGAAGAAGAGGAAGAAGAAGAAGTGGAATAATAATAATAATACTAATTATAATAATAATAATAATAATAGTAATAATAATAATAATAATAATAAGATGAAGTAGAGGAATAAGAAGAAGAAGAAGAAAAAGGAGAAGAAGACAAATAAGAAGAAGAAGAAGAAGAAGAAGATTATGATGTTGATGAAGAAGATGAAGAAGAAGAAGAAGGGGAAGAAGAAATAGAAGAAGAAGAAGAAGAAAGAGAAGAAGAAGATGATGATGATGTTGATGAAGAAGAAGAAGAAGAAGAAAAAGGTGAAGATGAAATAGAAGAAGAACAAGAAGAAAATGACCAAGAAAAAGAAAAAAAAGATGTAGCAGAAGAAGAGAAGAAGCAAAAGAGAAAGAAAAGAAGAAGAAGAAGAAGAAGGAGTAATAGGAGAAGAAGAAGGAGAACAGGAGAAAGAAGAAGAAGAAGAAGAAGAAGAAGAAGAAGAAGAAGAAGTAGTAGTAGAAGAAGAAGAAGAGGAATAAGAAGAAAATGAAGAAGAAGAATAAGAAGATGAACAAGAAGAAGAAGAAGAAGAAGAAAAAAAGAAGAAAAAGAAGGAGAAGAAGAAGAAGAAGAAGAAGAAGAAGAAAATGATGAATAAGAAGGAGAAGAAGAACAAAAAGAAGAAGACAAAGAAGATGAAGAAGAAGAAGAGGAAGAATAAGACAAAAAAGAAGAAGAGAAAGAAGAAGTGGTGGAAGATGAAGGAATAAAACGAGAAGAAGTAGGAGAAGAGGAAGAAGAAGAAGAAGAAGAAGAAGAAGAAGAGGAAGAAGAAGAAAAAGAAGAAGTAGAAGAAAAAGAAAAAAATGAACAAGAAAAGGAAGAAAAAGGAGAAGAAGAAATAGAAGAAGAAGAAGAATAAGAAGAAGAAGAAGACGAAGACAAACAAGAAACGAAGAAGACGAAGAGGAAGAAGGAGAAGAAGTAAAAGAAGTTGAAAAGTTAGAAGAACAATAAGAAGTAGATAAAGAACAATAAGACGAAGAAGAAAAAGAAGCAGAAGAAAAGAAGAAGAAGAAGAAGAAGAAGAAGAAGAAGAAGAATAAGAAGAACATGAAGAAAAAGAAGGAGAAGAAGGAGAAGAAGAAGAAGAAGAAGAATAAGAAGAAGAAGAAGATGAAGATGATGTGGAAGAAAAGAAGAAGAAGAAACAAAGAACAAGAGGAAGATGATGAAGAAGAAGAAGATGAGGTAAAGAAAGAAGAACAAGACGAAGAAGAAGAAGAAGAAGAAGAATATCACGACGATGAAGAAGTAGGAGAAGAAGAATAAGAAGAAGATGAAGTAGAAGAAGACAAAGATGAAGAAGAAGAAGAAGAAGAAGAAGTACAATATGAAGAAGTAGAAGACAAAGAATAACAATAACAATTTAAAAAAAATAATGTTAATAAGAAGAAAAAGAAGGAGAAAAAGGAGAAGAAGAAGAAGAAGAAGAAGAAGAAGAAGAAGAAAAAGACAAAGAAGAAGAAGAAGAAGACGAAGAAAAAGAAGATAAAGAAGAAGAAGAAGATGATGAAGAATAAGAATAAGAAGAAAAAGAAGAAGAAGAAGAAGAAGAAGAAGAAGTAGAAGAAGAGGAACAAGAAGAAGAAAAAGATGAAGTGGAGGGGGAGGAAGAAGATGAATAATAAAAAGAAGAAAAAGAAAAAAAAGAACAATAAGAAGAAGAAGAAGAAGAAGAAGAAGAAGAAGAAGAGGAAGAAGAATAAAAAGAAGAAGAGGAAGATCAAGAAGAAGAAGAAGAAAAATATGAAGAATGAAAATAAAAAGAAGCAATAGAAGAAGAAGAAGAAGAAGGAGAAAATGAATAAGAAGAAGAAGAAGAAGAAGAAGGGAAAGAAGAAGGAGAAGAAGAAGAAGAAGTGTAAGATGAAGAAGTAGAATGAGAAGAAGAAAAAGAAGAAGAATAAGAAGTAGGAATAAAAGGAGAAGAAGACGAAGAAGAAGAAGAAGAAGACGAAGAAGAGGATTATTAAGAAAAAGAAGAATAAGATGATCAAGAAGAAAAATAGGAAGAAAGAAGAAGAAGAAGAAGTCGAAGAAAAAGAAGAAGTAGAGGAAGACGATGAAGAAGAAGAAGAAGAAAACATGAAGAAGAAAGAGAAGAAGAACAAGAAGAAGATGACAAAGAAGAAGAAAAATATGTAGTAGGAGAAAAAGTAGAACAAGCAAAAGAAGAAGGAAATGTTGAAAAGGAAGAAGAAAAAGAGGGAATAAAAGGGGAAGGACAAGAAGAACAGTAGGAGGAAGTAGAAGAAGAATAATAATAAGAAGAAGAAGACCAAAAAGAACAAGAAGAAGAAGAAGAATATTCATAAGAAGAGGAATAACAAGAAAAAGAAGAAGAAGAAGAAGAATAAGAAGATGGATATGAAGAAGAAGAAGAAGAAAAAAACAAGAAGAAAAAGAAGAAGAAGGGCAAGAAGAAGAAGAAGAAGAAGAAAAAGAAGAAGAAGAAGTAGAAGAAGAAGAAGACGAAGAAGAATAAGAAGGAGAGGAAGGAGAAGAAAGAGAACCAGTGGAAAAAGAGGAGGAAGAAGAAGAACTAGAAGAAAATGAGGTATAAAGAAAAGAAGACAAAGAAGAAGAAGAAGAAGAAGAAGAACTAGAAGAAAATGAGGTATAAAGAAAAGAAGACAAAGAAGAAGAAGAAGAAGAAGAAGAAGATGTAGAAGAAGAAGATGAAGAAGAAGAAGACGAAGAAGAACAAGAAAAACAAGAAGAAGAAGAGGAAGAATTCAAAGAAGAAGAAGACGAACATGATGTAGAAGAAGAAAAGGAAGAAGAAGAAGAACAAGAAGAAGAAGAAGTAGAGGCAGAAGAAGAAGAAGAAAATGAAGAAGAGGAAGAAGAAGAAGTTGAAGAAAAAGAAGAAGATTAAGAAGATGATGAAGAAGAAGAAAAAAACGACGACGACGACAACGCAGAAGAAGTAGGAGAAGAAGAGCAAGAAAAACAAAAAGATAAAGAAGAAGAAGAAGAAGAAGACGAAGTAATAGAAGTAAAAGAAGAAGAGGAAGAGTGAGTAGAAGAAGAAGAAGAGGAAGAAGAAGAAGAAGAAGAAGAAGAAGAAATAGAAGAAGAAAACGAAACAGAAGAAGTAGAAAACGATGAAAAGGAAGAAGAAGAAGAAGATGAAGAAGGAGAAGAAGAAGATGAAGAAGTCAAATAAGAAGAAGATGAAGGAGAGGTTGGAAAAGATGAACAAGAAGAAGACAAAGAAGAAGACGAACAAGAAGAAGATGAATAAGAAGAAGAAGAAGAAGAAGAGGAAGAAGAAGAATAAGAAGAAGAAGAAGAACAAGAGGAAGAAAAAGAAGAAGAAAATGAAGATGAAGAAGAAGATAGAAGAAGAAGATGAAGAAGAGGAAGACGAAGAAGTGGAAGATTAAAAAAAGAAGAAAAAGAGGAAGGAGAAGAAGTAGAAAAACAAGAAGATGAAAAAGAAGAAGATGAAGAAGAAGAAGAAGAAGAAGAAGAAGAAGAACAAGAAGAAAAAGTGGAAGAAGAAGAAGTAGAAGAAGAAGAAGAAGAAGACGATGAAAAAGAGGACGAAGAAGTAGAGGAAGAAGAAGAAGAAAAAGAAGATGTAGAAGACAAAGAAGAAGAAGATTAAAAAGGTAAAGAAGAAGACGAACAATAAGAAGACGAAGAAGATTAAGAAGAAGAATTTGAAGTATAGGAAGAAGACAAACAAGAAGAAGAAGAAGCAAAAGAAGAAGAAGAAGAAGAAGAAAAAGAAGAAGAAGGAGAAGAGCAAGAAGAAGAAGAAGAAGAAGAAGACGAAGAAGAAGAAAAAGACGAAGAAGAAGAAGGCAATGAAGAAGATGCAGAAGAAGAAGACGAAGAAGAAGAAATTGAAGAAGAAGAAGAAAAAGAGGAAGAAGAAGAAGTAGATGAAGAAGACAAAGAAGCAAAGAAGAAGAGGGCAAAGAAGAAGAAGAAGAAGACAAAGAAGAGGAAGATGGAGAAGAGGAAGAAGAAGAGGACGAAGAAGTAGAAGAAGAAGAAGAAGAAGAAGAAGAAAAAGAAGAAGTAGATGAAGAAAAAGTAGAAGAAGAAGAAGTTAAAAAAAAAGAAGTGGAAGAAAAGAAAAAGACGATGAAGAAGAAGATGAAGAAGCTGAAGAAGAATAAGATGATGACAAAGAAGATGAAGAAGAAGAAGAAGACAAAGAAGAAGAAAAGTAGTAGAAAAAGAAGAAGAAGAAGAGGAGGAAGTTCAAGAAGAAGAAAAGGAAAAAGAAGAAGAAGAAAAAGTTGACAAATGATAAGAAGAAGAAATAGTAGAAGAAGAAGACAAAGTAGAAGAAGAAGACAAAGAAGAAGAAGAAGAAGATGAAGAAGAAGAAGAAGAAGAAAATGAAAATGTGGGAAAGGTAAAAGTAGTAGAAGAAGAAAAAGATGAAGAAGAGGAAGAAGAAGAAGAAGAAGAAGAAGAAAATGAAAATGTGGGAAAGGTAAAAGTAGTAGAAGAAGAAAAAGTTGAAGAAGACGAAGCAGTAGAAGAAGAACGAGAAGAAAAAGAAGAAGAGGAAGAAGAAAAAGAAGCGAACGAAGAAGAAGAAGAATTCGAAGAAGATGTAGACGAAGAAGTGGAAGAAGATGAAAAAGAAGAAGAAGAAGAAGAGGAAGAAGGGGAAGAAGAAAAAACAAAGAAAAAGTAGAAGAACAAGAAAAAGAAGAAGAAGAACAATAACCGCAAGGTCAAAAAGAAGATGAAGAAGAAGAAGAAGAAGAAGAAAAAGAAGCAGGGGAATCAATAAAAGAAGAAGAAGAAGAAGTAGAAGAAGATGAAGAAAAAGAAGAAGAATAAGAAGAAGAAGAAGAGGAAGAAGAAGAAGAAGAAGAAGAAGAAGAAGACGAAGAGGAAGGAGAAGAAGATGAAAAAGAAAAAGACAATGAAGAGGAAGTCAAGGAAGAGGAAGAAGAACAAGTTCAAGAAAAAGAAGAAAAAGAAGAATAAGAAGAAGATGATGATTAAGAAGAACAAGAAGTTGAAGAGGAAAAAAGAGAAGAAGAAGAAGAGGAAGAGGAAGAAGAAGTGAAGTAGAAGAGCAAGAAAAATAAGAAGATGATAAAGAGGAAGAAGATGAAGAAAAAGAAGAAGTAGAAAAAGAAGAATAAGAAGAAGAAGAGGAAGAAGAAAAAAATGCAAGAGAAGAAGAAGAAGAAGAAAACGAAGAGGAATAAAACGAAGAAGACGAAGAATATGAGGAAAATTAAGTATAAGTACAAGAACAAGAAGAAGAGGAAAAAGGAGAATAAAAAGAAGAAGAAGAAGAAGAAGAAGAAGACGAAGAAAAACACGAAAAAAAAGGAGATGAAGTAGAGGAAGAAGAAGAAGAAGAAGAAGAAGACAAAGAAGAAAAAGAGGAAGAAGAAGAAGAAGTAGAAGAAAATGAAGGAGAAGAAGAAGAGGAAGAAGAAGAAGAAGAAGGAGAAGAAGAAGAAGAATAAGAAGAAGAAGATGAAGATGAAGAAGAACAAGAAGTACCAGTTGAAGCAGCAAAAGATGATGAAGAAGAAGAAGAATATGAAGAGGAACAAGAAGAAGAAGAAGAAGAAGAAGAAGTAGAAGAACGAGGAGAAGGAGAGGAGGTAGGAGAAGAAGAAGAAGAAGAAACAGAAGATGAAGTATAAGAAGGAGAAGAAGTTGATGAGGAAGGAGAAGATGAAGAAGAAGAAAATGAAAAAAAAGAAGGAAAATTGGAAGAAGAAGAAAAAGAAGATGATGAAGAAGAAGAATATGAATAATAAGAAGAAGAGGAAGAAGAACTTGAAGACGAAGAAGAAGAGAAAGAATAAGAAGAAGAAGAAGAAGAAGAAGAGGAAGAAGAAGAAGAAGAACAAGAAGAAGAAGGAGAAGAAGAAGAAGAAGAAGAAGAACATTAGGACGAAGAAGAAGATGAAGAAGAAGAAGAAGAAGAAGAAGTAGAAGAAGACGACAACAACGACTAAGAAGAAGAAGGCACAGAAGAAGAAGAAGAAGTTGAACAGGAAGAAGAAGAAGAGAAAGAAGAAGAAGACGAAGAAGGCGAAGATGGAGAAGAGGAGGAAGAACAAGTCGAAGAAGAATAAGAAGTAGAAGAAGAAGAAGAAGAAGAAGACGAAGTAGAAGAATAAGATGATGATGAAGAAGAAGAAGAAGAAAAGAAGAAGAATTAGTTGAAGAAGAAGAAGAAAAATAAGAAGATGAAGAAGACACAGAAGAAGAAGAAGATGAAGAAGAAGAAGAAGAAGAAGGCGAAGAAGAAGAAGAAGAAGGAGAAGAAGAAGAATATAAAGTGGGAGGCATAGAAGAAGAAGAAGATGATGATGATGAAGAAGACAAAGAAGAAGAATAAAAAGAAGAAGATAGAGAAGATGAAGAAAACGATGACAACGAGGAAGAAGAAGAAGAAGAAGAAGAATAAGAAGAAGGCAAAGAATGAGAAAAGAGAGAAGAGGAAGAAGTAGTAGTGAAAGAAGAAGAAGAAGGAGAGGAAGGAAAAGAAGAAGAAGAAGAAGAAGTTGTACAAGATGCAGAAGATGAAGAAGAAAAAGCAGAAGAAGAAGAAGAAGACAAAGGAAAAGAAGACGAAAAAGAGGAAGACGGATAAGAGGAAGAAGAAGAAGACGAAGAAGAAGAAGAAGATGAAGAAGATAAATTAGTAGATGAAGAACCAGAAAAAGAAGAAGATGATGGAGTAAAAGAAGAAGAAAAAGAAGAACAGGAAGAAAAAGTAGAAGAAGAAAAATGCAAAGATGAAGAAGTTGTTGACAAAGAAGAAAAACAAGAAGAAGAGAAGAAGAAGAAGAAAAGAAGAACAAAAACAAGAAAAAAAAATAAAAAGAAGAAGAAGAAGAAGAAGAAGAACATGAAGACGAAGAAAAAGGAAAAGAAGAAGAAGTAGAAAAGAAGAAGAAGAAGAAGAAGAAGAAGAAAATGAAAATGAACGAAAATGAAAGAAAGATAAGAAGAAGAAGAAGAAGAAGAAGAAGTAGAAGACAAAAAAAAAGAACAAGAAAACTTAGAAAAAGAAGAACATGAAGAAGAAAAAGAAGACGAGGAAGAAGCAGGAGAAGAAAACGAATAGGAAGAATAAGACGATGAAGAAAAAGAAGAAGAAGAAGAAGAAGTAGAAGCAGAAGAAGAAGAAGGAGAAGAAGAAGAAGAAGAAGAAGAAGCAGAAGAAGAAGAAGAAGAGGAACAAGCAGATGAAGAAGGAGAAAAGCAATAAGAAGAAGATGAAGAAGAACAACAACAAAAGGAAGACGAAGAAGAAGAAGAAGAAGAAGAAGTAGAAAGAGAGGCAATAGAAGAAATAGAAGAAATAGAAGAAATAGAAGAAAAAGAAGAAGTTGAAGAAAAAAAAGAGGAATAACAAGAAGAAGACGGAGGAGGAGGGGAAGATGAAGATGATAATGAAGAAGAAGAAGAAGACATAAAAGTAAAAGAAGAGGAAGAAGAAGAAGAAGAAGAAGAGGAAGAAGATGAAGAAGAATAAGTAAAAGAAGAAGATGAAGAACAGGATGAGTAAAAATGAGAAGTAGAAGAAGAAGAAGAAGAAGAAGAAGAAGAAGATGAAGATGATGAAGAAGAAGAAGAAGAATAAGTTGAAGAACAAGAAGAAAAAGAAGTAGAAGAGGGTGAAGGTGTAGAAGAAGAAAAAGAAGAAGAAGAAGAAGAAAAAGATGAAGAAAAATAGGTAAAAGAAGAGGAAGGCGAAGAAAATGAAGAAGAGGATGAAGACGAAGAAGACGAAGAAGCAAGAGAAGAAGAAGAAGAAGAAGAAGAATAAGAATACAAAAAAGAAGAACAAGAAGGAGACAAAGAAGGAGGAGGAGGAGGAGAAGAAGAAGACGAAGTAGAAGAAGAAGATAAAGAAGAAGAAGTAGAAGAAGATGATGAAGAAGAAGAAGAAGAAGATGATGAAGAAGAACAAGAAGAAGAAGAAAAAGAAAAAGTTGTAGAAGAAGAAGAAGAAGAAAATAAAGAAGATGAAGAAGTCAAAGAAGAAGAAGAAAACAAAGAATTTGAAAAAGAACAAGATGAAAAAGAATAATAACAGGAAGAAGATGAAGAAGAACTAGAAGAAGGAAAAGAAGAAGAAGAAGAAGGTGTTGAAGAAGAAGAAGATGAAGAACAAGAGGTGGAAGAAGAAGAAGAAGAAGAAGAAGAAGAAGAACAAAAGAAGAAGAAGAGGAATAAGAAGATGAAGTAGATGAATAAGAAGAAGAAGAAGAAGAAGAACAAGAGGAAGAAGAAGAAGAAGAAGAAAATGAAGAAGTAAAAAAGAAGAAGAAGAAGAAGAAGAAGAAGAAAAAGAAAAAATGAACAAGAAAGGAAGAAGAAGGAGAAGAAGAAGAAAAAGAAGAAGAAGAAGAAGAAGATGACGAAGACGAAGAAGAAAGGAAGAAGACGAAGAGGAAGACGAAGGAGAAGAAGTAGTAGAAGTAGTTGTAGAAGAGGAAGAAGAAGAAAAAGAAGTAGAGGAACGACAAGAAGGAGAAGAAGAAGAAAAAGTGGAAGAAGAAAAAGGAGAAAAAAAAGAAGCATAAACAGAAGTAGATGAAGAAGAATAAGACGAAGAAGAAGAAGAAGAAGAAGAGCAGAAGAATCAGATGAAGATGAAGAACAAGAAGAAGTAGAGGAAGAAGGAGAAGATGATGATGACGAAAAAGAGACGAAGAAGAATAATAGAAGAAGAAGAAGGAGAAAAAATAGACGGAGGAGATGAAGAAGAAGTAGAAGAGGAAGTTGAAGAGGAAGAAGGAGAAGAAGAAGAAGTAGAAGAAGAAAGAGTAGAAGAAAAAGTAGTAGTAGAAGAAGAAGAAGTAGAAGAAGAAGAAGAAGAAGAAGGAGAGGAAAAATTAGAAGAAGAAGAAGAAGAAGAAGAAGAATAAGAAGAAGGAGAGGAAAAATTAGAAGAAGAAGAAGAAGAAGAAGAAGAATAAGAAGAAGAAGAAGAAAAAGAAGAAGAAGAAGAAGAAGTAGAAGTAGAAGAAGAAGAAGAAGAAGAAGCTGATAAGGAAGAAGATGAAAAAGAATTAGAAGAAGAAGAACAAGAAGTTAAAGAGGAAGAAAAAGAAAAAGAACAAAAAGAAGAAGAAGAACTAGAAGAAGTAAAAGAAGAAAAAGAAGAAAGAAGAAGAAGAACAAGAAGAAGAAGAAGAAGAAGAAGAAGAAAAAGAAGAAGAAGAAGAAGAAGCATAAGAAGAAGAAAACTGAGAAGAAGAAGAAGAAGAAGAAGTAGACGAAGATGCAGAATGAGAAGGACATAAAGAAGAAGGAGAAGAAGGTGAAGAAGTAAAAGAAGAAGGAGAAGAAGAAGACGAAGAGGAAGATGAAGATGACGTTGTAGAAGAGGAAGAAGAGGAAGAAACAAAGAACAGGAAGAAGATGATGAACAAGAAGAAGATGAGGTGAACAAGACAAAGAAGATGAAGAAGAAGAAGAAGAATATCACGATGATGAAGAAGTAGTAGTAGAAGAAGAAGAAGATGATGAAGAAGTAGAAGAAGAAGAAGACAACAAAGATGAAGAGGATGAAGAAGGAGAAGAAGAAGTAGTAGTAGAAGAAGAAGGAGGAGGAGGAGAGTAAAAATTAGAAGAAGAAGAAGAAGAAGAAGAAGAAGAAGTAGAAGTAGAAGTAGAAGAAGAAGAAGCTAATGAGGAAGAAGATGAAGAAGAATTAGAAGAACAAGAATAAGATGAACAACAAGAAGTCAAAGAGAAAGAAAAAGAAGAAAAAGAAGGAGAAGAACCAGAAGAAGTAGAAGAAGAAAAAGAAGAAGAAAGAAGAAGAAGAAGAAGAAGTAGAAGAAGAAGAAGATGAAGATGAAGAAGATGCATAAGAAGAAGAAAGAGGAGAAGAAGAAGAAGAAGAAAAAGAAGAAGTAGACGAAGAAGAAGAATGAGAAGGAGATAAAGAAGAAGGAGAAGAAGGTGAAGAAGTAAAAGAAGAAGGCGAAGAAGAAGACGAAGAAGAAGACGAAGAAGAAGATGAAGATGACGTTGAAGAAGAAGAACAATAAGAAGAAGATGAAGAAGAAGAAAAAGAAGAAGAAGAAGAAGAAGAAAATGATGTAGAAGAAGAAGAAACAAAGCACAAGAAGAAGTCGATGAACAAAAAGAAGATGAGGTGAACAAGACTAACAAGAAGAAAAATAAGAAGAATATGAAGATGATGATTAAGTAGTAGTACAAGAAGAAGAAGAAGATGAAGAAGAAGATGAACAAGTAGAAGAAGAAGAAGAAGAAGACAACAAAGATGAAGAAGAAGAAGAAGAAGTGCAATACGAACAAGTAGAAGTCAATGAATAACAATAATAATAATAACAAAATTTAATAACATTAAAAAGGAGAAAAAGGAGAAGAAGAAGAGGTAGAAGAATAAGAATAAGAAGAAGAAGAAGAAGAACACAGAAGAAATAGAGGAAGAAGAAAAAGAAGAAGAAGGCGAAGAAGAAGAAGGCAAAGAAGAAGATGAAGATGAAGAAGACGAAGAAGAAAAAAATGAAGAAGAAGAAAAAGAGGAAGAAGAAGAAGAAGTAGATGAAGAAGACGAAGAAGAAGTGGGCAAAGAAGAACAAGAAGAAGACAAAGAAGAGGAAGATGGAGAAGAGGAAGAAGAAGATGACGAAGACAAAGAAAAAGAAAAATAGGAAGAAGAAGAAGAAGAAGAAGAAGAAGAAGAAGAAAAAGATGAAGTAGAAAAAGAAGTAGAAGAAGAAGTTGAAAATGAAGAAGAGGAACAAGAAGAAGAAGAAGATGAAGAAGATGAAGAAGACTAAGATGTTGACAATGAAGTTTAAGAAGAAGAAGAAAAAAGAAGAAGAAGACAAAGAAGAAGAAGAAGAAGTAGAAGAAGAAGAAGAAGAAGAAGAAGAAGAAGAGGAAGTTCAATTAGAAGAAATGGAAGAAGAAAAAGAAGGAAAAGTAGACAAGTGAGAAGAAGAACAAGTAGAAGAAGAAGACAAAAAAGAAGAAGAATTAGATGATGAAGAAGAAGAAGAAATTGAAAATGTTGGAATCGTAGAAGAATTAGAATAAGAATAAGAAGAAGAAGAAGAAGAAGAAGAACAAGAACAAGGAGAAGATGAAGAAGAACGAGAAGAACAAGAAGAAGAAGAAGAAGCAAATGAAGAGGAAGAAGAAGAAAAAGATGAAGAAGAAGAAGAAGAAGTCTATAAAGAAGAAGAAGAAGAAGAAGAAGAAGAGGAAGAAGAAGATGAAGAAAAAACAAAGATGTAGAAGAACAAGAAAAAGAAGAAGAAGAACAACAACACCAAGAACAAAAAGAAGATAAGGAAGAAGAAGAAGAAGAAGAAAAAGAAGTAGAAGAAGGAATAGAAGAAGAAGAAGAAGAAGAAGAAGAAGAGGAAGAAAAAGAAGAAGAATAAGAAGAAGAAGAAGAAGAGGAAGAGGAAGAAGAAGATGAAGAAGAAGATGATGATGATGAAGAAGAACAACAAGAAAATGGCAAAGAAGAATAGGAAGAAGAAGAGATGAAGGAGAGCAAGAAAAACCAAAAGAAGATAACAAGGAAGAAGATGAAGAAGAGGAAGAAGAATAAGAAAAAGAAGAAGATGAAGAAGAGGAAGAAGAAGAAAAAGACGTAGAAGTAGAAGAAAATGAAGAGGAAGAAAAAGAAGAAGAGGAAGAATAAGAAGAAAATGAAGAACAAGAACAAGAACAAGATGAAGAGGAAAAAGAAGAAGAAAAGATGAAGAAGAAGATGAAGAAAAACACGAACAAAAGGAGACTAACTAGAGGAGGAAAAAGAAGACGAGGAAGAAGAAGAAGAAGAAGAAGAAGAAGAAGAAGAAAAAGTAGATGAAGAAGAAGAAGAAGAAGAAGAAAATGAAGAAGAAGAAGAAGAAGAAGAAGGAGTAGAAGAAGAAGAAGAGGAAGTAGAAGGAAAACAAGAAGAAAATCAAGAAGAAAAAGAAGTAGTAGAAGAAGTAAAAGAAGTAGAAGAAGAAGAAGAAGGAGAATAAGAAGAAGAGAAAAACTAAGAAGAAGACGAAGAAGAAGAAGAAGAAGAAGATGAAGAAGAACAAGAAGTACCAGAAGAAGTAGCAAAAGAAGAAGAAGAAGAAAATACAGAGAGGAACAAGAACAAGAATAAGAAGTACAATAACGGGGAAAAGGAGAAGAGGCAGGAGAAGAAGAAGATGAAGAAAAAGAAAATGAAGTAGAAGATGGCGAAGAAGTTGTTGAAGTAGGAGAAGATGAAGAAGAAGAAGAAATAGGGGAAGAAGGAGAAGAAGATGATGATGAAGAAGAAGAATAAGAAGGAGATTAAGATGAAGGAGAAGAAGGTGAAGACGAAGAAGAAGAGAAAGAATAAAAAGAAGAAGAAGAAGAAGAGGATGAAGAAGAAGAAGAAGAAGAAGAATGAGAAGAGGAAGAAGAAGTGGAAGATGATGAAGAAGAAGAAGAAGATGATGATGATGATGATGATGATGAGGATGAAGAAAAAGAAGATAAAGGAGAAGAAGAAGAAGAAGAAGAAGAAGATGAAGAAGAAGATGAAGAAGAACATGAAGAAGAAGAAGAAGAAGAAGTAGAAGAAGACGACGACAACGACTAAGAAGAAGAAGAAGACACAAAAGAAGAAAGAGAAGGTGAAGAGGAAGAAGAAGAAGACAAATAAGAAGAAGACGAAGAAGACGAAGATGGAGAAGAGGAAGAAGAACAAGTCGAGGAAGAAGAAGAAGAAGAAAAAGAAGACGAAGTAGAAAAATAAGATGAAGAAGAAGAAGAAGAAGTACAAAAGAAGAAGAATTAGATGAAGAAGAAGAAGAAGAAGAAAAAGGAGAAGAAGAAGAAGACACAGAAGAAGAAGATGATGAGGAAGAAGAAGAAGAAGAAGGTAAAGAAGAAGAAGAAGAAGAAGAAGAAGAAGAAGACGAAGAAGAAGAAGAAGAAGAAGAAGAAAAACAAGAACAAGAAGGAGAAGAAGAAGAAGATAATGTGGGAGGCATAGAAGAAGAAGATGATGATGATGATGAAAACAAAGAAGAATAATAAGATGAAGAAGGAGAAATAGAAGAAGAAGATGACAAGGAGGAAGAAGAAGAAGAAGAAGGCAAAGAAGGAGATAAGGGAGTAGAAGAACAAGTAGTAGTATAGGAAGAAGAAGGAGGAGAAGAAGAAGATGTAGAAGATGCAGAAGAAAAGAAGAAGAAGAAGAAGACAAAGGAAAAGAAGACGAACAAGAGGAAGATAGACAGGAGGAAGAAGAAGAAGTTGAAGAAGAAGGACAAGATGAAGAAGATAAAGAAGTAGAAGAAGAAGAAAAAAAAGAAGATGATGAAGAAGTAAAAGAAGAAGAATTGAAAGGAGTAAAAGAAGAAGAAAAAGAAGAAGAAAAAAAAGAAGAAAAAGGAGAAGAGGAAGAAAAAGAAGAAGAACAAGACGAAGATGAGGAAGACATTGACAAAGAAGAAAAAGAAGAAGAAAAGAAGAAGAAAAACAAGAATAAGAAGAAGAAGAAGAAGAAGAAGAAGAAGAAGAAGAAGTTGAAGAAGAAGAAGAAGAAGAAGAAGAAGAACAAGAATAAGGAAAAGAAGAAGAAGAAGTAGAAAAAGGAAGAAGACGAAGACAAAGAAGAAGAAGTAAAAGAAGAAGAAGAAGAAGAAGAAAATGAAAATGGAGGAAAAAGAAAGAAAGAGAAGAAGAAGAAGAAGAAAAAGAAGTATATGAAGAAGAAGAAGAAGAAGAAGTAGAAGAAGACAAAAAAGAAGAAGAAGACGAAGCAAAAGAAGAAGAACATGAAGAAGAAAAGAAGACAAGAAAGAGGCAGGAGAAGAAAAAGAAGAAGAAGAAGAAGACGATGAATTAGAAGAAGAAGAACAAGAAGACGAAGAAGCAGAAGAAGAAGAAGTGGAAAACAAAGAAGAAGAAGAGGAACAAGTAGAAGGAGAAAAACTATAAGAAGAAGATGAAGAAGAACAAAAACAGAAAGAAGACGAAGCAGAGGATGAAGAAAAAGAAGCAAAAGAAGAAATACAAGATAAAGATGTTTAAGAAAAAGAAGAGGAATAAGAAGAAGAAGAAGGAGGAGGGGAAGAAGAAGAAGATCATAATGACGAAGAAGAAGACATAAAAGTAAAGAAGAAGAAGAAGAAGAAGAAAAAGAAGTAGAAGAAGAAGAAAATGTAGAAGAAGAGGAAAAAGAAGAAGAAGAAGAATCAAAAAAGAAGATGAAGTATTGGATGAGTAAGAATGGGAAGATGAAGAAGAAGAAGAACACGATGATGATGAAGAAGAACAAAAACAACAAGAAGATGAAAAAGAAGAAGTAGAAGAGGGTGAAGGAGTAGAAGAAGAAGAAGAAGAAGAGGAAAAAGAAGAAGAAAAATAGGAAAAAGTAGAGGAAGAAAAAGAAAATGAAGAAGAAGATAAAGATGAAGAAGACAAAGAAGAATGAGAAGAAGAAGAATAAGAAGAATAAGAATACGAAAAAAGAATATGGAGTAGAAGAAGAAGAAAGAGGAAGAGAAGAAGAAGAAGGTGAAGTAGAAGAAGAAGATAAAGAAGAAGTAAAAGAAGAAAAAGAAAAGGAAGAAGAAGAAGATGGAGACGAAGAAGAAGAAGAAGAACAAAAAAAGAAGAAGAAGTTGTAAAAGAAGAAGAAGAAGAAGAAGAAGAAGAAGAAGAAAACAAAGAAGAAGAAGAAGAGGAAGAAGAAAACAAAGAAGAAGAAAACAAAGAAGAAGAAATCAAAGAAGAAGAAGAAAACGAAGAAGTGGAAACAGAATAACTTGAAGAAGATGAAGAAGAAGAAGAATAACAAGAAGAAGGCGAAGCAGAACTAGAAGAAGGCAAAGAAGAAGAAGAAGAAGAAGATGAAAAAGAAGAAGACGAAGAAGTGGAAGTGGAAGAAGAAGAAGAAGAAGAAGAAGAAGTACAAGAAGAAGAAGAAGTGGAAGAAAGGAAAAAGAAGTGGAATAAGAAGAAGTAGAAGAATAAGAAGAAGAATAAGAAGAACAAGAGGAAGAACAAGAAGAAAAAGAAAACGAAGAAGAAGAAGAAAAAAAGAAGACGATGAAGAAGAACATGTAGAAGAAGAAGAAGATGAAGCAGAAGAAGAAGAAGAACAAGAAGAAGAAAAAGAAGAAGAAAATGAAGAAGAAGGCGAAGAAGAAGAATGTGAAGAGGAAGAAGAAGAAGAAGAAGAAGAAGAAGAAGATGTGGAAGAAGAACAAGAAGAAGAAGAAGAACAAAAGGATAAAGAAGAAGAAGTTGAAGAAGAAGAAAACTAAAAAGAAGAAGAAAAAGTGGAAGAAGAAGAAGAAGAAGAAGAAGAGAAAGAAGAAGAAAAAGAAGAAGAAGAAGAAGAAGAAGAAGAAGAAGAAGAAGAAGTAGAAGAAGAAGTAGAAGAAGAGGAGAAAGAAGAAGAAGAAGAAGAAGGTGAAGAAGAAGAAGAAGAAGAAGACAATGAAGAAGAAGAAGAAGAAGATAAAGTAGAAGAAGAAGAAGAAGATGAAGAAGAAGAAGAAGATGAAGAAGAAGAAGAAAAAGAAGAAGAGGGCGAGGAAGAAGAAGAAGAGGAAAACGAAGAAGAAGGAGAAGAAGGCGAAGAAGAAGGAGAAGAAGAAGAAAGAGAAGATGAAGAAAAAGAAGCGGAAGAAAATGAAGAGGAAGAAGAAGAAGAAGAAGAAGAAGAAGAGGAAGAATAAGAATAAGAAGTAGAAGAAG
>JAIUJO010000530.1:570000-575000 GCA_023846275.1 Vanilla planifolia
ATTAAGATGAAGGAAGAAGAAGAAGAAGACGAAGTACAGGAAGAAGATGAAGAAGATTAAGAAGGAGAAGAAGAAGGAGAAGAAGAAGAAGAAGAAGAAGAAGAAGTAGGAGAAGAAGAAGAAGAAGAAGAAGAGAAAGAAGAGAAGAAGATGAAGTAGAAGAAGAAGATGATGATGAAGAAGATGAAGAAGATAACGTAGAAGATGAAGAACGAGAAGACAAAGAAGAAGAATAAGAAGAAAAAGAGGAGAAAGAAGGTGATGAAGAAGAAGAAGAAGAAGAAGTTAGTGACAAAGAGAAAGAAGAAGAACACGAAGAAGAAGAAGAATTAAAAGTAGAAGAAGAAGAAGAAGAAGAAGATGATGATGATGAAGATAAAGAAGAAGCAGATGAAGTAGAAGAAGAAAAAGAAGTAGAAGAAGAAAAAAAAGAAGAAGATCACGAAGGAGAAGAAGAAAAAGAAGGAGGAGGAGAAGCAAAAGATGAAAAAGAAGAAAAAGAAGAAGATGAAGGACGAGGAGGAGAAGATGAAGAAAAAGATGTAGAAGAAGAAGAAGAAGTAGAGGAAGAAGAAGAAGAAGAAAGAGATTACGAAAAAAAAGAACATGAAGAAGAAGGAGGAGAAGAAGAAGATGAATAAGAATAAGTAGTAGAAGATAAAGAAGAAGCAGAAGAAGAAAAAGAAAAAAGAAAGAAGAAGAAGACAAAGAAGAAGAAGGAGAAGAAGACGAAGAAGCAGAAGAAGATCAAGATGAAGATAAAATGAGAAGAAGAAGAAGAAGAAGAAGAAGGCGACTAAGAAGAAGGAGAAGAAGAAAATGAACAAGAACGACAAGAAGAAGAAGAAGAAGATGAAGAACAAGAAAAAGAAAAGACAAAACAGGAGGAGGAGGAAGAAGTAGAAGAAGAAGAAGAAGAAGTAGAAGAAGCAAAAGTAGAAGAAGAAGAATGAAACGAAGAAGAGGAAGAAGAAGAAGATGAGGCAGAAAAGAAGAAGAAGAAGAAGAAGAAGAAGAAGATGTAGTAGATGAAGAAGATGAAGAAGATGAAGAAGAAGGAGAAGGAGATAAAGGAGAAGGTGAAGAAAAAAAGAAGAAGAAAAAGAAGAGGAAGAAGAAGAAGAAGAAGAAGAAGTAGAAGAAGAGAAGAAGAAGAAGCAGAAGAAGAAGAAGATGACGACTTTGAAGATGATGAAGAAGAAAAGGATAATGAGGAAGAGGAAGAAAATGAAAAGGAAGAAGAAGAAAAAGAATAAGAAGATGATGAAGAGGAAGAAGATGAAGAAGAGGAAAAGTAGAAGTTAAAGAAGAAGATGAAGAAGAAGTAAAAGGAGGAGGAGGAGGAGGCGGAGGAGAAGGAGAAGTAGAAGAAGGAGAACAAGTAGAAGAAGAAGAAGAAGAAGAAGAAGGTGAAGAAGATTAAGTAGAAGAAGAAGAAGATGATGATGATGATGAAGAAGAAGAGGAAGACAAAGAATAAGATGGAGACAGAGGAGAATAGGAAGAAGAAGAACGAGAAAAAGAATAAATAGAAGATGAAAAGAAGAAGAACAAGAAGAATTAGAAGAAGAAGAAGAAGAAGAAGAAGAAGAATGAGAAAAAGTGGAAGAAGTAGAAGAAGGAGGAGAAGAGGATGCAGAAGAAGAAGAAGGACAAGAAGAAGAAGAAGAAGAAGAGGAAGAAGGTGAAGAAGAAGGCAGAGGAGAGGAAGAAGAAGAAGATGTAGAAGAAGAAGAAGAAGAAGTAGTAGAAAAAGAAGAAGAGTTAGGGGAAGAAGGAGGAGAAGAACAAGAAGAAGAGAAGAAGAAGAAGAGGAAGAGGAAGGAAAAGAATAAGACGAAGAAGAAGAAGATGAAGAAAATGATGAAGAAGAAGGAGAAAAAAAAGAAGAATAATAATAACAATAATCGCAATAATAATAATAATAATAATTAGAAGAAGAAGAAGAAGAAGAAGAAGAAGAAGAAGAAGAAGTAGTAGAAGAAGAAGTTGAAGAAGAGGAAGACAAAGAAGAAGAAAAAGAAGAAGAAGAAGAAAAAGAAGAAGATGAAGATTAAATAGAAGTACAAAAAGAACAAGAAGAAGAAGGAGAAGAAGAAAAAGTAGTAGTAGTAATAGTAGAAGAAAAAGAAGAAGAAAAATAAGACGACGAAGGAGAGAAAGAAGAAGAATCGAAAGACGACAATGACGAAAATTAAAGAATTAAGAGAAGAAGAAGACGAAGAAGTTGAAGAAGAAGAAGAAGATGATGAAGATGAAGAAGGAGAAGAAGAAGAAGAAGAGGATCAAGATGAAGAAGAAGAAAAAGAAGGAGGAGAAGAACAAGAAGGAAAAGAAGAAGAAGAAGAAGAAGAAGAAGAAGACCAAAAGGAAGAAGAAGATGGAAAGAAGAAGAGGTAGAAGAAGGAGAAGAAGGAGAAGAAAAGGAAGAGGAGGAGGTAGAAGAAGAAGAAGAAGAAGAAGAAGAAGAAGAAGAAGAATATGAAAAAGAAGAAGAAGAAGGAAGAAGAAGAAGAAGAAGAGGAAGATGAAGAAGGGGAAGAAGAAGAAGAAGGACAAGAAGAAAAAGAAGTCTAAAAAGAATAGGAGAAGAAGAAGACGTAGAAGAAAAAGTTGAAGAAAAAGATTAAGAAGAAGAAGAAAAAACAAAAAAGAAGATGAAGTGGAAGAAGAAAAGGTGACAAATAGGAATAAGAAGGGGAAGAAGAAGAAGCTGAAGAACAAGAAGAAGAAGAAAAAGAAGAAGACAAAGATGACGATGTAGAAGAAGAAGATGAAGAAGAGGAAGAAGTAGAAGTTGAAGGAGAAGAAGAAGAAGTAGTAGAAGAAGAATGAGAAGGCGATGAAGAAGAAGAAGAAGAAGAAGATGAAGGAGGAGAAGTAGAAGAAGGAGAACAAGTCGAAGGATATGAAGAGGAAGAAGAAGAAGAAGATTACGAAGAAGTAGGAGAAGAAGAAGAAAAAGATGAAAAAGAAATAGAAGAAGAAGAAGATGAAGAAGAAGAAGATGAAGAAGATGAAGAAGAAGAAGTAGAAGATGACAAAGAAAAAGAAGAGGAAGTAAAAGAATAAAATGAAGAATAAGGAGAATATGAAGAAGAAGGAGGAGAAGAAGAATAAACATAAGAAGAAAAGAAGAAGAAGAAGAAGAAGAAATAGAAGAAGGAGAAGAAGTGCAATAAGAAAAAGTCAAAGAAGAAGGAGAAAGAGAAGAAGATGGAGAAGAAGGAAAAGGCAATGGTGATGATGAAGAAGAAGAAGATAAAGAAGGAGAAATAGAAGAAGAAGAAGTAGATGATGATGAAGAAGAAGAAGAAGAAAAAGACTTTGTCGAAGAAGAAGAAGAATGGAAGATGAAAAAGAAGAAGTAGAAGAACAAGAACAAGAACAACAACAAGAAGAAGAAGAAAAAGAAGAGGAGAAGAAGAACAAGAAGATCAAGAAGAGGATGAAGAAGAAGAGGAAGAAGAAGAAAGAGAAGAAGAAGAAGAAGAAGACGATGATGATGAAGAAGGAGAAGTAGACAAAAAAGATGGAGAAGAAAAAGAAGAAGAAGAAGAAGAAAAAGAAGAAGATGAAGAAAAAGATGTCAGAGAGGAACAAAAAAGAAGAAGAACAAGAAGAAAAAGATGAAGAAAAAGAAAATGAGGAAGTAGAAGAAAAAGAGAAGAAGAAGAAGAAGACAGAGACAAGGACAAAGAAGTAGGTAACGAAGAAGAGGAAGAAGCAGAGGTTGAAGAAGAAGAAGAAGAAGAAAAAGAATAAGATGAAGAAGAAGAAGGAGAAGTAGAAGAAGGAGAACATGTAGTAGTAGAAGAAGAAGAAGAAGAAGAAGAAGAAGACAAAGAAGAAGAAGAAGAAGAAGATTAAGAAGAAGAAGAAGAAGATGAAGAAGACTGAAAAGAAGAGGAAGTAGAAGAATAAGATGAAGATGGGAAGGAGAATAGGAAGAAGAAGGAGAAAAAGAATAAGAAGAAGAAGAAAAGAAGAAGAAGAAGAAGAAGAAGTAGAAGAAGAATTAGAATATGAAAAAGTTAAAGAAGTTGAAGAAATAGAAGAAGAAGATGGAGAGGAAGATGAAGAAGAATAAGAAGAAGATGATGAAGAAGAAAAAGAAGGAGAAGATGATGATGAAGAAGAAAAAGAAGAAGAAGATGAAAAAGAAGAAGAAAAAGTAGAACAATAGAACGAATGAGAAGAAGAAGGAGGAGGAGAAGAAGAAGAAGAAAAAGAAGAAGAGGAAGCAGAAGAGGAATATGAGGAAGAGGAAGAAGAAGAAGAATAAGAAGAAGAGGAAGAAGAAGAAGTAAAAGAAAAATAATAAGAAGAAAAAGATGATGAAGAACTAGCAGAAGAAGAAGACGAAGAAGAAGAGAAAGTAGTAGAAGTAGAAGAAGAAGAAGAAGAAGAAGATAGAGAAGAAGAAGAAGGAGGAGAAGAAGAAGTGGAAGAAGTTTAAGGGGAAGAAAAAGAAGAGAAAGAAGAAGAATAAGAAGACGAAGATAAAGAAGAAGAAGATGGCAAAGAAGGAAAAGAAGAAGATGAAGAACAAGAAGAAGAGGAAGAAGACAAAGAAGAAGAAGAAGATGAAGAAGAAAAAGAAGAACAAGAAGATGACGAAGAAGAAGAAGAAGAAGAAGAATAAGTGGAAAAAGAAGAAGAAGAAGAGGAGAAAAAGAAAACCAAGAAGAAAAAGAAGAAAAAAAATGGAGAAGATGAAGAAGATGATGATTAAGAAGAAGGAAGAAGAAGAAGAAGAAGACGATGTGCAGGAAGAAGATGAAGAATGTTAAAAAGAAGAAGAAGAAGGAGAAGGAGAAGAAGAAGAAGAAGAAGAAGAAGTAGGAGAAGAAGAAGAAGAAGAAGAAGAAAAAGAAGAGAAGAAGATGATGATGAAGAAGAGGAAGAAGATAATGTACAAGATGAAGAACAAGAAGACAAAGAAGAAGAATAAGAAGAAAAAGAGGAGAAAGAAGGTGATGAAGAAGAAGAAGAAGGAG
>JAIUJO010000530.1:580000-582500 GCA_023846275.1 Vanilla planifolia
GAAGTAAGGGAAGAAGAATAAAAAGAGGAAAAGAAGAAGAAGAAGAAGAAGACAAAGAAGTAGAACGACAAGAAGAAGCAAGAAGGTGAAGTAGGAGATTGAGAAGAAGAAGATGGAGTATAATAAAAAGAATAGGAAGAAGAAAAGAAAGAAGAAGAAGATGGGGAAGAAAGAGAAGAAGATGGCAAAGCAAAAGAAAAAGAAGAAGAAGTAGATGATGATGAAGAAAAAGAGGAGGAGGAATAAAAGATGAATAATATGAAGAAGAAGAAGCAAAAAAATTAGAATAGCAGTAACAAGAAGAAAAAGAAGAAGAAGAAGAAGAAGAAGAAGAAGGAGACGAAGGAGTAGAAGAAGAATAATAATAAGAAGAAAAAAACGAAGATAAAGAAAAAAGAAGAAAATACGAAGAAGAAGAAGAAGAAGAAGGAGAAGAAAGTTAAGTAGAAGAAGAGGAAGAAAAAGATGAATACGAACATGAAGAAGAAAAAGAAAATGATGAAGAAGAGACAAAGAAGAAGAAGAAGAAGAAGAAGAAGAAGAAGAAGCAGAAAGAGAAGAAGAAGAAGAAGAAGGAGAAGAGGCAAAAAACTATGACAAAGAAGAAGAAGAAGAAGAACTAGACGATGAGGAAGAAGAAGAAGAAGAAGAAGGGTAAGAAGAACAAAAAAAGAAGAAAAAGAAGAAGCAGAAGAAGAAGAAGAAGAAGAAGTACAAGAAGAGGAAGGAGAAGAGAAGAAGAAGAAGAAGAAGAAGAAGAAGAAGAAGATGAAGAACAAGAAGTAGAAGAAGTAAAAGAAGAAGAACAAGAAGAAGAAGAATAAAAAGGAGAAGATGAAGAAGAAGAAGAAAAAGATGATGAAGAAGAAGTCGAATAAACAAAAGAACAATAATGCGAAGAATAAGAAGTCGTAGAAGAAGAAGAAGAAAAAGAAGTAGAAGAAGAAGAAGAAAAAGAACAAGAAGAAGAAGAAGAAAAACAACAAGAAGAAGAAGAAGAAGAAGAAGAAGAAGATGATGATGATGATGAAGATGAAGAAGTTGAAGAACAAGGAGAATAAGATGACGAAGAAGAAGAAGAAGAAGATAATGATGATGAAGATTAAGAAGAATAAGAAGATGAAGTAGATGAAGAAGAAGAAAAAAAAGAAGACAAAGAGGAAGAAGAAGAAGAAAATTGAAGAAGAAGTAGAAGAAGAAGATAATGATGATGAAGATTAAGAAGAATAAGAAGATAAAGTAGATGAAGAAGAAGAAGAAAAAGAAGAAGACAAAGAGGAAGAAGAAGAAGAAAATGAAGAAGAAGTAGAAGAAGAAGAGGAGGAAGAAGAAGAACAATAATAAGAAGAAGAAGAATAAGAAGATCAAGAAGAGGATAATAAAAAGTTGAAGAAGAAGAAGAAGAACAAGAAGGAGAAGAAGAAGAACAAGAAGGAGAAGAAGAAGAAGAAGAAGAAGAAGAAGAAGAAACAGGAGGAAATGAAGGAGTAGAAGAAGCAGAAGAAGAAGAAGAAGAAGAAGAAGAAGAAGAAGAAGAAGACAAAGAAGAAGAAGAAGAAGAAGAGGAAGAAGAAGAAGTACAATAAGAAAAAGAATAAGAAAAAGAGGAAGAAGAGGAAGAAGGCAAAGATGGAGGAGAAGAAGATGAAGAAGAATTGGAAGAAGACGAAAAAGAAGAAGAAGAAGAAGAGAAGAAGAAGAAGAAAAGGAAGAAGAAGAAGAAGAAGAAGAAGAAAAAATAGAAGAAGAAGAAGAAGAAGAACAAATTAAAGAAGACTAAGAAGAAGACAAAGTAGAAGTAGAAGAAAACAAAGAAGAAGAAGGCAAAGAAATGGAACAAGAAGTTGTCGAAGAAGAAGAAGAAGACGAAGAAGAAGTAGTAGAAAAAGAAGAAAAAGAAGAAGTACAAGGAGAAGAAGAAGAAGAAGAATTAAAAGAAGAAAAGTAAGAAGAAAAAGAAGATGAAGAAGAAGAAGAAGAAAAAGATGAAGAAGAAGAAGAAGAAGATAATGAAGAAGTAGAAGAAGAAGACAAAGAAGATAAACACGAAGAAGTAGAAGAAGAAGAAAAAAAAGAAGAATAATAACTGGATATGAAGATGAGAAGTAGAAGAAGAAGAAGACGAAGATGAAGAAGAAGAAGAAGAAAAAACAAGAAGAAGAAGAAGAAGAAGAAGAAGAACATGAAGAAGAAGGAGAAGAAGAAGAAGACGAAAAAGAAGAAGACGATGAAGCAGAAGAAGAAGACAAAGACGTTAAAGAAGAAGGCGACAAACAAGAAGAAGAAGAAGAAATAGACAAAGAAAAAGAAGAAGAAGAAGAAAAAGAAGAAGACAAAGAAGAAGAAGAAAAAGAAGAAGAAGAAGTATAAGAAGAAAAAGAACAAGAAGAAGAAGAAAAGGTAGAAGAAGGTTAATATGAAGATGAACATGATGAAGACAAAGAGGAAAAGAAAAAAAAGAAGAAGAAAAAGAAGAAGAATAATTAGAAGATGAAGAAGT
>JAIUJO010000530.1:587500-595000 GCA_023846275.1 Vanilla planifolia
AACAAGAAGAAGAAGAAGAAGAAGAAGAAGAAGAAGAAGATGATGATGACGATGATGAAGAAGAAGATGAAGAAGAAGAAGATGATGATGATGATGAAAAACAAATAGAAGAAAAAGATGAGGAAAAAGATGAAAAAAAAGAAGATTAAGAAGAAGTAGATGATTAAGAGGATGAAGAAGATGAAGAAGAAGAAGAAGAAGGAGAAAATGACAAAGAAGATGAAGAAGAAGGTGAAGAAGATGAAGAAGTAAAAGAAGATGAAGGGAAGAAGAAGAAGAAGAACAACAACAAGAACGAGAACAAGATGATGATGATGAAGAAGTGGAGCTAGATGAAGAAGAAGAAGAAGAAAAACAAGAAAAAGGCGAAAAAAGTACAAGAAAAAGAAAAAGAAGAAGAAGAAAATGAAGAAGAAGAAGAAGACGAATAAGAAGAACAAGAAGAAGACCAAGAAGAAACAGATGAAAAAGAAGAAGAAGAATAATAATAATAATAATAATAAGATGATGAAGAAGGAGAAGAAAAATAAGTAGTAGTAGAAGAAAAAGATGATGATGACGATGAAGAAGAAGAAGAAGAAGAAAAAGGGAGAAGATTAAGAAAAAGATGAAGAAGAAGAAGAAGAAGTTGAGTTACAAGAAAATAAAAAAAAAGATTGAGAAAAAGAAGATGTAGAAGGAGGAGGAGAAGATGAAGAAGAAGAAGAAGAAGTAGAAGAAGTAGAAGCAGAAGAAGAGGAAGGGGAAGGAAAAGAAAAAAAGAAGAAGAAGATGCTCAAGAAGAAGAAGAAGAATAAGATGAAGAAGAAGAAAAAGAAGAAGATGAAGAAAAAGTAGAAGAAGAAGATGATGAAGAAGAAGAAGAACGAGAAGGAGATGAAGAAAAAGAAGAAGAAGAGGAAGAAGAGGATGAGGAAGAAAAAGAAGAAGTAGAAGAAGAAGATGAAGAAGAAGATGAAGATGAAGAAGAGGAAGAAGAAAAAGAAAAAAGTTGATGACGGAGAAGAAGAAGAAGAAGAAGAATAAGAAGAATAATAATAATAATAAGAAAAAGATGAAGACAAAGAAGAAGAAGCAAAAGAAGAAGAAGAAGAAGGAGTAGAAGAAGAAGAAGAAGGTGAAGAAGAGGAAGAAGAAGAAGAAGAAGAGGAAGAAGATGATGATGAAGAAGAAGATGATGGAGAAGAAGAAGAAGAACAACAACAACAACAACAAAAAGAGGGAGAAGAAGACATGGAAGAAGAAGAAGAAGAAGAAGAAGAATGAGGAGACGAAGGAGAAGAAGGCAAAGAAGAAGAAGAAAAATAAGAAGAAAAAGAAGATATAGACAAAGAAGAAGAAGAAGAAGAAGTAGAGGAAGAAGGAGAGAAGAAGAAGAAGAAGAGGAAGTTGTTGAAAAAGAAGAGTAAGAAGAAGAAGAAGGCAAAGAAGAAGAAGACGGAAGAATCGAAGAAGAAGAGGAAGATGAAGTGGAAGAAGAATATGGAGAAAATAGTGAAGAAGATGATGATGATGATTATGATGAAGTAAAAGGAAAAGAAGAAAAAGGCAAAGGAAGAGAAGAAGAAAAAGACAGGAGGAGAAGAAGAAGAAGAAAAAGAAAAAGAAGAACACGAAGAGGGAGAAAAAGAAGAAGAAGAAGAAGTAGAAGAAGAAAAAGAAGGGTAAGAAGAAGAAGATCGAGAATAAGATGAAGAAGAAAAAGTAGAGGAAGAAGAAGGAGTAAAAGATAAAGAAAAAGAAGTAGAAGAAGGAGAAGAAGAAGAAGAAGAAGGAGAAGAAGAAGAAGAAGGAGGAGAAGAAGAAGAAGCCAAAGAAGAAGAATAAGAAGAAGAAGAGGAAGTTGAAGGAGACGAAGATGAAGAAGAAGTTAAAGAAGAAAAAGAAGAAGGAAAAGACGAAGAAGATGATGAAAAAGACGAAGAAGAAGAAGAGAAAGACGTAGAAGATAGCAAACAAGAAGAGTAGGAAGAAGAGGACGAAGAAGAATGAGAAGAATAACAAGAAGAAGAAGGAGAAGATGAAGATGAAGAAGGAGAAAAGGAAGAAGAAGAAGAAGAAGAATAACACGAAGAAGAAGAAGGCGAACAAGAAGGAAAGGAAGAAGAAGAAGAAGAACAACAACAACAATAACAACAAAATGAAGAAAAAGATGATGATGATGAAGAAGAAGAAGAAGAAGAAGGAGGAGGGGGAGGAGAAGAAGAAGAAAAAGAAGGTGAAGATGAAGAAGAAGAGGAAGAAGGAAAAGATGAAGAAGAAGAAGGAGAAGAAGAAGAAGAAGAAGAAGAAGAAGAAGAAGAAGAAGTAGAAGAAGAATAAGAAGAAGAAGAAGAAGAAAAAGAAGAAGAAGAAAGAAGAAGAAGAAGAAAGAAGAAGAAGAAGAAGAAGAAGAAAGAAAGAAAGAAGAAAAAGTAGAAGAAGAAAGAAGAAAGAAGAAGAAGAAGAAGAAGAAGAAGAGGAACGAGTAGAAGAAGAAGAGGAGAAAGAAGAAGAAGGAGAAGAAGATGAAGAAGAAGAAGGAGAAGAAGAAGAAGAAGGAGAAGAAGAAGACGAAGACGAAGATGAAGATGAAGAAGATGAAGAGGAAGAGGAAGACGAAGTAGACAAAGAAGAAGACAAAGACTAAAACAAAGAAGAAGAAGAAGAAGAAGAGGATGATGATGATGAAGAGGAAGTAGAAGAAACGGAAGTAGTAGAAGAAGAAGAAGAAGAAGAGGAGGAAGAAGAAGAAGAACAAGAAGAAGAAGAAGACATAGAAGAAGATGAAGAAGAAGAAGATGAAGAAGAAGGAGAAGAAGAAGAAGGAGAAGAAGGAGAAGGAGGAGAAAGAGAAGGAGAAGGAGGAGAAGGAGAAGAGAAAGAAGGAGAAGTAGAAGAAGGAGAAGAAGAAAGAGAAGAATAGGAACGAGAAGAAGAAGAGGGAGAAGAATAAGGAGATGAAGAAGATGGAGAAGAAGAAGAAGGACAAGAAGAAGAAGGAGAAAAAGAAGAAGGAGAAGAAGAAGATGAAGAAGAAGAAGACAAAGAAGTCGAAGAAGAAGAAGATGACGAAGAAGAAGAAGATGATGATAATGAAGAAGAAGAATATGAAGAAGAAGAAAAAGATGAAGAAAAAGAAGAAGAAGACGAAGAACAAGAAGAATAGAAAGAAGAAGTATAAGAAGAAGAAGAAGAAGAGGAAGAATAAAAAGAAGTAGAAGAAGAAAAAGAAGAAGACGATTATGATGACGACCAAAAAGAAGTATAAGAAAAAGGAGGAGAAGAAGAAGAAGAAGAAGAAGCAGGAAAAGAAGAACACAGAGAAGAAGAAGAAGAAGAAGAAGAAGATGAAGAAGAAGTAGAAGAAAAAGATGAAGAAGAAGATGAAAAAGAAGAAGAAGATGATGATGAAGAAGAAGAAGACAAAGAAGTAGAAGATGATGATGAAGAAGAAGAAGACAAAGAAGTAGAAGAAGAAGATGAAAAAGAAGAAGAAGATGATGAAGACAAAGAAGATGAAGAAGAGGAAGACGAAGAAGATGAAGAAGAAGTAAGACAGAAAAAGAAGAGGAAGAATAGTACAAAAAAGTAGAAGAAGAAGAAGAAGAAAAAGAAGAGGAAGAAGACAAAGAAGAAGAAGTAGAAGATTAGGAATAGAAAAAGGTGAAGTAGAAAAAGAAGAAGATGAAGGAGAAGAAGAAGATGAAGAAGTAGTAGTAGAAGAAGAAGAAGAAGAAGTGGAAGAAGAAGGAGACGATCAAGAAGAAGAAGAAGAAGGAGAAGAAGAAGAAGAAGAAGAAGAAGATGATGATGAAGAAGAAAAAGAAGAAGAAGAAAAAATAGAAGAACAAGATTATGAGGAGGTGGAACAAGAAGAAGAAGAAGAAGAAGAAGAAGAAGAAAAAGAAGAACAAGCAGAAAAAGAAGAAAATCAAGAGGAAGAAGAAGAAGATAAAAAAAGAAGAAAAAGAAGAAGAAGAAGACACAAAAGAGGAAGACAAAAAGAAGAAGAAGAAGAAGAAAATGAAGAAGAAGATGAAGAAGAAACGGAAAAAGAAGAAGTAGAAGAAGAAGAAGAAGAAAAAGAAGAAGAAGAAGAACAAGAACAAGAAGAAGAAGATGGAATAAAAGAAAAAGCAGATGTAGAAGAAGAAGAAGAAGAACAAGAAGAAAAATAAGAAGAAAAGGAATAAGAAGAAGAAGAAAAAGAAGAAGTCGATGAAGAAAAAGTAGAAAATGAAGTAGAAGAAGAAGACAAAAGAAGAAGAAGAAGACAAAAGAAGAAGAAGTAGAAGAAGAAGAAAAAGAAGACGAAGAAGAATAATGCGAAGAAGTAGAAGAAGAAGAAAAAGACGAAGAAGAAGAAAAAGAAGAAGAAGAAGAAGTTGAACAAGTTGTAGAAGAACAAGAAGTAGATGTAAAAGAAGAAGTAGAAGAACAAGAAGAAGTTGAAGAACAAGAGAAAGAAAGAGAAGGAGGAGAAGATGAAGAGGAAGGGGAAAAAATTATGTACAAAAAGATGAAGAAAAATAAGAAGAAATATTGCAAGAGAAAGAAAAAAGACAAAGAAGAAGAAGAGGAAGAAGAAGAAGAAGAAGAAGAAGATGATGAAGAGGAAGAAGAAGAGAAGAAGAAGAAGAAGAAGAGCAGGAAGAAGAAAAAGAAGAAGAAGAAGAAGTAGAGCAAGGTGGAGAAGAACAAGAAGTAGAAGTAGAAGAAGAAGAAGTAGAGAACATGAAGTAGAAGAAGAAGAAAAAGAAAGAAAAGGGGGAGAAGATGAAGAAGAAGGGGAAGAAAATGATGAACAAAAAGATGAAGAAAAATAAGAACAAAAAGTGCAAGAGAAAGAAATAGACGAAGAAGAAGAAGAAGAAGAAGAAGATGAAGAACAGGAAGAAAAAGAAGAAGAAAAAGAAGAAGTAGAAGAAGAAGAAAAGAAGAAGAAGAAGAAGAAGAAGAAGGCGAACGAAAAAATGCTGAAGAAGAAGAAGAAGAAAAAGAAGAGGAAGAAGAAGAAGGTGAAGAAAAACAAGAAGTAGCACAAAAAGAAGAAAAAGAAGAAAAAAAAAGAAAAAGAAGTAGAAGGCAAAGAAGAAGTAGGAGAAGAAGAAGAAGACGAAGAAGTCGAAAAAGAACAAGATGACGAAGAAGATGATGAAGATGTTGATGAAGAAGAAGAATAAGAAGGAGAAGAAAAAGATGAAAAAAACAAGAAGAAGAGGAAGAACAACAAGAAGAGGAAGAAGAAATAGAAGTAGAAGAAGAAAAAGAAGAAGAAGAAGAAGAAAAATAAGAAGAAGAAGAAGAAGAAGAAGAAGAAGAAGAAAAAGAAGAAGAAGAAGATGATGATGATGATGATGAAAAAGAAGAATAAGAAAAAGAGGAGAAGAAGATAAAAAAGAAGAAGAATAATAAGGAGAAGAAGAGGAAGAAGAAGATGATGATGATGATGAAGAGAAGTAGAAGACAAAGAAGAAGAAGAAGATGATGAAAAAGAAGAAGAAGAAGGTGAAGAAGAAGAAGATGAGGATGAAGAAGACAAAGAAAAAGAAGAAGAAGAATAGTACAAAGAAGTAGAAGAAGAAGAAGACGTAGAGGAAGTAGAAGAAGAATAATAAGAAGAAGACGTAGAAGAAGTAACTGTAGTCATAGTAAAAGAAGAAAAAGAAGAATAAGATGATGAAGAAGATGATGATGATGATGATGATGAAGAAGG
This sequence comes from Vanilla planifolia, assembly GCA_023846275.1. Lineage (NCBI taxonomy): Eukaryota > Viridiplantae > Streptophyta > Magnoliopsida > Asparagales > Orchidaceae > Vanilla > Vanilla planifolia. The sequence goes on from JAIUJO010000530.1 coordinate 593,199, forward strand.
AGAAGAAGAAGAAGGAGGAGGAGGTGAAGAAAATGAAGAAGAAGAGGAAGAAGAAGAAGATGAAGAGGAAGAAGATGAAGAAGAAGGCAAAGAAGAAGAAGCTAAAGAATAATAAGATGATGATGATGACTGAAAGGTAGAAGAAGAAGAAGCAGAAGAAGAAGATAAAGAAAAAAATGAAGAAAATAGAAAAGAAGGAGGAGGAGAAGATGTAGAACAAGAAGAAGATGATGACATTAAAGGAGAAGAAAGTGAAGTAGAAGAAGAAGAAGAAGAAGAAGAAGAACAAGCAGAAGTAAAGGAAGAAAAAGAAGAAGACGAAGATGGAGAAGAAGAAGAAGAAGAAGAAGAAGAAGAAGATGAAGAGGAAGATGAAGAAGAAGAAGAAGAAGAGGAAGAAGAAGGCAAAAAAGAAGGAGAAGAAGAAGAAGGCAAAGAACAACAACAAGAAGAAGAAAACGATGAATAAAAGGAAGAAAAAGAAGGAGAAGAAGAAGAAGAAGATGAAGAGGAATAAGAAAAAGAAAAAAAAGGAGGAGGAGAAGATGAAGAAGAAGAAGAAGAAGAAAAATAAAGAAAAGATGATGATGGAGAAGAAGTAGAAGAAGAAGAAGAAGATGAAGTAGTGGAAGAAGAAGAAGACAAGGAAGAAGAATTAAAAGATGGACAAGTAGAAGAAGAAGAACAAGAAGAACATGAAGATGAAGAAGAAAAAGAAGGCAAAGAAGAAGTAGAAGAAGAAGATTATGAGGAAGTGGAAGAAGAAGAAGAAGAAGAAAGAGATGAAAAAGAAGAACAAGAAGAAAATCAAGAAGATGAAGAAGACAAAATAGAAGAAAAAGAATAAGAAGAAGACATAGAAGAAGAAGAAGACAAAGAAGAAGAAGAAGAAGAAGAAGAAGAAGAGAAGAATAAGAAGAAGAAGAAGAAGAAGAAGTGGAAGAAGAAGAAGAAGAACAACAATAAGCAGAAGAAAAAGAAGAAAAAAATGAAGAAAAAGCAGAAGAAGTCAAAGAAGAAGAAGAAGAAGAAGGCAGAGAAGAAGAAGACAAAGAAGTGGAAGAAGAAGAATAAGAATAAGAATAAGAAGAAGAAGAAGAAGAAGAAGAAGAGAAGGAAAAGAAGATGAAGAAGAACGAGAAGAAGAATGACAAGAAGAAGGAGAATTAGAAGTAGAACAAAAAGAAGAAGAAGATGAAGAAGTAGAAGAAGAAGGAGAAGAAGAAGAAAAAAGATGAATAAGAAAAAGAAGGAGAAGCAGAAGAAGAAGAAGAAGAAGATTGAGAAGGAGAAGAAGATGATGGAGAAGAAAAAGAAGAAGTAGAAGATGATGAAGAAGAAGATGATGAAGTGGAAGAAGAAGAAGAAAAAAAGAAGATGATGATGAAGAAGAAGATGAAGAAGAGGAGGAAGAAGAAGATGGAGAAGAAGAAGAAGAAGAAGAAGAAGAAGAAGAAGACAAAGAAGAAGGAGAAGAAGAGGAGGAAGAAGTAGAAGAAGAAAAGGAAGAAGACAAAGAAGAAGAAGAAGAATAAAGAAGTATAAAAATATGAAGAAGAAGATAAAGTAGGAGATGCAAATAAAGAAGAAGCTGAAGAAGAAGAAGAAGAAGAAGAAGAAGAAGAAAAGATGAAGATCAAAATGAAGAAGATGGTGAAGAAGAAAGAGTAGAAGAAGGAGAAGACGGAGAAGAATAAAAAGACGAAGAAGAAGAAGGAGAAGAAGTCAAAGAAGAAGAAGAAGAAGAAGAAGATGATGATGATGATGATGATGATGAAGAATATTAAGAAAAAGAGGAAGAA
>JAIUJO010000530.1:600000-605000 GCA_023846275.1 Vanilla planifolia
AAGAAGAAGGTGAAGAAGAAGAAGAAGATGATGATGAAGAATAAGAAGAAGATGAAGAAGAAGAAAAAGAAGAAGAAGAAAATTAAGAATAAGAAGAAGAAGAAGAAGACAAAGAAGAAGAAGGGAGAAGAAGAAGAAGAAGAAGAAGAAAAAGTAGTAGAAGAAGAAGAAGAGGAAGAATGGGACGAAGAAGAAGAAGAAGTAATAGAACAAGGAGTAGAAGAACAAGATGAAGATGAAGAAGATGAAGAAAGAAGAAGAAGAAGAAGAAGAAGAGGGAAGAAGAAGAACAGGAAGAACAAGATGGAGAAGACAAAGAAGAAGATGATGATGATGAAGAAGAAGAAGAAGAAAAAAAAGAAGAAGTTGAAGAAGTAGAAGAAGGAGAATAAAATGAAGAAGAAGAAGAAGAAGAACAAGAAGAAGAAGGAGAAGAAGAATAAGAATAAGAGGAAGAAGAAGTAGAAGAGGAAGGACCAAACGAAGAAGAAGATAGAGATGAAGAAGTGGAAGAAGAAGATCACAAAGAAGAAGAGGAGGAGGAGGAAGAAGAAGAAGAAGAAGAAGAAGAAGATGGAGAAGAAGAGGAAGACGAATAGGGAGGAGAAGAAGATGAAGAAATAGAAGATGATGATGATGAGGATGTAGTCAAAGAAACAGAAGAATAAGGAGAAAAAGAAGAAGAAGAAGATGATGATGATGAAGAAGCAGAAGAAGAGGCATAAGAAGAAGAAGAAGACGAAGAAAAATTGGAAGAAGAAGAAGGAGAAGAAGAAAAAGAAATAAGAGAAAAGATGATGATGGAGGAGGAGAAGAATAAGAATAAGAAGGATAATAAGAATAATAAGAAGAGGAAGAAGAAGAAGAAGAAGAAGATTACGAAGAAGAAGAAGAAGAAGAAGAAAAAGGAAAAGATAAAGAAGGAGAAGATAAAGTAGGATAAAAATAATAATAATAAGAAGAAAAAGAAGTAGAAGATGTAGAAGAAGTTGAGGAAGAAGAAGAAGAAAAAGAAGGCGAAGAAGAAGAAGAAGAAGAAGAAAAAAAAAGAAGAAATAGTTGAAGAAGAAGAAGAAGATGATGATGATGAAGAAGAAGAAGAAGAAGAAGAAAAGAAGAAGAAGAAGAAGAGGTAGAAGAAGAAGAAGAAGAAGAAGAAGAAGAAAAAGAAAAAGAAGAAAAAGAACAATAAGAAGATGAAGAAGAAGACGAACAAAAATGACAAGAAAAAGAAGAAGAAGAAGAAAAAAATGAAGAATTGAAACAAGAAGATGAAGTAGAACATGATAAAGAGAAGGAGAGGTAGAATTAGAAGAAAAAGAAAAAGAAAAAGAGTAAAAAGAGACGAAGAAGAAGAAGAAGATGATGATAAAGAAAAAGGAAAAAATGAAGAAGAAGAAGAAGATGATGATGATGATGATGATGATAATGAAGAGAATAAGAAGAAGAAGAAGAAGTAGAAAAAGTTGAAGAAGAAGAAGGAGAAGATGTACAAGAAGAAGAAGAAGAAGAAGAAAAAGATGAGGTAATAAAAGGAGAAGAAGAAGGAGCATAAGAGGAAGAAGAAGAAGAAGAAGATGATGACAATGAAGAAGACGAAGAAGAAGAAGAAGATGATGATGGAGAAGAAAAAGAAATAGAAGAAGAATAAAAAGAAAAATAACAAGAAGAAGAAGAAGAAGATAAAAAAGATGAAAAAGAAGAAGGTTAAGAAGAAGAAGAAGAAGAGGAAGAAGAAGGTGACGAAGAAGAAGAAGAAGAAGAAAGCAAAGAGGAAGAAGGAGAAGAAGAAGAAGAAGAAGGAGAGGAAGGAGAAGAAGAAACAAAAGAAGAAAAAGTACAAGAATAAGTAGAAGAAGAAAAAGAGGCATAAAGATAAGAAGACGAAGAAGAAAAAGATTAAGAAGAAGAAGAAGAAGAAGATGATGATGATGATGAAGAAGAGTACGAAAAAGATGAAGAATTAGAAGATGAGGAGGAGGAAGAAGAAGAAGAAGAAGATGAAGAAGAAGAAGAAGAAGAAGATGAAGAAGAAGCAGAAGAAGAAGAAGAAGAAGAAGAAGAAAAAGTAGAAGTAGAAGAAGAACAAAAAGAGGAAGAATAAGAAGAAGAAGAAGAAGGAGAAAGAAAAGAAGAGGAAGAAGAAGAAGAGGAAGAAAACAAAGAAGAAGAAGACAACGACAGAAAAGAAGAATAATACGAAAAAGAATAAAGATGAACAAAAGGAAGATTATGAAGACAAAGAAGAAGAAGAAGAAAAAGAAGACAAAAATGAAGAAGAAGAATAACAAGAATAAGAAGGAGATGAAGAAGATAAAGAAGAAGAAGAACAAGAAGAAGAAGAAGTAAACGAAGAAGAAGAAGAAGAAGAAGTACAAGAAGAAGTAGAAGAAAAATAGTAATAATCATAATAAAAATAATAATAATAAGAAGAAGAATAGGAAGAAGATAAAGAAGAAGAAGAAGCAAAAGAAGAAGAAGAAGAAGAAGGGGAAGATAAAAAAGAGGAAGAAGAAGCGAAAGAAGAAGAAGAAGAAGAAGAAGAAGAAGAAGAGGAGGAGGGAGAAGAAGAAGAGGAAGAAGATAATGAAGATGAAGTTGAAGAAGAAGAGGATGATGATGAAAAAGAAGAAGAAGAAGAAGAAAAACAAGACAAAGAAGAAGGAGAATAAGAAGAAGAAGAGGAAGAAGAAGAAGAAGAAGAAATCATAGAAGAAGTAGAAAAAGATGAAGAAGTAGAAGAAGAAGACGAAGAAGAAGAAGACCAAGAAGAGAAAGATGTAGAAGAGAAAGAGGACGAAGACGAACAAAAGGAAGAAGAAGAAGAAGAAGAAGAAGAAGAATAAGATGATGAAGAAGAAGGAGAGGAAGAAGAGTAAGAAGAATAAGAAGAAGAATAATAAGAAAAAGAAGATAAAAAGGAATAAACTGAAGAACACGAAGAAGAAGAAAAAGAAGAATTATATCAAGAAGAAGAAGAAGAAAGAAGAAGAAGAATTAAAAGAAGTGAAGTAGAAGAAGAAAAAGAAGAAGTAGAAGAAGAAGAAAATCAAGAAGTAGAAATAGAAGAAGAAGAAGAAGAAGAAGAAGGAGAAAAAGAAGAAAACGAAGAAGAAGAAGAAGAAGAAAACAAACAAGAAGAAGAACAAAAAGAACTAGAAGAAGAAGAAGAAGAAGAAGAAGAAGAAGAAGAAGAAGAAGAAGAAGAATAAAAAGAAGAAGACGAAGAAGAAGATGAAGACAGAGAAGAAGACGAAGAAGACAAAGAAGAAGAAGAAGAAGAGGAAAAAGAAGAAGAAGAAGAAGAACAAGAAGATGATGATGAAGAAGAACAAGAAAAAGAAGTAGAAGAAGAGAAAGAAGAAGGATAAATACACGCACTAGAAGAATAAAAAGAAGAAGAAGAAGACGAATAAGGAGAAGAAGAAGAAGAAGAAGAAGAAGAAGAAGATGATGATGATGAAGAAGAGGAGGAGGAGGAAGAAAAAGAAGAAGAAGAAGAACAAGAGGAAAAAGAAGAAGAAGAAGATGAAGAAGAAGATAACAATGAAGAAGAAGAAGTCGAAGAAGAAGAATACAAAGAAGTAAAAAAAGAATATGACGAAGATGAAGAAGAAGAAGAATAAGAACAAGACAAAGAAGAATAGGAAGAATAGAAGGAAGAAGAAGAAAAAGAAGAAGTAGAAGAAGAAGAAGAAGAAGTAGATAAGGAAGAAGAGATAAAAGTGGAAGAAGAAAAAGATAAAGAAATAGAGAACAAAGAAGTGGAAAAAGAAGAAGGGGAAGAAGAAGAAGAAGAATAAGAACAACAAGATGAAGAAGAAGAGGAAGAAGAAAAAGAAGAAGAAGGTGAATAAGAAGAAGAAGAGGAAAAGGAAGAAGAAGAAGAAGAGGTACAAGATTAAGAAGAAGTAAAAGGAATTAAGAAGAAGAAGAATAAGAAGAAGAAGAAGAGGAAGAAGAAGTAGATGAAGAAGGCAAAGAAGAAGAGAAGAAAAGGAAGAGGATGAAGAAGAACATGAAGAAGATGAAGAAGATGAAAACTTCGATGAAGAAGAAGATGAAGAAGAAGAAGAAGACGAAGAAGAAGAAGATGAAGAAGAAGAAGAAGAAGAAGAAGACAAAGAGAGAGACGTAAAAGAAGGTGAAGAAGATGAAGATGATGAAGAAGAAAAAGAAGAAGAAGACAAAGAAGAGGAAGATGAAAAAGTGGGAGAAAAAGACGAAGAAGAGGAACACAAAGAAGAAAAAGTTGAAGTTGAAGAAAAAGAAGAGGAAGAAAAGAAGAAGAAGAAGAAGAAGTAGCGGAAGAAGAAGAAGACGAAGAACAAGAAGGAGAATAAGAAGAAGAACAACACGAAGTAGAAGAAGGCGAACAAGAAGGAAATGAAGATGAAGAAGAAGAATAAGAAGAATATGAAGAAGAAGAAAAAGAAGAAGAAGAAGACAAAAGAGGCAGAGGAGGAGGAGGAGGAGAAGAAGAAGAAGAAGAAGAAGAAGATGAAAGTAGAGAAGAAGAAGAAGAAGAAGGAGAACATGAAGATAAAGAAGATGAAGAGGAAGAAGAAGAAGAAGAAGACGTGGAAGAAGAAAAAGAAGAAGAAAAACTTGAAGAAGTATAAGAAGAAGAAGAAGAAGAAGAGGAAGAAGTAGAGGAAGAAGAAAAGAAGAAGAAGATGAAGAAGAAGAAGAAGATGATGAAGAAGAAGTAGAAGAAGAAGAAGAACAACAACAAGAAGACAAAGAAGAAGAAGAAGAGGAAGAAGAAGAGGTAGAAGAAAAAATAGGAGAAGAAGATAAAGAAGAAGAAGAAGATGAAGAAGAAAAAGGAGAGGAAGAAGAAGAAGAAGAAAAAGATGATGATAAAGAAGAAGAAGTATAAGTCGATGGAGACAAAGAAGAAGAAAAAGAAGAAGAAGAAGAAGAAGAAAAGTAGTTGACAAAGAAGAAGAAGAAGAAGAACAACAAGTAGTTGACAAAGAAGAAGAAGAAAAAGTAGA
>JAIUJO010000530.1:607500-610000 GCA_023846275.1 Vanilla planifolia
GTAGAAAGAAGAAGAAGAAGAAGATGATGATGTTGATGATGATAATGAATACTAAGAATAAGAAGAGGAAGAAGAAGAAGAAGAAGAAGACGAACAAGAAGAAGATAAAGAAGAAGAAGAAGATGGAGAAGAAGAAAAATAAGTCGAACAAGAGGAGGAAGGCATTGAAAAGGAAGAAGAAGACGAAGAAAAAGATAAAGAAGAAGATGAAGATGTCATAGGCGAAGAAGTGGAAGAAGAAGAAGAGGACGAAGAAGAAGAAGAAGAGGTAGAAGAAGAAGAAGAAGAGGAAGTTGGAGAAGAAGAAGAAGAAGAAGAAAAAGAAGAAAAAGAAGAGGAAAAAGAAGAAGAAGAAGACAAAGAAAAAGAACAAGATGAGGAAGAAGAAGATGATGAAGTTTAAGAAGAAGAAGAAAAGAACAAGGAAAAGAGGAGGAAGAAGAAGAAGATGAAGAAGAAGAAGAAGAAGAAGTATAAGAAGAAGAAGAAGATGATGAAAAAGGAGTAGAAGGAGAAGCAGCAGAAGAAGAAAAGGATGAAGATGAAGTATAAGAAAAAGAAGAAGGAGAAGCAAAAGAAAAAGAAGAAGAAGAAAAACACCTAAAAGAAGAAGAAGTCAAAGAAGAAGAAGAAGAAGAAGAAGAAGGCAATGAAGAAGTAGAAGAAAAAGGAGGAGGAGAAGAAGAAGAAGAAGATGAAGATGATGAAGAAGAAGAAGAAGTACAACAAAAAGAAGAATATGAAGAAAAAGAAAACGAAGAAGAAGATGAAGAAGATGAAGAAGAAGAAGAAGAGGAGGAGGAAGAAGAAAAAGTAGAAGAATAAATAGAAGCAGGAATAAAAGAAAAAAAAGAAAAAGAAGAACAAGAATAAGAAGAAGAATAAGAAGATGAAGAGGAAAAAGAAGAAGAAGAAGAAGAAGATGATGATGATGATGATGATGATGATGATGAAGAAGACGAAGAAGAGTTAGAAGATGATAAAGTAAAAGTAGAAGAAGAACAATACGAAGAAGAAGAAGAAAAAGAAGAAGAAGAAGAAGATGAAGAAGAAGAAGACGAGAAAGAAGAAGAAGAAGAGAAATAAGAAGAAGAAGAAGAAGATGATGAAGTAGAAGAAGAAGAAAACGAAGAAGAGTTGGAACATGATAAAGTAAAAGTAGAAGATGACGAAGACGAAGAAGCAGAAGAAGACAATGAAGAAGAATAAGAAGATGATGAAGAAGAAGAAGACGAGGAAGAAGAAGAAGAAGAAGAGGAAGAGGAAAGCGAAGAAGAAGATGACGAAGAAGAAGATGAAGTAGAAGAAGAAGGAGAAGTAGAAGAAGAATATGAAGAAGAAGAAGAAGAAGGAGAAGGAGAAGATGAAGAAAAAGAAGGAGAAGAAGCAGAAGAAGTTGATGAAGATTAAGAAAATGGAGAGGAAGGAGAAGAAGAAGAAGAAGAACAAGAAGAAGAACTAGAAAAATAAGAAGAAAAATAGTTCAAAGAAGTGGAAGACAAAGAAGAAGAAAAAGAAGTAAACGAAGACAAAGAAGAAGAAGAAGAAGAAGAGGAGGAAGAAGAAGAAGAATTAGATTAAGACGAAGATGTAGAAGAAGACAAAGAAGAACAAGAAGAAGAAGAAGTAGAATAAGATTGGAAGAAGAAGAAGAAGAAGAAGAAGAAGATGATGTGATGATGAAGAAGAAGAAGATAAACAAGAGGAGGGAGAAGAACAAGAAGAAGAAGAAGAAGATAACGAAGAAGAAGTAAAAGAGGAAGAAGTTGAAGTCGAAGAAGAAGAAAACGAAGAAATGGAAAAAGAAGAAGACAACGAAGAAGAAGAAGAATTAAATGATCAAGACGAAGAAGAAGAGGAAGTAGAAGAATGAGAAGAAGAATAAGAAGAAGAAGAAGAAGAAGAAGAAGAAGAAGAAGAAAAAGAAGTAGAAGATTAGGAGAAGAAGAAGAATAAGAAAAGGAAGAAAAAGAAGAAGTAGAAGAAGTAGAAGGAGATGAAGAAAAAGAAGATGAAGAAGAAGAAAAAGAAGAACAAGAAGTAATTGACGATGTAGAAGAAGAAGAAGAAGAAGAAGAAAAAGAACAACAAGAAGAAGAAGAAGTAGACTAAAATGATAAAAAAGAAGGAGAAGACGAAGAAGATGAAGAAGAAGAAGAATAGAGAAAGACAAAGAAGAAGAAGAAGAAGAAGTAGAAGAAGGAGAAGAAGAAGACGATGAAGAAGAACAGAAAGAATAAGATTAAGAAGAAGAAAAAAAAAGACGAATAAGAAGAAGATTAAGAAGATAAAGATAAAGAAAAAGAAGACGAAGAAGAAGAAGAAGAAGAACAAAAATAAGAAGAAGAAAAATAAATCAAAGAAGAAGAAGAAGAAGAAGAAAGAAAAGTAGAAGAAGAAGATGAAAAAGAAGATGATGAAGAAGAAGAAGGAGAAAATGAAGAAGGAGAAGAAGAAGAAGAAGAAGAAGAAGAAGAAGAAGAAGAAGAAGAAGATGAAG
>JAIUJO010000530.1:615000-627500 GCA_023846275.1 Vanilla planifolia
GAAGAAAAAGAAGAAGATGAAGAAGAACAAGAAGTAGAAGAAGAAGATAAAGAAGTGGAGGAAGAGGAAGAAGAAGAAGAAGAAGAAGATAATGAACAAGAAGAAGTAAAAGAGGGAGAAGTAGAAGTCAAAGAAGAAGAAAACGAAGAAGTGGAAAAAGAAGAAGAAGATAAAGAAGAAGAAGTGTAAGAAGATCAAGATGAAGAAGAAGAGCAAGAAGAAGAAGAACAAGAAGGAGAATGAGAAGAAGTGAAAGGAGAAGATGAAGAAGAAGAAGACACAAAAGTGCAAGAAAAAGAAGATGAAGAAGAAGAAGATGAAGATGATAAAGAAAAAGGAAAAGAAGAAGAAGAAGAGGAAGATGAAAATGACGAAGAAGAAGAAGAAGAAAAATAATAAGAAGAAGAAAAATAATAAGAAGAAAAAATCGAAGAAGAAGAAGAAGAAGAAGAAGAAGAAGAAGAAGAAGGAGAAGTAGAGGAAGAAGTTGAAGAAGTTGAAGATTAAGGAGAAGAAGAAGAAGAAGAAAAAGAAGAAGAAGGAAAAGATGAAGAAAAAGGAGAGGAAGGAGAAGAAGAAGAAGAAGACAAAGACAAAGAAGAAGAAGAAGAAGAAGAAGAAGAAGAGGAAGAAGAGGAAGTTGGAGAAGAATTAGAAGAAGATGAAGAAGAAGTGGAAGAAGAAGTAGAAGAAGAAGAAGAAGAAGAAGAAGAAGAAGAAGATTAAAAGAAGAAGAAGGACAAGAAGACGAAGAAGAAGAAGAAAAAGAAGAAGAAGAAGATAAAGAAGTGGAGGAAGAAGTAGATGAAGAAGAAGATATTGAAGAAGAAGTAACAGAGGAAGAAATAGGTGACGAAGAAGATGAAAACGAAGATGTGGAAAAAGAAGAAGACGATGACGAAGAAGTATAAGAAGATCAAGATGAAGAAGAAAAGGAAGAGGAAGAAGAAGAAGGAGAATATGAAGAAGAAGAAGAAGAAGAAAAAGAAGAAGAAGATGAGGTGAAGAAGAAGAAGAACAAATAGAACAACAAGAAGAAGAAGAATAAGAAGAGGAAGAGGAGGAAAAAAAGAAGTACAAGAAGAAGAAGATGATAATGATGATAAAGAAGAAGAAGAAGAAGAAGACGAAGAAGAGTTAGAATATGATAAAGTAAAAGTACAAGAAGAAGAAGAAGAAGAAGAAGCAGAAGACAATGAAGAACAAGAAGAAGATGAAGAAGAAGAAGACGAGGAAGAAGAAGAAGAAGAAGAAGAAGGCAAAGCAGAAGACCACGAAGAAGAAGATGAAGTAGAAGAAGAAGAAGAAGGAGAAGCAGAAGAAGCAGAAGAAGAAGAAGAAGATCATGATGAAGAAAAAGGAGACGAAGGAGAAAAAGGAGAAGTAGGAGAAGAAGAGAAAGAAGAAGAAGAAGTAGTAGAAAAAGAAGAAGAAAAGAGTTGAAAGGAAGAGGAAGACGACGAAGAAGACGAAGAAGTGGACGAAGACAAAGAAGAAGAAGAAGACGAAGAAGAAGAAGAAGAAGAGGAGGAAGAAGAAGAATTAGCTGAAGACGAAGAAGAAGAAGAAGAAGAAGAAGAAGATGATGAAGACGAAGAAGAAGAGAAGATGAAGAAGAAGAAGAAGAAGATAAAGAAGAGGAGAAAGAAGAAGAAGAAGAAGAAGAAGAAGAAGAAAGCGAAGAAGTGGAAAGGAAGAAGAAGAGGAAGAAGAAGAAGAAGAAGAAGAAGGAGAAGGAGAAGAAGAAGAAGAAGAAGAAGAAGAAGTAAAAGAAGAAGAAGGTGAGGAAAAGAATAAGAAGAACAAGAAGAACAAGAAGAACAAAAAGAAGAAGAAGAAGTAGAAGGAGATGACAAAAACGTAGATGAAGAAGAAGAAGAAGAAGAAGAAGGAGTTGACAATGAAGAAGGAGAAGTAGTTGACGAAGAAGAAGAAGAAGAAGAAGAACACGAAAAAGAAGAAGAACAAGAAGAAGATGAGGAAGAAGAAGAACCAGACTAAAATGAAGAAGAAGAAAGAGAAGAAGAAGAAGAAAAAGAAGAAGAAGAAGAAGAAGAGAAGAAGACGAAGAAGAAGAAGACGAAGACAAAGAAGAGGAAGAAAAAGAAGACGAAGAAGAAGAAGATGAAGAAGATAAAGATAAAGAAAAAGAAGAGCAAGAAGAAAAAGATAAAGAAGAAGAAGAAAAAGAATAAGAAGAAGTAATCGAAGAAAAAGAAAAAGAAGAAGAAGAAGGACAAGTAGAAGAAGAAGATGATGAAGAAGAATAATAAGGAGAAGGAGAAGAAGAAGAAGAAGAAGAAGAAGAAGAAGAATAAGAAGATGAAGAAAAATGAGAGGAAGGAGAAGATGAAGAAGAAGAAGCAGAAGAAGAAGGTGAAGAAGAAGTAGAAAAAGAAGAAGAAAAAGAGTTTAAAGAAGAAGAAGGAGAAGAAGAAGAAGAAGAAGATGATGATGATGATGATGATGAAGAGGAAGAAGAAGAGAAAGAAGAAGAAAAAGAAGAAGAAGAGGAAGATGATGAAGATGAAGAAGAGAAACAAGAAGAAGAAGAAGAAGAAGTTAAAGAAGAAGAAGAATAACAAGAGGACGACAAAGAAGAAGAAGACGAAGAAGTAAAAGAAGAATAAGAAATAGAAGAAGAAGAAGAAGAAGAGTAAGAAGATGAAGAAGAACTAGATGAAGAAGAAATAGAAGAAGAAGAAGAAGAAGTAGAAGAAGAAGAAATAGAAGAAGAAGAAGAACAAGAAGAAGAAAAAGATGAAGAAGAAGAAGAAGAAGACGATGATGGTGAAGGAGAAGAAGAAAAAGATGAAAAAGAAGAAGAAGATGAAGGAGGAGAAGAAGGTGAAGGAGAAGAAGAAGAAGAAGAAGCAGAAGAAGAAGAAGAAGAAGAAGAAGAAGATGATGATGATGATGATGATGATAAAGAGGAAGAAGAAGAGAAAGAAGAAGAAGAAGAAGAAGAACAGAAAGAAGAAGAAGAAGTCAAAGAAGTAGAAGAATAAGAAGAAGACGAAGAAGAAGAAGATGAAGAAGAAGAAGTAGAAGAAGATGATGAAAACGACAAAGAAGAAGAGAAAGAAGAAGAGTAAGAAGAAGAAGAAGAATTAGACTAAGAAGAAGGAGAAGGAGAAGAAGAATAGAAGTAGAAGAAGAAGAAGAAGAATTAGAAGAAGAAGAACAACAAGAAAAAGAAGAAAAAGAAGATGATGAAGAAGAAGAAGGAGAAGAAGAAGATGATGATGATGAAGGAGAAGAAGAAGGAGGAGAAGAAGAAGGAGGAGGAGGAGAAGAGGTAGAAGAAGAAAATGAAGAAGAAGAAGCAGTGGAAGAAGAAGAAGAAGACTTACAAGAAGAAGAAAAAGAAGAAGAAGAAGATGAAGAAGAAGAAGAAGAAGAAGAAAAGATGAAGAAAAAGAAGAAGAAGACGAAGACAATGAAGAAGAAGAAGAAGAAGCAGAAGAAGAAGAAGAAGAAGAAGAAGAAAAAGAAGAAGTAGAAGAAGAACAAAAAGAGGAAGAATAAGAAGAAGAAGAAGAAGGAGAAAGAAAAGAAGAGGAAGAAGAAGAAGAGGAAGAAAACAAAGAAGAAGAAGACAACGACAGAAAAGAAGAATAATACGAAAAAGAGGATGAAGAAGAAGCCGAAGAAGGTGAGTAGAAGAGGAAGAAGAACAAGAGGAAGCAGAAGAAGGAGAAGAAGAGGAACAAGAAGAGGAACAAGAAGAAGAAGGAGAAGAAGGAGAAGTGGAAGAAGAAGAGGAAGAAGAAGAAGAAGAAGAAGAAGAACAAGAAATAGGAGAAGAACAAGAAAAAGAATAAAAAGAAGGAGAAGGAGTTGAAGAGGAAGAAGAAGGCTAAGAAGGAGAAGGAGAAGAGAAAGAAGATGTGGAAGTGGAAGAAGGAGAAGAAGAAGTTAAAAAAGAAGAGGAAGAAAAAGAAGAAGAAGATGAAGAAGAAGAAGAAGAAAAAGAAGAAGAAGATGAAGAAGAAGAACAAGAAGAAAAAGAAGTAGAAAAAGAAAAGTAGAAGGTGGAGAAGAAGAAGAAGAAGAAAAAGAAGAACGAGATGAAAAATAAGAAGATAAAGAATAAGAAGAAATAGATGGGCAAGAAGAAGTAGAAGAAGATGTAGAAGAAAAAAAGAAAAATAAGAAGCGGAAGAGGAACAAGAAGAATAAAAGGAAGAAGAAGAAGAAGAAGAAGAAAAAGAAGATGATAAGGACGAAGAAGAAGTAGAAAGAGAAGAAGAAGAAGAAGAAGAAGAGGAAGAAGCAGAAGAGGAAAATGAGGAAGAATAGGTAGAAGAAGAAGAAAAAGAAGAAAAGGTAGTAGTAGTAGTAGTAGAATAAGAAGAAGAAGAAGAAGAACAAGAAAAGGAAGTTAAAAAAGAAGGAAAGGAAAAAGAAGAAGAAGAGGAAGAAGATTAGAAGAAGATGAGGAAGAAGAAGAAAACGAACAAGTGGAAAAAGTAGAAGATAACAAAGAAGAAGAAGAAGAAGAATAAGAAGATCACAAAGAAGAAAAGGAAGAGGAAGAGGAAAAAGAAGAAGAAGTAGAATAAGAAGAAGAAGAAGAAGAAGAAGAATAAGAAGAAGAAGAAGAAGAAGAAGAAGATGAGGAGAAGAAAAAGAAGAAGAATAAAAAGAACATGAAGATGAAGAAATAGAAGGAGATGAAGAAAAAGAAGATGCAGAAGAAGAACAAGAAGAAGAACAAGAAGTAGTTGAAGATGAAGAAGAAGAAGAAGAAGAAGTAGAAGAAAACAAGAAAGAAGAAGAAGAAGAAGGAGAAGAAGAAGAAGATTAAATGAAGAAGAAGAAGGAGAAGAAGAAGAAGAAGTGGAAGAAAAAGAAGATGAAGAAGATGAAAAAGAAGATGATTAAGATAAAGAAAAAGAAGAAGAAGAAGAGGAAGAAGAAAAAGGCGAAGAAGAAGAAGAAGAGATCGAAGAAGAAGAAGAAGATTAAGAAGAAGATGGCAAAGAGGAAGATGAGGAAGAAGAAGGAAAACAAAAAAAAGCAGGAAAAAAATAAAAGAAAATGTTAATGATGATAATGATCATGAAGAAGAAGAAGAAGAAGAGAAAGTAGCAGTAGTAGAGGAAGAAGAAGAAGAAGAAGACAAAGAAGAGGAATAAGAAGAAGAAGAAGAGGAAGAAGAAGAAGAAGAAGAAGATTAAAAAAAAGGGAAGAAGTAGAAGAAGAAGAAGAAGAAGAATAAGAAGAAGAGGAAGTAGCAGTGGTAGAGGAAGAAGAAGAAGAAAAAGATGAAGACAAAGAAGAGGAACAAGAAGAAGAAGAAGAAGAAGAAGAAAAATATTAAGAAAAATAAAAGCAGAAGTAGAAGAAGAAGAAGAAAAAGAAGAAGAAGACCAAGATGATGGGATGAAGAAGATGACGAAGAAGATGAAGATGAAGAAGAGGAAGAAGTAGAAGACAAAGAAGAAGAAGAATTAGAAGAAGAAGAAGACTACGACAACGTAGAAGACGAAAATGAAGAAGAAGAAGAAGAAGAACAAGACAAAGTAGAAGACGAAGAAGAAGAGGAGGAGGAAGAAGATGACGTCAAAGAAGAAGAAGAATAAGAAGAAAATGAATAAGAAAAAGATGAAGAAGAAGAAGTAGAAGAAGAACTAGAGGAATAAGGAGAAGAGGAAAATGAATAAGTAGACGAAGAAGAATAAAAGGAAGAAGATGGAGCAGAAGAAAAAGAAGAGGAACAAAAGACGATGAAGAAGAAGAAGAACAAGAAGAATAAGAAAAGCAAGAAGAAAATGAACAAGAAGAAGAAGTAGATGAAGACAACGACGAAGAAGAGGTAAAAAAAAGGCGAAGATGAAGGGGACGAAGAAGAAGAAGAAGAAAAATAAAAGATGAAGAAGAAGAAGAAGAAGAAGTTGAAGTAGAAGATGACGAAGAAGAAGAAGAGAAAGACAAAGAAGAAGAAGAAGAAGACGAAGAAGAAGAGGAGGAAGAAGAAGAAGATGATAATAGTGAAGATGATGATGAAGAAGATGAAGAAGATAAAGAAGAAGAAAGAGATGATGAAGATCAAGAAGAAGAAGTAGAAGAGGAAGAAGAAGAGGAGAAGGAGGAGGAGGAAGAAGAAGAAGAAAGAGGAAGAAGAAGAAGAGGAATAAAAAGGAGAAGAAGAAGAAGAAAAATATGGAGAATATAGATAAGAAGAAGAACAAGAAGAAGAAGAAGAAGGCGAAGAATAAGAAGTTGAAGAAGAAGAAGAAGAGGAAGAAGAAGAGGAAGAAGAGGAAGAAGAAGAAGAAGAGGAAGAAGAAGATGAAGACGAAGAAGAAGGACAAGTGGACGAAGAGGAAGAAGAAGAAGAAGAAGAGAAGAAGAAGAAGAAGAAGTAGACAAAAAAGAAGTTGAAGAAGAAGAAGATGAAGAAGAGGAAGACGAAGAAGAGGAGGATGAAGAAGTCAATGAAAAAGTAGAAGATGAAGACAAAGAAGAAGAAGGGGAAGAAAAAGAAAAAGATGAAGAATAAGAAGAGGAAAAAGAAGAAGTCAAAGAAGAAGAGGAAGAAAAAAAAGATGAAGAAGAAGAAGAAGAGGAGGAAGAAGAAGAGGAAGAAGAAGAAAAAAAAGAAGGAGAATGACAACAACGACAAGACGAACAAGAAGAAGAAGGAGAAGAATAAGAAAAAGTAGAAGAGCAAAAAGAAGTCTAAAAAGAAGAAGAAGAAGAAGAAGAAGAAAAAGAAGAAGAAGAATAAAAAGAGGAAGAAGAAGAAGAAAAAGAAGAAGATCATGATGATGATGAAGAAGAAGAGGAAGACGAAGAAGAGTAAGAAAACGAAAAAGTAAAAGTAAAAGAAGAAGATGAAGAAGAAGACAGAAGAAGAAGAAGAAGATGAAGACGAGGGTAGTAGTAGAAGAAGAAGAAAACAAAGCAGAAGATGAGGTAGAAGTAGAAAGAGATGAAGAAGAAGAAGGAGAAGAATAAGAAGAAGATGGAGAAGAAGAAGAAAAAGAAGACGAAGAAGATGAAGAATAAGAAGAGGAATAAGAAGAAGAAGAAGACGAAGAAGAAGAAAAGAAAGGAAGAAGAAGAAGAAGCGGAAGAAGAAGAAGAAGAGGAAGAAGAAGAAAAAGTAGTAGAAGAAGAAGAACAACAAAAAGAAAAAGAAGTAGAAGAAGAAGAATAAGAAGAAGAAGAAGAAGAAGAAGAAGAAGAAGAAAAGGAAGAAGAAGAAAAAGTAGAAGAATAAAAACGAGTAGGAGTAGAAGAAGTAGAAGAAGAAAAATAAGATGAAGAAAAAGAAGAGGAGGAAAAAGAAGTAAGAAGAAGAAGAAGATGACTAAGAAGAAAAAGAAGACAAAGAAGAGTTAGAAGATGATAAAGTAAAAGTAGAAGAAGAGGAAGAGGAAGAAGTAGAAGAAGATAAAGAAGAAGAATAAGAAGATGAAGAAGAAGAAGAAGGGAAGAAGAAGACGACGAAGAAGAAGATGAAGTAGAACAAGAAGAAGTTAAAAGAGAAGAAGAAGAAGAATAAGAAGCGGAAGAAGATGATGTTGAAAATACTAAGAATAATAATAAAAAGAAGAAGAAAAAGAAGAAGAAGATGAAGAAGAATAAGAAGACGAACAAGAAGAAGACAGAGAAGAAGAAGAAGAAGATAACGAATAAGAAGTAAAAGAGGAAGAAGTAGAAGTCAAAGAACAAGAAAACAAAGAAGTGCAAAAAGAAGAAGACAAAGAAGAAGAAGAAGAATAAGAAGCAGAAGAAGAAGATGATGATGAAAAATACTAAGAATAAAAATAAAAAGAAGAAGAAAAAGAAGAAGAATAAGAAGACGAACAAGAAGAAGACAGAGAAGAAGAAGAAGAAGATAACGAATAAGAAGTAAAAGAGGAAGAAGTAGAAGTCAAAGAATAAGAAAAGAAAGAAGTGCAAAAAGAAGAAGACAAAGAAGAAGAAGAAGAATAAGAAGATCATGACAAAAAAGAAGAGGAAGAAGAAGAAGAAGAAGATGAAGAAAGAGAATAAGAAGAAGAAGATGAGGAAGAATAAGTAAAAGATGAAGAAGATGAGAAGAAGTAGAAGAAGAAGAAGATGTAGTAGAAGGAGATGAAGAAAAAGAAGATGAAGAAGAAGAAGAAGTAGTAGTTGACGATGAAGAATAACAAGAAGCAGACGAAAAAGAAGAAGAAGAAGAAGAAGAAGAAAAAGAAGAAGAAGTAGACTAAAATGAAAAAGAAGAAGGAGAAGGCGAAGAGGAAGAAGAAGAAGAAGAGAAGACGAAGAAAAAGAAGATGAAGAAGAAGAAGAAGAAGAAGTCGAAGAATTGATAGAAGATAAAGTAAAAGCAGAAGAAGAGGAAGAGGAAGAAGAAGAAGAAGGTAAAGAAGAAGAAGAAGAAGATGAAGAAGAAGACGACGAGGAAGAAGAAGAAGTAGAAGAAGAAGGAAAAGAAGATGACGACGAAGAAGAAGATTTAGCAGAACAAGAAGAAGAAGAAGAATAATAATAATAATAAGAAGAGGAAGAAGAAGATAAGGATGATGAATACTAAGATAAGAAGAAGAAGATGAAGAAGAAGAAAAAGATGAACAAGAAGAAGGCAAAGAAGAAGAAGAAGAAGATAATGAGGAAGAAGTAAAAGAGGAAGAAGTTTTAGTCGAAGAAGAGGAAAACGAAGAAGTGAAAAAAGAAGAAGACGACGAAGAAGAAGAAGAATAAGAAGATCAAGATGAAGAAGAAGAGGAAGAAGAAGATGAGAAGAAGAAGAAGAAGAAGAAGAACAAGAAGAAGAAGAAGTAGAAGGAGATGAAGAAAAAGAAGATGAAGAAGAAGAAGAAGAGAAGAAGAAGAAGAAGAAGAGAAGAGGAAGAAGAAGAAGAAGAAGAAGAAGAAGAAGAGGAAGTAGACTAAAATGAAGAAGAAGGAGAAGAAGAAGAAGTAGAAGAAGAAGAAGAAAAGAAGAAGAAGAAGAAGAGAAGAAAACAAAAGAAGAAGAAGATGACAAAGAAGAGAAAGAAAAAGAAGATGAAGAAGAAGGAGATGAAGAAGATAAAGGTAAAGAAAAAGAAGAAGAAGAAAAAGAAGAAAAAGAAGAAAAATAATAAAAAGAAGAAATCAAAGAAGAAGAAGAAGAAGATGGAGCAGTAGAAGAAGAAGATGATGATGAAGAAGAAGAAGGAGAATGAGAAGATGAAGAGAAGGAGAAGAGAAGAAGAAGAAGAAGAAGAAGACAAAGACAAAGAAGAAGTAGTAGAAGAAGAAGAAGAAGAAGAAGAAGGAGAAGAATTCAAAGAAGACGAAGAATAATTGGAAGAAGATGAAGTAGTAGCAGAAGAAGAAGATGAACAAGAACAAGATTAGAAGAAGAAGAAGAAGAAGATGAAGACAAAGAAGTAGAAGAAGACGAAGAAGAAGAAGAAGAAGAAGAAGATAAAGAAGAGGAGGAGGAAGAAGAAGAAGAAGAAGAAGTAAAAAAAGGAAGAAGTAGGTGACGAAGTAGAAGAAAATGAAGCAGTGGAAAAAGAAGAAGACGAGGAAGAAGTAGAAGAAGAAGAATAAGAATATCAAGACGAAGAAGAAAAGGAAGAGGAAGAAGAAGAAGAAGAAGAAGGAGGAGAATATGAAGAAGAAGAAGAAGAAGAAATGGAAGAAGATGATGAGGAGAAGAAGAAGAAGAGTAAATAGAACAAGAAGAAGAAGAAGAAGTAGAAGGAGATGAAGGAAAAGAAGATGAAGAAGAAGAAGAAGAAGAATAAGAAGAGCTAAAGGAAAAAGAAGAAGTAGAGGATGAAAAAGAAGAAGGTGATGATGAAGATGAAGAAGACTTAGAAGATGATAAAGTAAAAGAAGAAGAAGAGGAAGACGAAGAAGTAGAAGACAAATAAGAACAAGAAGAAGATGAAGAAGAAGAAGACGAGGAAGAAGAAGAAGAAGAAGAAGAAGGCGAAGAAGAAGATGACGATGAAGAAGATGAAGTAGAAGAAGAAAGAGAAGTAGAAGAAGAGGATGATGAAGAAGAAGATGGAGAAGGAGAAGACTATGAAGAGGAAGGAGAAGTAGAAGAAGAAGAAGATGATGATGATGAAGAAAAAGGAGAGGAAGGAGAAGAAGGAGAAGTAGGAGAAGAAAACGAAGAAGAAGAAGAAGAAGAAGAATAAGAAAAGAAAAAGAAGAAGAAAAAGAGTTCAAAGACAAGGAAGACGATGAAGAAGAATAAGAAGTAGACGAAGACAAAGAAGAAGAAGAAGAAGAAGAAGAAGAAACAGAAGAAGAAGAAGAAGAAGAAGAAGAAGATTAGAAAAAGAAGATGATGATGAAGACGAAGAAGAAGAAGATGATGATGTTGAAGAGGAAGAAGAAGAAGAAGAAGAAGAAAGCAAAGAAGTGGAAAAGGAAGAAGACAAAGAAGAAAAAGAAGAATAGGAAGATCAAGACGAAGAAGAAGATGAAGAATAAGAAGAAGAAGAAGAAGGAGAATAGGAAGAAGAAGAAGTAAAAGAAGAAGAAGATGAGAAAAATAAGAAGCGGAACAAGAAGAACAAGAAGAAGAAGAAGGAGTAGAACGAGAAGACGAAAATATAAATGAAGAAGATGAAGAAGAAGAAGATGAAAAACATGAAGACGAAGAAGAAGAAGAAGAAGAAGAAGCAGACTAAAATGAAGAAGAAGAAAGAGAAGAAGATGATGAAGAAGAAGAAGAAGAAGATGAAGAAGATCAAGATAAAGAAATAGAAGAGGAAGAAGAAAAAGACGAAGAAGAAGAAGAAAAATAATAAGAAGAAGAATTCGAAGAAGAAGATGAAGAAGAAGGAGAAGTAGAAGATGAAGAAGAAGAAGAAGGAGAAGGAGAAGATGAAGAAGAACGAGAAAAACAAGAAGAAGAAGAAGAATAAGAAGAAGATGAAGAAAAATAAGAGGAAGGAGAGGAAGGAGAAGAAGGAGAAGAAGAAGAATAAGAAGATGAAGAAGAAGTAGGAAAAGAATAAGAAAAAGAGTTAAAAGAAGAGGAAGGCGAGAAGAAGAAGAAGGAGACGAGGACAAAGAAAAAGAAGTAGAAGAAGAGGAAGAAGTATAAGAATGAGAAGAAGACGAAGAAGAAGAAGAAGAAGAAGAAGAAGATGAAGAAGAAGATTAGTAGAAGAAGAAGAAGAAGAAGATGAAGACAATGAAGATGAAGACGAAGAAGTTGAAAAAGAAGAAGACGATGAAGAAGAAGAATAATAAGAATAAGAAGATCAAGACAAAGAAGAAAAGGAAGAGGAGGAAGAAGAAGAACAAGTAGATTAAGAAGAAGTAGAAGAAGAAGAAGAAGAAAAAGAAGAAGAAGATGAGGAGAAGAAGGAGAAGAACAAAAGGAACAAGAAGAAGATGAAGAAGAAGGAGATGAAGAAAAAAAAGATGAAGATGAAGAAGAAGAAGAAGAACAAGAAGTAGTTAAATGTGAAGAAGTAGAAGAAGAAGACGAAGAAGAAGAAGAAGAAGAAGAAGAAGAAGAAGAAGAAGTAAAAGAAAAATAGGAAAGAGGAAGAAGAAGAAGAAGAAGAAGAAGAAGGCTAAAATGAAGAAGAAGAAGGAGAAGAAGAAGAAGAAGAAGAAGAAAAAGAAGAGGAAGAAAAAGATGACGAAGAAGATGAAGATGAAGATGATAAAGATAAAGGAAAAGAAGAAGCAGAGGAAGAAGAAAAAGGTGAAGCAGAAGAAGAAGAAAAATAAAAAGAGGAAGAAATCGAAGAAGAAGTAGATGATGATGATGAAGAAGAATAAGAAGGTGAAGAAAAATGAGAGGAAGGAGAGGAAGGAGAAGAAGTAGAAGAAGAAGAAGAGGATGATGAAGAAGAAGAAGTAGAAAAAGAAGAAGCAAAAGAGTTCAAAGAAGAGAAAGGCAACGAAGAAGAAGAAGAAGAAGAAGACGAGGACAAAGAAGAAGAAGAAGAAGAAGAAGAGGAAGAAAGAGAAGAATTAGAAGAAGACGAAGAAGAAGAAGAAGAAGATGAAGAAGAAGATTAGTAGAAGAAGATGAAGAAGAAGATGAAGAAGACGAAGAACAAAACGAAGAAGAGGAAAAAGAATATGACCACGAAGAAGAAGAAGAAGAAGAAAAAGAAGATCAAGACAAAGAAGAAAAGGAAGAGGAAAGAAGAAGAAGAAGAAGAAGAAGAAGTAGAATAAGTAGAAGAAGAAGAAGAAGAAGAAGAAGAAGAAGAAGATGGAGAAGAAGAAGAAGAAGAAGAAGAAGAAGAAGGAGATGAAAAAAAGGAATAAGAAGAAGATGAAGATGAAGAAGGAGATGAAGAAAAAGAAGATGAAGATGAAGAAGAAGGACAAGAAGTAGTTAAAGGTGAAGAAGAAGAAGAAGAAGAAGACGAAAAAGAAGACGAAGAAGAAGAAGAAGAAGTAGAAGTAGAAGAAAATTAGGAAAGAAGAAGAAGAAGATGATGATGATGAAGAAGAAGAAGACTAAAATGAAGAAGAAGAAGGAGAAGAAGAAGAAGAAGAAGAAGAAGAAGGAGAACAAG
>JAIUJO010000530.1:630000-632500 GCA_023846275.1 Vanilla planifolia
AGTGGAAAAAGAAGAAGACGATGAAGAAGAAGTGGAATAAGAAGATCAAGGCGAAAAAGAAGAGGAAGATCAAGAAGAAGAAGAAGAAGATGGAGAATAAGAAGAAGCAGAAGGAGAAGAAGAATAAGTAAAAGAAGAAGATGATGAGAAGAAGAAGAAGAAGAACAAAAACAAGAACAAGAAGAAGAAGAAGAAGTAGAAGGAGATTAAGAAAAAGAACATGAAGAAGAAGAAGATGAAGAAGTTTACGATGAAGAATAAGATGAAGAAGAAGAAGAAGAAGAAGAGCAGAAGAGAAAAGAAGAAGAAGATGACAAAGAAGAGGAAGAAAAAGAAGATGAAGAAGAAGAAGATGAAGAAGATAAAGATAAAAAAAAGAAGAAGAGGAAGATGAAAAAGGCGAAGAAGTAGTAGAAAAATAATAAGAAGAAATCGAAGAAGAAGAAGAAGAAGAAGATGGAGAAGTACGAGAAGAAGATGAAGAACAACAAGTAGAAGGAGAAGGAGAAGATGAAGAAGTAAAAGAAGAAGAAAAAGATGAAGAAGAAGAAGAAGATGATGATGATGAAAAAAAAGGAGAGGAAGACAAAGAAGAAGAAGAAGAAGAAGAAGACAAAGACAAAGAAGAATAAGAAGAAGAAGAAGAAGAAGAAGAAGAGCAAGAAGGAGAAGAATTAGAAGAAGATGAAGAAGAAGTGGAAGAAGAAGAAGTAGAAGAAGAAGAAGAAGAAGAAGAAGAAGAAGAAGAAGATTAAGAAGGTAAAGAAGAGGAGGAGGAAGAAGTTGAAGAAGAAGTAAAAGAGGAAGAAGTATGTGACGAAGAAGAAGAAAACGAAAAAGCGGAAAAAGAAGAAGACGACGATGAAGAAGAAGAAGAAGAATAAGAAGATAAAGACGAAGAAGAAACGAAAAAGGAAGAAGAAGAAGTAGAAGGAGAATATGAAGAAGAAGAAGAAGAAGAAGAGAAAGAAGAAGAAGATGAGGAGGAGGAGAAGAGAAGAACAAATAGAACAAGAAGAAGAAGAAGCAGAAGGAGATGAAGGAAAAGAAGATGAAGAAGAACAAGAAGAAGAATAAGAAGAGGAAGAGGAAAAAGAAGAAGTAGAAGATGAAGAAGAAGAATATGATGATGAAGAAGAAGAAGAAGACGAAGATGAGTTAGAAGATGATCAAGTAAAATTAGAAGAAGAAGAAGACGAAGAAGAAGCAACAGGCAAGGAAGAACGAGAGGAAGATAAAGAAGAAGAAGACGAGGAAGTAGAAGAAGAAGAAGAAGAAAGAGAAGTAAAAGAAGAAGATGAAGAAGAAGTAGAAGGAGAAGGAGAAGATGAAGGAGGAGAAGAAGAAGAAGAAGAAGAAGATGAAGAAAAAGGAGAGGAAGGAGAAGTAGGAGAAGAAGAGGAAGAAGAAGAAGAAGTAGTAGAGAAAGAAGACGAGAAAAAAAGAGTTCAAAGAAGAGGAAGACGAGGAAGAAGAAGAAGAAGTAGACAAAGACAAAGAAGAAGAAGAAGAAGAATTAGATGAAGGTGAGAAAGAAGTAGAGGAAGAAGAAGAAGAAGTAGAAAACGATGAAGAAGATTAGAAGAAGAAGATGATGAAGAAGAAGAAGAAGAAGAAGAAGATGATGATGATGAAGAAGATGAAGAAGAAGAAGAAGAAGATAAAGAAGAGGAGGAGAAAGAAGAAGAAAAAGAAAAAGAATAAGAAGAAGAAGAAGAAGAAAGCGAAGAAGTGGAAAAGAAA
Organism: Vanilla planifolia; assembly: GCA_023846275.1. Classification (NCBI taxonomy): domain Eukaryota; kingdom Viridiplantae; phylum Streptophyta; class Magnoliopsida; order Asparagales; family Orchidaceae; genus Vanilla; species Vanilla planifolia. The sequence continues at coordinate 631,744 of JAIUJO010000530.1, forward strand.
GAAGAAGAAGAAGAAGAAGACGAAGAGGGACAAGTAGACGAAGAAGAAGTTGAAGAAGAAGAAGAAGAAAAAGAGAAGAAAAAGAGAAGAGGAAGAGGAAAGAAGAAGAAGAAGAGAGAGGAAGAAGAAGAAGTAGACAATAAAGTAGTAGAAGATAAAGAAGAGTAGGCCGAAGAAGTCAAAGAAAAAGTAGAAGATGAAGACATAGAAGAAGGAGAAGGGGAAGAAAAAGAAAAAGATGAAGAACAAGAAGAAGTGGAAGAAGAAGAAGTAGAAAAAGAAGAAGAAGAAGAAGAAAAAAAAGATGAAGAAGAAGAAGAAGAGGAAGATGAAGTACAAAAAGAAGAAGAACAACAACAACAACAAGACGAAGAAGAAGAAGAAGAAGGAGAAGAATAAGAAAAAGTAAAAGGACAAAAAAAGAAGTCAAAAAAGAAGTCGAAGAAGAAGAATAAGAAAAAGAAGAAGAAGAATAAGAAGAGGAAGAAGAAGAAGAAGAAGATGATGATGATGATGAAGAAGTAGACGAAGACGAAGAAGTGCAAGAAAACAAAAAAGTAAAAGTAGCAGAAGAAGAAGATGATGAAGAAGAAGAAGACAAAGAAGAAGAAGAAAAAAAAGATGATGAAGAAGAAGACGAGGTAGTAGAAGAAGAAGAAGAAAAAGAAGAAGAATACGAAGAAGAAGAAAACAAAGAAGAAGATGAGGTAGAAGTAGAAAGAGAAGAAGTAGAAGAAGGAGAAGAAGGAGAAGAATA
>JAIUJO010000530.1:637500-642500 GCA_023846275.1 Vanilla planifolia
GAAGAAGAGGAAGAAAAAGAAGCCAAAGAAGAAGAAGATGAAGAAGATAAAGATCAAGAAAAAGGAGAAGAAGAGGAAGATGAAAAAGATGAAGAAGAAGAAGAAGAAGAAAAATAATAAGAAGAAGAAATCAAAGAAGAAGAAGAAGAAGAAGAAGTAGAGGAAGAAGTTGAAGAAGAAGAAGAAAAAGGAGAAGGAGATGAAGAAGAAGAAGAAGAAGAAGAAGAAGAAAAAGAAGAACAAGAAGAAGAAGAAGAAGAAGAAGAAGAAGAGGAAGAGAAAGGAGAGGAAGATGAAGAAGAAGAAGAAGAAGAAGAAGACAAAGAAGAAGAAGAAGAAGAAGAAGAGGAAGGAGAAGAAGGAGAAGAATTTGAAGAAGACGAAGAAGAAGTGGAAGAAGAAGTAGAAGAAAAGAAGATGAAGAAGAAGAAGAACAAGATTAGAAGAAAAAGAAGAAGATGATGAATATGAAGAAGAAGAAGAAGACGAAGAAGAAGAAGAAGAAGATGAAGAAGAAGAAGAAGAAGAAGATAAAGAAGAGGAGGAAGAAGAAGAAGAAGAAGATATTGAAGAAGAAGAAGAAAAAGAGGGAGAAGTTGGTGACGAAGAAGAAGAAAACGAAGTAGTGGAAAAAGAAGAAGACAACGAGGAAGAAGAAGAAGAAGAATCAGAAGATCAAGACGAAGAGGAAGAAGAAGAAGAAGAGGAAGAAAAAGAAGACGAAGAAGATGAAGATGAAGATGATAAAGATAAAGAAAAAGAAGAAAAAGTAAAGCAAGAAGAAAAAAGCGAAGAAGAAGAAGAAGAAAAATAAAAAGAAGAAGAAATCAAAGAAGAAGAAGAAGAAGATGGCAAAGAGGAAGATGAGGAGGAAGAAGATGGAAAACAAGAAAAAAAAGGAGGAAAAAAAAATAGAAGTTAATGATGATGATGATAATGATCATGAAGAAGAAGAAAAAGAAGAAGAAGAGGAAGTAGTAGTAGCACAGGATGAAGAAGAAGAAGAAGACAAAGTAAAAGAACAAGAAGAAGAAGAAGAAGAGGAAGAAAAATGGAAGAAGTAGAAGAATAAGAAGAAGAAGAAGAAGAAGGGGAAGAAGAAGACGACGAAGAAGATGAAGATGAAGAAAAGCAAGAAGAAGAAGACAAAGAAGAAGAAGAAGAGTACGATGACAGAGAAGACGAAAATGGAGAAGAAGAAGATGAAGAAGACGAAGTAGAAGACGAAGAAGAAGTGGAGGAGGAAGAAAAGCAAGAAGTTGATGTCAAAGAAGAAGAAGAATAACAAGAAAATGAATAAGTAGAAGGAGTAGAAGAAGAAGGACTAGAGGAGTAAGGAAAAGAAGAAAATGAAGAAGTAGATGAAGAAGATTAAAATGAAGAAGATGGAGGAGAAGAAAAAGAAGAGGAACAAAAGACGATGAAGAAAAAGAAGAAAAATAAGAATAAGAATAAGAAGAATAAGAAGAAGAAGAAGAAGAAGAAGAAGAAGTAGATGATGATGAAGAAGAAGAAGAAGAGGAAGAAGAAAAATAAAAGTAGTAGAAGAAAAGGAAGATGAAGAAGAAAATGAAGAAGTCGAAGTAGAAGAAGATGAAGAAGAAGAAGAAGAGAAAAACGAAGAAGAAGAAGAAAAAGAAGAACAAGATGAAGAAGACGAAGAAGTAGAAGAAGACTTAGAAGAAGAAGAAGAAGAAGAAGAAGGAGAAGAAGACAAAGAAGAAGATGAAGAAGAAGAAGAGGAAGAAGAAGAAGAAGAAGATGATGGCGAAGATGGTGATGAAGAAGATGAAGAATATAGAAGAAGAAAAAGATGAAGAAGAAGAAGAAGATGATGATGATGATGAGGACAAAGAGAAGAAGGAGGAAGAAGAAAAATAAGAAAAAGAAAAAGATGAAAAAGAACAATAAAAAGAAGAAGAAGAAGAAGAAGTAGAAGAGGAATAAAAAGGAGAAAAAGAAGAAGAAGAAGAAGAAAAATATGGAGAATATGGATTAGAAGAAAAGGAAGAAAAGGAAGAAGAAGAAGATGGAGAAGATTAAGAAGGTGAAGAAGAAGAAGAAGACGAAGAAGAAGAGGACGAAGAGGAAGAAGAAGAAGAAGAAGGACATGTAGACAAAGAAGAAGAAGAAGAAGAAGGCATAGAAAAAGATTCCTAAGAAAATGAAGAAGAAGAAGACAAAGAAGAAGAATAGGGAGAAAAAGAAGAAGAAGTCAAAGAAAAAGAAGAAGAAGAAGAAAGGAAGAGGAAGAGGAAGAAGAAGAAAGGAAGAGGAAGAAGAAGAAAGGAAGAGGAAGAAGAAGAAGATGAAAAAGAAGGGGAAGAAGAAGAAGAAGCAAAAGAAGAAGAAGAAGAAGAAGAGGAAGAAGAAGAAGGAACAAAAGTTGAAGAAGAAGGAGAAGAAGAGGTGGAAGAAGAAGAAGAAGAAGAAGAATAAGGAGAATAAGAAGAAGAAGTAGAAGAATAAAAAGAAGAAGAAGAAGTAGAAGAAAAGAAGAAAAAGAAGAAGCAAAAGAAGAAGAAGAAGAAGAAGAAGAATGAGAAGATGGTGAAAAAAAAGAAGACAAAGAAGAAGAAGAAAGAGAAGAAGTAAAAGAAGAAGAAGAAGAAGAAGAAAAAGAAGAAGAAAAAGAATGAGACGAAGGAGAAGAAAGAGAAGAAGGAAAGAGGAAGAAAAAGAGGAAGAAGAAGAAAAAGAGGAAGAAGAAGAAAAAGAGGTATAAATAGAAGAAGACGAAGAAGTAGAAGATGAAGAAGAAGAAGAAGAAGAAGAAGAAGAAGATTAAGAAGTAGAAGAAGAAAAAGACGAAGAAGAAGAAGATGAAGAAGAAGAAGAAGAAGACAAAGAAGAAGAAGAAGATGACGAAGGAGAAGAAGAAGATGACGAAGGAGAAGAAGAAGAAGATGAAGAAGAAGAAGAAGAAGAAGAAATCAAAGAAGAAGAAGAAGAAGAAGAAGAAGAAACAAAGAACTTGGAGCTGACGAAAAAGAAGAAGAAGACGAACAAGAAGAAGTTGAAGAAGAAGAAGACCAAGAAGAAGAAGAAGATGAAGAACACAATGATGAAGTAGAAGAAGAAGATGATGATGAAGAAGAAGAAAAAGAAGAAAAAGAAGAAGAATAAGAAGAAGAAGAACAAGAAGAAGAAGATGAAGAAGAAGCAGAAAAAGTAGAATAAGAAGAAGAAGAAAAGGAAGTACAATAAGAAGTAGAAGATGCAGAATAAAAATAAAAATAATAATAACAATATTAATAATAATAAGATATAGAAGAAGTGGAACTAGAAGAACAAGAACAAGAAGAAGAAGAAAAAGAAGTCGAAGAAGAAGACGGAGAAGAAGATGACGGAGAAGAAGACAAAGAAAAAGAAGAGGAGGAAGAAGAAAAAGAAGAAGAAGAAGAATAAGAAGAAGAGAAAGAGGAAGAAAAAGATGAAGAATGAGAAGAAGAGGAAGAAGAAGACAAAGAAGAAGAAAAAGGAGAAGACAAAGGCGATGAAGATGTATACAAAGAAGAAGAAGAGGAAGAAGAAGAAGGAGAGAAGAAGAAGAAGAAGAAGAACTACACGAAAAAGAAGAAGAAGAAGAAGACAAAAAAGGAAGACAGAGAGGAGCAGGATGAAGAAGTCAAAGAAAAAGTTGAAGATGAAGATGAAGAAGAAGAAGGAGAAGAAAAACAAAAAGATGAAGGACAAGAAGAAGAGGAAGAAGAAGAAGATGTAGATGAAGAAGAAGACGTCAAAGAAGAAGAAGAAGAAAACAAAGAAGAAGAAGAGAAAGTAGAAGAAGAACAAAAAGAAGAAGAAGAACAAAAAAAATGACAAGACGAAGAAGAAGAAGAAGAAGAAGAAGAAGAAGAAGAATAAAAAGTAGAAGAATAAAAAGAAGTAGAAAAAAAAGAAGAAGAGCATGATGATGATGAAGAAGAAGAGGAAGACGAAGAAGGGTTAGAAGATGAAAAATTAAAAGTAGAAGAAGAAGACACAGAAGAACAAGAAGAAGATGAAGAAGAAGAAGACGAGGTAGAAGAGGAAGAAGAATAATAATAAGAAGAAGAAGACTAAGAAGGAGATGACGAAGAAGAACATGAAGTAGAATAAGAGGAATACTGAGAAGAAGAAAATGAAGAAGTAGACGAAGAAGAATTAGTGTAAGAAGTGGCAGCAGAAAAAAAAGAAGAAGAAACGATTAAGAAGAAGAAGAATAAGAAGAATAAGAAGAACAAGAAGAAGAAGAAGTAGTAGAAGAAGATAACAACAGAGAAGGAGAAGAAGAAAATGACGAAGATGAAGAACAAGATGAACATAAAGAAGGAGAAGAAGAAGAAGAAGAAGAAGAAGAAAAAGAAATAGAAGAAGTGGAAGAAGAAGAAGAAGAAGAAAAATTAGAAGAAAAAGATGAAGAAGAAGAAGTCAAAGAAGAAAAAGAAGAAGGTAGAGAAGAAGAAAAAGAAGAAGAGGAAGAAGAAGAAGAAGAAGAAGAAGAAGAAGAAGAAGACAATGAAGAAGAAGAAGAAGAAGAAGAAGAAGGAGAAGGAGAAGACGATGATGATGATGATGGTGAAGATGAAGAAGAAGAAGATGTTGAAGTAGATGATGATCATGATTATGCTGAAGAAGAAGAAGAAGAAGTAGAGGTGGGGGAGGAGGAGGAGGAAGAAGAAAAAGAAGAATAAGAAGAATAAAAACACAAAAAAGAATTATAATATGAAGAAGAAGATAAACTGAAGAGGAATAAAAGGAAGAAGAAGAAAAAAAAGTAGAGAATTAAAATAAGAAGAAGAAAAAGAAGAAGACGACGAAGAAGAAGAAGGAGAAGAAGGAGGAGAAGAAGAAGAAGACGAAGAAGAAGTGAAAGAAGAAGAAGAAGAAGGAGAAGAAGGAGAAGAAGAAGCAGAAGAAGAAGTTGAAGATGAAAAGCAGAAGATGAAGAGGAAGAAGAAGGAGAAGTAGAAGTAGTAGTAGAAGAGAAAGAAGAAGAAAAGAAGAAGAAGAAGAAG
>JAIUJO010000530.1:657500-665000 GCA_023846275.1 Vanilla planifolia
CAAAGAAGAACAAGAAGAACAAAAAGGAGGAGAAGTAGTAGAAGAAGAAGAAGAAGAAGAAGAAGAAGAAGAAAGGGGTGAAGAAGAAGAAAAAGAAGAAAAGAAGAAGAAGAAGATAAAGAAGAAGATGAAGAAGAAAAAGACGCAAAAGAAGAAGAAGAAGAAGAAGAGGAAGAAGAAGACAATGAAGAAGACAAATGAGAAGAAGACGAAGAAGCGGAAGAAGAAGAGGAAGAAGAAGAAGAAGAAGAAGGAGAAGAAGTAGAAGAAGTAGAAGAAGAAAAAGAAGAGGAAGAAGAAGAGGAATAAGTAGAAGAAAAAGAAGAAAAGGTATAGTAAGAAAAAGTAGAAGAAGAATAAAAAAAAGGAGAATATGATGATAAAGAAAAAGGACAAGAAGAAAAATAACAAGAATAAAAATAAGAAGTAGGAAGAGGAGGAGGAGGAGAAGAAAAAGAAGAAGAAGAAGGAGAAGAAGAAGGAGAAGAAGAAGGAGAAGAAGAAGAAGAAGAAGAAGATGTTGAAGAAGAAGAAGAAGAAAAGAAGAAAGAAAAGAAGAAGACGAAGAAGATAAAGAAGATAAAAAAGAAAAAGAAGAAGAAGATGAAGAAGACGACGAAGAAGAAGATGACTAAGTAAAAGAAGAAGAAGAAGGTGAAGAAATAGAAGAGGGAGAAAAGGAAGAAGAAGAAAATGATGATGAAGAAGAAAAAGAAGAGCGAGAAGAAGAAGAAGAAGACGACGAAAAGGGAGAAGAAGAAGAAAAGAAGAAGAAGAAGAAGAAGAAGAAGAAGAAAAAGAGGTAGATAAGGAGGAAGAAGAAGGAATAAAAGCAGAAGTAGAAGGAGAAGAAGAGGATGAGGAGGAGGAAGAAGAAGAAGAAGATGATGATGATGAAGAAGAAGAATAAAAAGAAAGAGTTGAAGAAGATGAAGAAGAAGAGGAAGAGGGAGAAGAAGAAGAAGAAGAAGAAGAATAAAAAAGTAGAAGAAAAGAAGTAGAAGAAGAAGAAGAGGAAGTAGAGGAAGAAGAAGAAGAAGAAGAAGAATAAAGAAGAAGAAGATGATGATGATGATGAAGAAGTCGATGGCCAAGAAGAAGAAGAAGAAAAGAAGAAGAAGAAAAAGAAGAAAAAGAAGAAAAAGAAGAAAAAGATGTGGAAGAAGACGAAGAAGATAACGATGATGATCACGATTAAGAAGATGACGAAGAAGAAGAAGAAGAAGAAGAAGAAGAAGAAGAAGAAGAATAAGAAGAAGAAGAAGAAGAAGAAGAAGATCATAAATAGGAAGAAGAGGAAGAGGAAGAACAAGAAGAAGAGTAAGAAGAAGAAGAACATGAAGAAGAAGAGAAGAAGAACAAGAAGAAGAAGAAGCAGAATAAGAAGAAAAAGAAGAAGAAGAAGTGGAAGAAGAAGATGACAAAGAAGTTGAAGATGAAGAAGAAGCAGAACAAGAAGAAGAAGTGGAAGAAGAAGAAGAAGATGAAAAAGTTGAAGACGAAGAAGAGGAAGAAGAAGAAGAAGAAGAAGAAGGAGATGAAGAAGATGAAGAAGAAGTTGAAGAAAAAGACGAAGAAGAAGAAGAAAAAGATGATGAAGAAGAAGAAGAAAGCAAAGAAGAAGAAGAAGATCAAGGAGAAGAATGAAAAGCAGACGAAGAAGAAGAAGATGAGAGGAAGAAAATGAAGAAGAAGAAGAAGAAGAAGAAGAAGAAAAAGAAGAAGAAGAAGAAGAGGAAGAAGAAGAATAATAATAAGAAGAAAAAGTGGAAAAAGAACAATAAACAGAAGAGGAAGAAGAAGAAGAAGAAAATGGAGAAGAAGATGAAAGAAGAAGAAGAAAAATAGGGAAAATAAGAAGAATAAAAATAAGAAAAAGAAGGAGGAGGAGAAGAAGAAGAAGAAGAAGTAAGAGGAGAGGAAGAAGAAGAATAAGGAGAAGAAGCAAACGAAGAAGAAAGAAGAAGGAGAGGAAGAAGGAGAAGAAGAACAAGAAGAAGAGGAGGAGGAAGAAGAAGAAGAAGACGACAAAGAAGTAGATGATTAAGTAAAAGATGAAGAATAAGAAGAAGAGGGAGAAAAAATAGAAGAAGAAAAACACAAAGAAGAAGAAGAGGAAGAGCAAGAAGGAGAAGAAGATGATGAAGAAGAAGAAGAAGAAAAAGGTGAGGAAGAAGAAAAGAAGAAGAAGAAGAAAAGGACGAAGAGGAGGAAGAAAAAGGAGGAATAAAATGAGACGAAGATGGAGAAGAAGAGAAAGAAGAAGAAGCAGAAGCAGAAGAAGAAGAAGAAGAAGAAGAAGAAGGAGAAGAAAAAGAATAATAATAAGAAGTGGAAGATGAAGACAAAGAAGAAGAAGAAGAGAAGAAGAAAAAGAAGAAGGAAAAGTTGAAGAAGAAGAAAAAGAAGAAGAGAAAGAGGAGGAGGAAGAAGAAGAAGAAGATGACGAAGAAGATTAAGAAGAAGGCGAAGAAGAGGAATATGAAGAAGAGGAAGAAGAAGTCGAAAAAAGAATTAAAAGAAGAAGTAGTAGTAGTAGTAAGAGCAGCAGAAGAAGTTGGCGAAGACGAAGGAAAAGAAGAAGAAGAAGAAGAAGAAGAAGAAGAAGAAGCTGAAGAAGAAGAAGAAGAAGTAGAAAAAGAAGAAGAAGAAAAAGAAGACAAAGAAGAAGAAGAAGAGGAAGAAGAAGATGATGATGATGATGATCATGATCATGATGACAATAATGATGAAGAAGAAGAAGAAGATGATGATGGTGATCATCAAGGAAATGAAGAAGAAGAAGAAGAGGAAGAGGAGGAGGAGGAGGAGAAAGAAGAAGAAGAAAAAGAAGAAAAAGTACAATAAGAATGATAAGAGAAAGAAGAAGAAGAATAAAAAATAGAAGAAGAAGAAGAAGAAGACGAAGACGAAGATGACTAAGAAGACGAAGAAGAAGAAGAAGAAGAAGAAGAAGAAGAAGAAGAAGAGGGAGAACTAGAAGAAGTAGAAGACCTAGAAGAAAAAGAAGATGAAAAAGAAGAAGAAGAAGAGGAGAAAGACAAAAAAGAAGAAGAAGAAGAATAAGAACAAGAAGAAGAAGATAAAGAAGAAGAAGAAGAAGAAGAAGACGAAGGGGAACAAGAAGAAGGAATGAAAAGAGAAGAAGAAGGAGAAGAAGAGGAGGAGGAAGAAGAAGAAGAAGAAGAAGAAGAGGAAAAAGAAGAGGAGAAGAAAGAAGAAGAAGATGAAGAAGAAGAAGAAGAGGAATAAGAAGAAGAAGATGATGGAGAAAATGAAGAAGAGTAAGAAGAAGAAGAAGAAGAAGGAGAAGAAGAAAAAGAAGAAGAAGAAAAGATAAAGAAGACGAAGAAGAAGAAGAAGTGTAAGAAGAAGAAGAAGAAGACGAAGAAGAAGAAGGAGAAGAAGAGAAGAAGAAGAAGAAGAAGAAAAAGAAGAGTAGGAAGAAGAAGACAACAAAGAAGTTGAAGACGAAGAAGAGGAAGAAGAAGAATTTGAAGAAGAAGAGAAGAAGAAGGAGACGAAAAAGATGATGATGACGTTGAAGAAGAAGAAGAAGATGAAGGCAAAGCAGAAGAAGAAGAAGAAGAAGAAAAAGAAAAAGAAAACAAAGTAGTTGAAGAAGAGGAAGAAGAAGATGAAGAAGAAGAACAAGAAGAATAGGGAATAAAAAGAGAAGAAGAAGTCAAAGATGAAGAAGAAGATAAACAAGAGGAAGAAGGAGAAGATCAAGAAGAAGAAGAAGAAAAAGAAGAAGTAGAAGTAGTCAAAAAAGAAGAAGAAGAAGAAGAAGAAAAAAAAGTTGACGAAGAAGAAGAAGAATAACAAGTAGAAGAAGATGAAAAGAAGAAGAAGAAGATGATGATGATGAAGAAGAAGAAGAAGTAGAAAATGAAAGAGAATGCAAAGAGGAAGAATAAGAAGAAGAAGAAGAAGAAGAAGAAGAAAAAAAAAGAAAAAGAAGAGGAAGAAGAAGAAGAAGAAGAAGAAGATGATGATGATGAAGCAGAAGAAGAAGAAGAAGAAGAAGAACTGGAAGAAGAAGAAGAAGAAAAGAAGAAGAAGTGGTAGTGGAAGAAGAAGAAGAAGAAGAAAAAGGAAATGAGGAAGAAGAAGAAGAAGAAGAAGAAGAAGACGAAGAAGAGTAAGAAAGAGAAGAAGAAGAAGAAGAAGAAGAAGAAGAAGAAGAAGAAGAAGAAGAGAAGAAGAAGAAGAAGGAGAAGAAGAAGAATAATAAGAAGAAGAAGAATAAGAAGAACAAGAAAAAGCAGAAGAAGAAGAAGAAGAAGAGAAAGAAGAAGATGACGAAGAAGATGAAGACGAAGAACAGGAAGAAGAAGTAGAAGTTGAAGAAGAAAAAGAAGGCGAAGAAGACCATGACAAAGTAAAAGAAGAAGAAGAGGAAGAAAAAGATATACTCAAAAAAGAAGATGAAGAAGAAGAAGAAGATGGAAAACAAGAAGAAGAAGATGAAGTCGAATAAGAATAAGAATAAGGAGAAAAAAAGAAGTAGAAGAAGAAGAATATAATGAACAAGAAGAAGAAGAAAGAAGAAGAAGAAGAAGAAGAAGAAGAAGAAGAAGAGGAATAAAAAGAAGACGAAGACAAAGAAGAAGAACAAGAAGAAGAATAAGAAGAAGAAGGAGAAGAAGAAGGTGCAGAAGAAGAAAAGATGAAGAAGAAGTAGAAGAAGAAAAAGAATAATAATAAGAAGAAGAAGAAGATGAAGACTTTGATGATGAAGAAGAAAAAGAGAAAGATGAAAAAGAAGATGAAGATAAAGAAGAAGAAGAAGTAAAAGATGAAAAAGAAGAAGAAAGAGAAGAAGAAGAAGAAGAAGAAGAAAAATAAGAAACGAAGAAGGAGAAGAAGGAGAAGAAGAAGTAGAAAAAGAACGTTAAGAAAAAGAAAAAGATAAAGAAGAAGAAGAAGACAAAGAAGAAGAAGTAGAAGAAGGTGATGAGGAAGAAGAGGAAGATGACGATGAAGAAGAAGAAGAATAAAAGTAAGAAGACAAAGAAGAAAATGAAGAAGAAGAAAAAGAAGGAGAAGAAGAAGAAGAAGAAGAAGAAGAGGAAGAAGAAGAGAAGAAGAAGAAGAAGAAGAGGAACAACAACAAGAAGAAGAAGATGAAGAAGAAGAAGGCAAAGAAGAAGAAGAAGAAGAAGAAGAAGAAAAAGAACAAGAAAAAGATGGAATAAAAAGAGAAGAAGAATGGGAAGAAGAGGAAGAGGAAGTAGAAGAAGAAGAAGAAGAAGAACAAGTGGAAGAAAAAGAAGAAGAAAAAGAAGAAGAAAAAGAATAATAATAATAATAATAATAACAATAATAATAATCAGAAGAAGAAGAAGTAGGAGAAAAAAGAAGAAGAAAAAGAAGAAGAAGGAGGTGAAAAAGAAAGAGAAGAATAAGGAGAAGAAGAAGAAGAAGAAGAAGGAGAAGAGGGCGAAGAAGAAGAAGTTGAAGATGAAGAAGAAGATAAAGAATAGGAAGAAGGAGAAGATGAAGAAGAAGAAGAACAAGAAAATAAGAAGTAGAAGTCAAAGAAGAAGAAGAAGAAGAAGAAGGAGAAGGAGAAGAAAAAGAAGAAGTTGACGAAGAGGAAGAAGAAGAAGAACAAGTAGAAGAAGAAGAAGAAGAAGAAATAAAAGAAGTTGAAGAAGTAGAAAATGAAGGTGGAGGAAAAGAAGAAGAAGAAGAAAAAGATGAGGGGGAAGAAGAAAAGAAGATTTTGATGATGGTGAAGAAGAAAAAGAAGAAGAAAAAGCAGTGGAAGAAGAAGAAGATGAAGAAAAGAAGAAGAAGTGGAAGTGGAAAAAGAACAAGAAGAAGAAGATGAAGAAAAAGGAGATGAGGAAGAAGAAGAAGAAGAAGAAGTAGAAGGAGAAGAAGAAGAAGAAGAAGTGGAAGAAGGAGAAGAAGATGAGAAGAAGAAGAAGAAGGAGGAGAAGAAAAAGAAGATGAAGAAGAAGAAGAAGAAGAAGAGAAAGAAGAAGATGACGAAGAAGATGAAGACAAAGAACAGGAAGAAGTAGTTTATGAAGAAGAAGAAGAAGGCGTAGAAGACCACGACAAAGGAAAAGATGAAAAAGAAGAAGACAATGATCAACACAAAGAAGAAGAAGAAGAAGAAGAAGAAGAAGAAGAAGAAGGAAGACAAGAAGAAGAAGATGAAATCGAAGAAGAATAAGAATAAGGAGAAAACGAAGAAGCAGAAGAAGAAGATCATGATGAACAAGAATAAGAAGAAGAAGAAGAAGAAGAGGAATAAAAGTAGAAGACAAGAAGAATAAGTAAAAGAAGGTGATAAGGAAGAAGAGGAAGATGATGATGAAGAAGAAGAAGAAAAAAAGTAAGAAGACAAAGAAGAAAAAGAAGAAGAAGAAAAAGAAGAATGAGAAGAAGAATAAGAAGAAGAGGAAGAAGAAGAGAAGAAGAAGAAGAAGAAGAAGAAGAAGAGCAAGAAGAAGAAGAAGAAGAAGATGATGATGAAGAAGAAGAAGGCAAAGAAGAAGAAGAAGAAGAAAAAGAACAAGAAAAAGGTTGAATAAAAAGAGAAGAAGAATGAGAAGAAGAGGAAGAGGAAGAGGAAGAAGAAGAAGAAGAAGAAGAAGCGAAAGAAGAAGAAGAAGAAGAAGAAGAAGAAGAAAAAGAATAAGAATAATAATAATAATAATAATAATAATAAGAAGTAGAAGGAAAAAGAAGAAGAAAAAGAAGAAGAAGGAGGTGAAGAAGAAAGAGAAGAAGGAGAAGAAGAAGAAGAAGAAGAAGAAGAAGAGGACGAAGAAGAAGTTGTAGATGAAGACGAAGATAAAGAAGAGGAAGAAGGAGAAGAAGAAGAACAAGAACAAGAAAAGAAGAAGTAGAAGTCAGAGAAGAAGAAAAAGAAGAAGTTGACGAAGAGGAAGAAGAAGAATAACAAGTAGAAGAAGGAGAAGAAGAAGATGAAGAAGAAGAAGAAGAATTAGAAGAAGATGAAGAAGAAGTAGAAAATGAAAGTGAAGGCAAAGAAGAAGAAGAAGAAATAGAAAAAGAAGAATAAAAAAGAAAAAGAAGAGGGAGAAGAAGAAAAAGAAGAATTTGATGATGGTGAAGAAGAAAAAGAAGAAGAAGAAGAAGTGGAAGAAGAAGAAGAAGAAGAAAAGAAGAAAAAGTGGTAGTGGAAGAAGAAGAAGAAGAAAAAGATGAAGAAAAAGGAGAGGAGGAAGAAGAAGAAGAAGAAGAAGAAGTAGAAGAAGAAGTGGAAGACGGAGAAGAAGAAGAAGAAGAAGAGAAGAAGAAGAAGAAGGAGAAGAAGAAGAAGAGGATGAAGAGGAAGAAGAAGAAGAATAATAATAATAAGAAGAAAAAGCAGAAGAAGAAGAGAAAGAAGAAGATGACGAAGAAGATGAAGACAAAGAACATGAAGAAGTAGATGATGAAGAAGAAGAAGAAGGCATAGAAGACCATGACAAATGAAAAGAAGAAAAAGAAGAAGAAAAAGATCAACACAAAAAG
>JAIUJO010000530.1:670000-677500 GCA_023846275.1 Vanilla planifolia
ATGAACAAGAAGTTGAAGAGGTAGAAGAGGGAGAATACATAGTCGATGAAGAAGATGAAGAAGAAGAAGAAGAAGAAGAAAAAGAAGAAGTAGAAGAAGAAGAACAAGAAGTCAAAGAAGAAGAAGAAGAAGAAGAAAAAGACGAACAAGAAGAAGAAGAAGAAGATGAAGGAATAAAAGGAGAAGAAGAAGGTGAAGAAGAGGAAGAAGAAGAAGAAGAAGAAGAACAAGAATGAGCAGAAGAACAAGAAGAAGAATAATAATAAAAAGAGGAAGAACAAGAAAAAGAAGAAGTAGAAGAAGGAGAAGTAGAAGAGGAAGAAGAAGGAGAAGAAGAAGAAGAAGAAGAAGAAGAAGAAGTAGAACAAGAAGAAGACAAAGCAGAAGCGGAAGAAGAAGACGAAGAAGATGAAGAAGAAGACAAGGAAAAAGAGGAAGAAAAAGAAGTAGAATAAGTCAATGAAGAAGAAGAAGATAAGAAGAAGAAGTGGACGACGTCGACGAAGAAGAAGAAGAATAAGAAGTAGAAGAAGAGGAAGGAGAAGAAGAAGAAGAAGAACAAGAACAAGAAGAAAACAAAGTAGAAGCACTAGAAGAAGATGAAGAAGATGATGAGGAAAAGAAGAAGAGGAAGAAAAAAAAGTAGAAGAAGTCGAAGAAGAAGAAGAAGAAGTCCACGAAGTCGACAAAGATGAAGAAGAATAAGAAGAAGTAGAAGAAGAAGAAGAAGGAGAAGAACAACAACAACAATAAGATAAAGAAGCAAATAGAGAAGAAGAAAAAGAAGAAGAAGAAGAAGAAGAAGAACTTGGAGAGAAAAGTGAAGAAGATGAAGAAGAAGTGAAAGAAGAAGAAGAAGAAAAAGAAGAAGCAGAAGAAAAAAAAGGAAGTAGAAGATGAAGAAGAAAAAGAGGAATAAACTGAAGAAGACAAAGAAGAAGAGGACAAAGAAGAAAAAAAAGAAGACGAAGAAGAAGTAGAAGAAGATGGAGAAAAAAAATACGAATAAGAAGAAGTCGAAGAACAAAAAAAGGAAGATGAAGTAGAAGAAGAAGAAGCAGAAGAAGTAGATGAAGAAGAAGAAGAAGATGAAGAAGAAGAAGAAGATGAAGAAGAAGAAGAAGAAAAAGTAGAAGAAAAAGAAGACGAATAAGAAGAAGTCGAAGAACAAAATAAAGAAGATGAAGAAGAGGAAGAAGAAGGCTTAGAAGAAGAAGAAGATGAAGAAGAATAAGAAGAAGAATAGGAGAAAGAAGAAGAAGAAGAAGAAAAAGAAGAAGAAGAAGACAAAGAAGAAGAGGAAGAAGAAGAGGAAGAACAAGGAGAAGAAGAAAAAGAAGAAGAAGAAAAACAAGAAAAACAAGAAGAAGAAGAAGAAGAAGCAGGAGAAGAAGAAGAAGAGGAAGATGAAGAAGAGGAAGAAGAAGAAGAAGGTGAAGAAGAAGAAGAAGTAGAGGAAGAAGAATAAGAGAAGAAGAAGTAGAAGTAGAAGAAGAAGAAGAATATGAAGAAGAAGAAGAAGACGAAGATGAAAAAGAAGATGAAGATGAAGAACAGGAAGAAGAAGAAGAAGAAGAAGAAAAAGATGAAAAAGATGACGATGAAGAAGAAGAAGAAGAAGAAGAAGAAGACGAAGAAGGAGAAGCAGAAGAAGATGAAGAAGAAGAAGAAGAAGAAGAAGAAAAACAAGACAAAGAAGATGAAGGAGAAAAAGAATAAGAAGAACAAGAAGTAGAAGAACAAGAAGAAGATGGAATAAAAAGAGGAGAGGAATGGGAAGAAGAAGAAAAGGAAGACGAAGAAGAAGAAGAAGAAGAACAAGAAGAAGAAGAATAAGAATAAAAGAAGAATAAGAAGAAAAAGAGAAGAAGAAGAAGAAGAAAAAGAAGAAGAAGAAGAGGTAGTAGAAGAAGAAGAACAAGACAACCAAGAAGAAGAAGTAGAAGAAGGAGAAGAAGAAGAAGAAGAGCAGGAAGTAAAAGATGATGGAGAAAAAGAAGAAGAAGAAAAAGAAGAAGAAAAAGTCGAAGAAGTGGAAGAAGAAGTAAAAGACGAAGATGACAAAGAAGAATAAGAAGAATAAGAAGTAGAAGAAGAAGAAGAAGAAGAAGAAGAAGAAAAAGAAGAAGTAGAAGAAGAAGAAGCAGTAGAAAACGAAGGAGAAGGCAAAGAAGAAGAAGACGAGGTAGAAGAAGAAGAAAAATAAGATAAAGAAGAGCAAGAAGAAGAAGAAGATGAAAAAGAAGAAGAAGAAGAAGAAGAAGAAGAAGATGAAGAAGAATAAGAAGATGAAGAAGAAGTGGAAGAAGAAGAAGAAGAGGTGGAAGTGGAAGAAGAAGAAGAAGAAGAAGAAGAAAAAATAAGATGAGGAAGAAGAAGAAAAAAAAAACAAAGAAGAGAAGGAAGAAGATGAAGAAGAATAAGAAAAACAAGAAAAAGAAGAGGAAGAAGAAGAGAAGTAGAAGAAAGAGGAGGAGGAGGAGGAGGAGGATGAGGAGGAGAAGAAGAAGCAGAAGAAGAAGAAGAATAAGAGGAAGAAGAAGAAGAAGAAGAAGAGGAAGAAAAAGATAACGAAGAAGACCATAACAAAGAAGAAGAAGAAGAAAAAGAAGAAGAAAGACAAGACGAAGAACATGAAGCCGAAGATGAATAAGAATAAGAAGAAGAAGAAGAAGTAGTAGAAGAAGTAGAAGAAGAATATAATGAAGAAGAAGGAGAAGAAGAGGAATGAAAAGAAGAAGATGATGAAGAAGAAAAACAAGAAGAACATAAGAGGAAGAAGGAGAAGAAGAAAGAGGGGAAGAAGAAGAAGAAGAAGGAGAAGGAGAAGAAGAAGAAGAAGAAGATGATGATGGAAAAGAAGAAGAAGAAGAAGAATAAGTAATAGTAGAAGAAGAAGATGAACAAGAAGGAGAAGAAGTAGAAGAAGAAATGGAAGAAGAGCAACAAGAACAAGATGAAGAAGAAGTAGCAGAAGAAGAAGAAGAAGAACAAGAAGAACAAGAAGGAGAAAAAGAATATGAAGATGATGATGATGAAGAAAAGAAAAAAGTGGAGGAGGTGAAGATGAAGAAGTGGAAGAAGAAAAAGAAGAAGAAGAAGAAGAAGAAAATGAAGAAGAAAAAGAAGGGGAAGAAAAAGAAGTAGAAGAAGTAGAAAAAAGAAGAAGAATATGAAGAAGAAGAAGAAGAATATGAAGAAGAAGATGATGATGATGATGGTGATGAAGAACAAGAAGAAGTAGAAGAAGAGGAAGAGGAAGAAGAAGAAGAATAAGAAGGCGAAGAAAACTAAGAAGAAGTAGAAGAAGAACATAAAGAAAAGAAGAAGAAAAAGAAGAACAAGAGGAAGAATTGCAAAAAGAAGAAGAAGATGAAGAAAAACATGAAGGACATGAGGAAGAAGAAAGAAGAAGAAGAAGAAGAAGAAGAAGAAGAAGAAGTAGAAGAAGGAGAAGATGATGGAGAAAAAGAAGAAGGAGAAGAAGAAGAAGAAGATGAGTAAGAAGAAGAAGAAGTAGAGCAAGATGGAGAAGGACAAAAAGAAGAAGAAAGAAGAAGAAAAAGGCGAAGAAGTAGAGGAAAAAGAGAAGAAGAAGAAGCAGAAGAAGAAGAAGATCGAGTGGAAGGAGAAAAAGGAGGAGGTGAGGAAGAAGAAGAAGTAGAAGTCGAAGAAGATGAAGAAGAAGTAGGAGAGGAATAAGAAAGAGAAGAAGAAAAAGAAAAAGAAGTAGAAGAAGAAGACGAAGGAGAAAAAGAAGAAAAAGAAGAAGAAATAGTAGAGAATGAAGAAGAAGATGAAGAAGATGAAGCAGAAGAAGTTGTAGAAGAAGAAGAAGAAGAAGAAAAACAGAAGAAAAGGATAAAAACAAGAAGTTGAAGATGTAGAAGAAAGAGATAAAGAATGGAAAGAAAAAGAGGAAGAAGAAGAAGAAAGAGAAGGAGGTGGAGAAGAAGAACAATATGAAGAAGAAGTAAAGGAATAAAAGGAAGAAGAAGAAGAAGAAGAAGAAGAAAAAGAAGTAGAAGATGACGAAGAAGAAGAAGAAGAAGAACCAGAAGAAGAAAAGGACGAGGAGGAAGAGAAAGAAGATGATGTTGAAGAAGAAGAAGACGAATTAAAAGAAGAAGAAGAAGTAGTAGATGATGATGATGATGAAGAAAACAAAGAAGAAGAAGAAGAAGAAGAATAGGAAGAAGAATAAGAAGAAGAAGTAGAATAAGAAAGAGAAGAAGAAGAAGAAAGAGAATAAGAAGAAGGAAAAGAAGAAGACGAAGGAGAAGAAGAAGACGAAGAAGATGAAGAAGAAGAAGAAAAATATGGAGAAGAAGAAGGCAAAGACGAAGAAGAAGAAGACGAAGAAGAAGAAGATAAAGAAGAAGAAGAAGAAGAAGAAGAAGAAGAAGAATAATAAGAAGAAGAAGAAAATGAAGTAGAAGAAGAAATCATTGAAGAAGAAGAACCGAAATAGGAAGAAGGAGAAGAAGAAGACAAACAAGAACAAGACGTGAACTAAGAGAAAGAAGACTAAGAGGTGGAGGAAGAAGAAGTGGAAGTCGAATAAGAAGAAGAAGAGGAAGAAGAAGAAGAAGAAGAAGAAGAAGAAGTCAGAGAAGAAAAGTAAGTAGAAGAAGAAGAAGAAGAAGTAGAAGAAGAAGAAGGAGAAGAAGAAGAAGAAGAAGAAGAGGAAGAAGACGAACTTGAGGAAGAAGAACAAGAAGAAGAAGGAGAAGAAGTGGAAAAAGAAGAAGGAGACGAAGAAGAAGGAGATGAAAAATAAGAAGATGAAGAAGAAGAACATTAAGAAGTCAAAGAAGAAGAATACGAAGAGGAAGAGGAAGAAGAAGAAGGGACAGAAGAAGAAGATGAAGAAGAAGAAGTTGAAGATGAAGTAGAAGAAGATGAAGAAGATTATAAGGAAGAAGAAAAGAAAAAGAAGAAGAAGAAGAAGTACAACAAGAAGGAGAAGTAGAACAAGACGAGGAAGAAGAAGAAGTAAAAGTAGATAAAGAAGTAGAAGAAGAGTAGGAAGACGAAGAAGATGAACAAGACAAGGAGAATGAAGAAGGAGAAAAAGAATAAGAAGAAGAATAAGAACGAGAAGAAGAAGAAGAAGAAGAAGACGAAGAAGAAAAAGAAAAAGAGGCAAAGGAGAAGAAGAGAAGAAGAAGAGGAAGATTAAGAAGGAAAAGAAAACTGAGAAGAGGAAGACGAAAATGAAAAATAAGAAGATGAAGAAGAGAAAGAAGAAGAAGAGGAAGAAGGAGAAGAAGAAGAAGATGAAAGACAAGGACAAGAAGAAGAAGAAGAAGATGTAGAAGAAAAAGTTGATAATAATGATGAAGAAGAAGATGATGATGAGGATTAAGAAGAAGAAGAAGAAGAAGAAAAAGAAGAAGAAGAAGAAGAAGAAGAAGAAGAAGAATGAGAAGAAGAAGAAGAAGAAGAAGTAGATGAAGAAGAAGAAGAAGAGAGAGAAGAAGAAGAAGAAGAAGGAGAAGAAGAAGACGAAGAAGTTTAAGAAAAGGATTAAACAGATGAAGAAGTAAAGAGAGAAAAAGAAGAAGAGGAAGAAGTAGAAGAAGAAAAAGAATAAGAAGAATAAGAAGAAGAAGTTGAAGATCTAGAAGAAGAAAAAGAAAAAGAAGAACAGCAAGAACAAGATTAAGAAGAGGTAAAAAAGAAGAAAGGAAGAAGTAGAAAAAGAAGTAAAAGAAGAAGAAGAAGAAGAAGAAGAAGAAAAAGAAGAAGAAAACGGAGAAGGAGAAAAAAGAAAAGAACAAAAAGCAGAAGAAGTAGTAGAAGAAGAAGAAGAATGAGAAGAAGAAAAAAGGGAGGGAGAAAAAAGAGAAGAACAAAAAGGAGAAGTAGAAGAAGAAGAAGGAGGAGAAGAAGAAGAGGAAGAAGGAGAAGAAGAAGAAGAAGAAGAAGGCAAAGAAGAAGAAGAAGATGAAGAAGAAGAAAAAGACGAAGAATAAGTAGTAGTAGAAGAAGAAGATGAACAAGAAGGAGAAGAAGAAAAAGAAGAAGGAAAAGAAGTAGAAGAAGAAATAGAAGAAGAGCAACAAGAACAAGATGAAGAAGAAGTAGAAGAAGAGGAAGAAGAAGAAGAAGAGGTAGAAGAAGAAGAAGAAGAAGAAGAAGAAGAAGAAAGAGAAGAAGAAAAAGGGGAAGAAGTAAAAAGACAAGAACAAGAAGGTGAAGTAGAAGAAGAAGAAGTTGGAGAAGAACAAGATGAAGAAGAAGAAGAAGAAGAATAAGAAGAAGACAAACAAGAAGAAGAACAAGACAAAGAAGAAGAAGAAGAAGAAGATGAAGAAGAAGACGACAAAGAAGAAAAATATGAAGAAGAAGAAGAACAAAAAGAGGATGGTAAAGAAGGAGAAGAAGAACCCCTCTTATCTCTTTCATTCTTTGTAGTCTTAATCTTTTAGTGCAGGCTATTCTGGATATTTTAATCCTATGCACCACCAACCTCTCACCTCCTTCATGGTTCGACTCCTCGAAATAACTCTAGTAATTTCTCTTCCCATAATTGTTTCTAGCTCCTTACAAGTTACCAATGGTGTCTCACTTTTGATTTTTCTCATTATTGCTATTATCATTTTGATAAAGTAATTGGGTTTTAGGTTAGGAATTTTAAATATTAAGATTTAAATTAATTAAATAAATAATTAACTTAAATAAGCTATAATCTCCCACCTCTACTTAGCCAACATAGGTGTTGTGCTATAGTGAAGATTAAGATTATTTATTTGGGTGTTATTATTATTATTTATTTAAATTAAAGCTTTAGGATAATTAACTTATTAATGTTTTTAATTAATATAGTCTACAAAACATTATCAACCATATTTGGAAATTCAAGATTTATTAAATTTTCATTTTTTTGAATTTATTTAGAATTTTGCATAATTTGTTGTTTGATAATTAATTTCCTTATTGATGTTTGGCTTTTTATTTTGTGATCAATGCACTATATATTTGTGTTGAGCGAATTTTAACCTAAAATTTTCTATAGACTTTAATCATTATCAAATTACATAACTCTTAAAAATCATTTAATATTTATTTTAAATTTACTAATTAATTATAATTATATATTTAATTTTATTATTAAATTTACACAAAACTCTAATCCTTTTTTATTATGTAGATGCCTCTTAATTTCATCATTTTGGTATTTCTAAAGTTTAAATAAATCATAATTATAATTTCAAAGTTTACCTCCCTTTTAGGTTTAATAAGCCATTTTTGTCTATTGTACAAGCTTTTTGGGAAAAACTAATAGAGACAAGGCAGAAGAGAAGAAGAAGAAGAAGAAGCAAAAGAAGACGAAGAAGAAAAGAAGAAGAAGAAGAAGAAGAAGAATGTGAAGAGGAAGAATGAGAATAAGTAGCAGCAGAACAAGGAGAAGAAGAAGAAGAAGATAAAGAAGTCAAAAAAGAGAAAGAATAAGAAGAAGAAATCGAAGTTGAAGAAGTAGAAGTAGAAGAAGAA